>CM070634.1:47909120-48497923 GCA_036346255.1 Ampelocalamus luodianensis | reverse complement strand
GAGGTTAATTAAAGCAGCGATTAAATGCCGACTCACTTAATTAAGCAATGATTAGGCATTAATGATGTCCGAGCAGTCTTGAGTGAAGCAGAGATTGATTTAAGGAGATTGGGCCCACCGGTGGTGGCTCAATAATAATGATTAAGACACAATTAACAGACTAATGATTGGTAATTAATGTGTCCTAATGATCGACAACGGAGCTTCTCGGTGACAAAACCCGAGTGGCTTTGCGGTGGTCGCCGTGGCGACTCCGGTGTGTGGCGCCCACAAACTATCAAAATGGGTTCGCAATAGTGTTGCGGACTTAACGGTGGTGACCTCGCCGGCGGTGGAAGTGCAGGCACGCCGCCGGCCGAAAACAAAGATGAAGGCCGACCACGGCAAAACACGAAAATAGCAAAATGCTCATTGCGGTCCAAGGAAGCGAGTGCCATGACTCCTAGGGACTACAAAGCTACCTTAGCAGAGGAGCTCCAAAGATGGCGGGAGGACTTGAACACGATGAAGTCCACCGAGCCGAAGAAGATGAAGTGGAAGATGAGGTTGAGCAAAATGAGTAGAACCAAATCATTACCACAGCTTCATTATAGCTCAAAGAGGCTCCAAAAGCAATTAATTGCAAAAGAACCACTACGGATTTGGAGAAGAAAGGGGGTGAAACCAATCGAAAATCTCAAACTTAAAATTGAGCGATTCTGTGAATACAACCCAAAATCAAGTTAGGGGAAATATAAAGGAGGTTGAGGTTCACAAGGGTGCAAGAAATGTTGAAGATGAACCACTTTGGACACCAAGGCCGCCATGGAAGCACTCGGGTCAACAATGGTGGATTGAAGGTTTGAGATGGTTTTGAGCTCAAACACAGTAGCTAGGTGTAGTGCAAAGAACACGGGGAGGACCTAGAGGGGCTATTTATAGGAAAGGAATTAGGGTTTGAGCAAGAACATGAGCCCATGGTGAGCTCGGTTCATGAGTGCGATTGTAGACCAAGAAAAGATGGGAGCAAGTGAGACTCGGGACAATGGAGGAGAAAGCTCGGCGCATTAAATGCTCCACAGAGAGACGTTGTAAAGCAACTTTGAGGTGACCCATCAAAGCCACCCACTCAACCTCTCTTTACGCCATTGCCGCTTGCGCCTTCGAAGCAGAGGAGGAAGAAGAACAGCGAAAACAAAACCACGGCCGTCGGATTAAAAATGGGCGGTCCGCGATTTAGGCAGTTCAGCCGGGACGGTCAGGTTGCCCTCGGGAATCGGGCGGTTGGATCGAGATCAACGGTCCCAATTTGTTAATGTAGGAGGTCCGAATGCTCACACGAACGTGGGCCGCGCGTCTGAATCCAACTACCGATATCGCGCGCGCGTTTTGAAAGGGTGGCTCGGTGCGGTTAGTTGGTGGACGAATCAATTGGCTTCGAGCCGAGTCAGGCTCGAACCCGAGTAACGATGAAACCTAGTTTGACTTTGAAATAAAAGCAGAGGACTTTGAGAGATTTATTTGAGGTAGCAAAATAACTCCAAAAATTCTGAAATTTTTACGAGAGCTTGCTAACTCAAATATCAATCTTGTGTAAAATTTTCAGAGGTTTTTATACTTTGAATAAATCTCCAAAATTCTGCAAGGCTCTGTTTTAAGGTTTGACTAAGACTCAAGCAGTTTGTTGCCTCTAAAATATTCAAACAATTTCTAAAAATTGTGAAATTTTTGAGAGGGTCACATACCACCACAGAGACTTAGGAAAAATATATCCAGAGGATGATCATAAGATTTGACAAGATTGTTTTTGGAAGAACAAGATTTGGATCAAAAGGACTTGTGACAATGTAATTCCATAATCCTTTGAACAAAATTGGTTAGCACAACAGAAATACATGATGTAAGAAAAAGTTTTAATTTCTACTCATTTTCTTACATTTGAAACACAAGCCCAAAATTTGGGATGTTACAACTCTCCCCCTTACAAGAATCTCGACCAGAGATTCCGTCTACTCGGAGAAGAAAGAAGGAAAATCTGCGCGGCGATCTTCTCGCTCCCAAGTTGCTTCATCTTGGAATGGTTTGACCACTTGAACCTTAAGGAACTTGATGACACGGTTCCTTGTTCTCCGTTCAGATTCCTCAAGAATGCGAGCAGGATGCTCGCGGTAGGTCAAATTCTCACACACATCGAGAGTTTCCATGAGTTTCCTCGGTTGGGACACGGAGGCACTTCTTGGTGTGAAACATGGAACACATCATGCACACCCTCAAGTGCGTTTGGTAGCTCCAATCGTATGCAAGCTGCTCCAACTCTCGATGATGCGGTAAGGCCCAACATGTCGAGGAGCCAACTTGCCCTTGATGCCAAAGCGGCGATGGCCCTTCAAGGGTGAGACTTTGAGGTACCCAAAGTCATTGGGCTCAAAGCTCAACTCACGGCGACGCGCGACCGCATAGCTCTTTTATGCAGGTGGGCGTGCGCGGATGCTCGCGGATCAATCGAACTTGACTCGGCCTCATTGATCGAATGCAGGAAAAGCGCCGCTCACGGTCTCGACCAGTTCAATGGGGTTACGCATCTCCTCCCATACAAAGCCTCAAATGGTGCCATGCCAAGGCGCTTTGATAAACATTGTTGTAGGAGAACTCGGCAAAGGTAGGCATTTCTCCACTTTTCCCATAGGAAAGAACACAAGCACGAGCATATCTTCCAACACTTGGTTGACTCGCTCCGTCGACCATCGATCGAGGATGAAAGGCATCTTGAAGTGAAGCGGGTTCCATAGCCTCTTGCGGACTATGCCAAAACCCTTGGTGAAAAGCGCACCACGATCGAAATAATCGCGTCTTGATGCAGTGAAGACTCACAATCCTCGAGACATAAAGTTCGCTAAAGGCCCCACGAAGGCTGCGTCTTGTGGGAAGGAAATGTGCCACTTTAGTCAACTTTGTCGATCACGACCCAAATAGCATCATTCCCTTTGGACGACGCGGGCAATCCGGTGATGAAGTCCATGCCAGCGAATCCCACTTCCATTACGCGCGGCAAGGGTGAAGAAGACTTTGGGGCCGATGCTCGGCCTTCACACAACGACACACGTCGCACTCGACGCGAACCTAGCAATCTCGCGCTTCATTCGGGTCCACGAATCTCGGCGAAGATCTGATACATCTTGGTAGCCCGGGTGAATAGACAAAGGAGAATCATGGGCTTCGCGGAGAATCAAATCCGCAATTCCATGACCTTAGGGACCACAAGGCATTGCCCAAACCACACAACGCCATGCTCATCCTCTGAAAAGCACTTGGCTATCCCATCCTTGATGTTCTGCGCGATCGGCTCACACCAACATCATGTCACATGCGCCTTGATTTGGTCCACCAAGGTTGGTTGCACAACCAATGTAGCAAGAAGAGCAGTGCTCAGTCAAACCCAAATTGGTATTTGGAATTCGAAATGAGGGTAGGCTTGCTCTTGGAGCATCAACATGTTGCAATACACCTTACATTGAGTGCATCAATAGCGACATTGGCCTTGCCGGATGGTGCTGAATACCCATGTCATAGTCCTTGATCAACTCCAACCATCTTCTTTGCGAGGTTCAGATCTGGTTTGGGTGAACAAGTACTTCAAGCTCTTGTGGTCGAGAATACACCACAGCGGTTACCAATCGAGATAATGCCGCCAAATCTTGAGTGCATGGACCACAGCTAACTCCAAGTCATGAGTGGGATAGTTGAGTTCATGAGGCCTCAGCTGCCGCGCGATGCATAGCCACAACCTTGCCCTCCGCATAAGAACACAACCAAGACCACGGCGACGAAGCATCACAAAGATATCAAAACTCTTGTGAATATCGGGAGAACAAGCACTGAGGCTGAGGTCAGCGCTTCTTGAGTTCTGAAAACTCACATCACAAGCAGCGGACCACTCAAACTTCTTGTCTTTCTTGAGTAGTTCGGTCATAGGCTTTGCAATCTTGGAGAAATTCTCGATGAAGCGGCGATAGTAGCCAACAAACCAAGAAAACTCCGCTTTGTCCGTGGTGACCGGCTGACCCCAAGATAGCACATCAACCGACCTTGCTAGGGTCCTGACCACACCCCACTTGAAAGAACATGGCCCAAAACGCCACTTCCTTCAACGAGAACTCGCACTTGCGAATTTGGCATACGGTGGTGCTCACGTGGCTGCCCAACACAAGCAAGGTGCTCGGCATGCTCTTCTTCACTCTTGGAGTAGATAAGGATATCATCGATGAATACCACCACAAACCTATCCAAATACTCCATGAATACAGAGTTCATAAGATTCATGAACAAGCGGGAGCATTAGTCAAACCAAAGACATGACGGTGTACTCGTAAAGACCATAACGAGTAGCAAAGGCGATCTTGAATATCCTCGCGATCATCCGACTTGATGATAGCCCAATCTCAAGTCAATCTTGGAAGACTTCGTGCTCGGTCAATTGATCGAAAAGATCATCAATACGGGGCAAAGGATACTTGTTCTTTCACAGTCACCTCATTAAGCGGACGGTAATCAACACACATCGCAAGGTCTTGTCCTTCTTCTTCACAAAGATAGCTGGACAACCCCAAGGAGATGAGCTAGGGACGGATAAAACCCTTCTCTTGCGGCTCACCCGATTGCTTCTTCACTCCTCCAACTCATTAGGAGGCATGCGTCACCTCTTAGAAATAGGGCGATGCAGGGCAGCAACTCTATCACAAACTCGGATCTCGAGCAGGAGGCATCCGGGCAAATCCTCGGAAAGACATCCGTGAAGTCACACTGCGTGGGGACATCGTGAATCTCAATGCCGGCTTTGCTTCAAGGGCAAAAAGGTGGGGTTCTATAGCTGCGGTGAAACCCAACTTTGTTCACTGAAAAGGCAGTGAGGTAGACAATCTTCTGCTTTGTCGATTTGCCCCAAGTGTTGGGACAACCAATCCATGCCAAGAATCACATCCGGACGCCAGCGAGTCGAGCGGGATAAGATTCGCCAAGAATCACACTCGCCGATGTGGATGGAACATCCCGGCACACTTGAGTGACTCTCATTTAGAACCGAGAGCGGATGAGCGATGGAATCCCAGAGGAACACGGTGAAGCCCACAATCAACAGCAAAGACCTCGAAATAAAAGAATCGAGGCCCGAGTCAAATAAAGCGTAGCGGTGCAAGTTAACAAGGCGTACCCAACACCACGTCGGGCGCCTCTCGTGCCTCCTCGGCCGAGATATGGTTGACTCGGCGCTCCCCAAGCCGGGGTCTTACGGTCGGTGGGTGACCACTCCCTTGCCGCGTCCTCCATTAGGGCGAGGGCGCGCTCGATCTTCTTAGGACAACTACTCGCGTAGTGGCCCTTGTCGTGGCGATAAGCGGTGGCGTCGGCCGCGGGGTTCGAGAACACCTGCTGGCTGGTCGCGAGCGCGCGTGGCCGAAGTCACGACTGCGGAGGGCGTGGAGCTGGTGCCGAAGGCCTCGCGGTAGGAAGCTCGAGGCGGGCCGCGGTGCGAGTCCAACACGGGGGCGAACGAGGCGGCTGTGCGAGCCATTGGGCCTCCCACTTGCGCTGCGGGACTCGTGGCGCTCTCGCCTTGTGCTCGGCGATGATGGCCTTGTCCACCAAGGTGCGGAAGTCGGGAAGTCCACAATAGAGAGCTTGTCTGAAGCTCCTCGGACAAACCCTCCACGAACTTCTCACTTGGCCTCATCGGTGGCCACCTCGGCGAGGCGTACCTCGCCAAATGGTTGAACTCATGGAGGTACTCGATCCTGATTTGCGCCCTGTTTGGCGCAAGGAACTCCTTCTTCTTGACTTCATCGGTAGGCGGGGACATGGGCGACGGAAAGGCAGCCGGAACTCCTCCCACGAGACCACGTGTCCCGCGGTGCATGGCGAGGAAGTTCTCCCACCATGAGAGTGCCGCACCCTCCGGTGATGGGATGCGAAAAGTGCCGCTCTGCTCCTCGGCGAGCAGCGTTGAGCTTCCGCTCAACGAGGCGCAGCTTGATCGTCTGCGTCCAAGGATCCTCGGGCCGGAGAAGGTGGGAGGCTGCGTGCGAAGGAACTCCGCAAGTCCCCACGAGATTGGTGACCACCTCGGATCGAGGCACGGAGGAGTGGAGGTGTTCTGGCGATAACCTCCAACACCTGCGGTCCTCGAGCGATTGCGTTCGATGCGCATGAGGACTTCCGCCATGGTCGGAGGAGAAGCTCCTCATCGGGACTACCGGCGGTTCCGGCGCTCGTGTCCCACGACCATCTGATTTACTAAGACAAGTTAGATCGATCCAGAGACCCAAGAGCACGAAATCCAAACTTAATTAAAATGACCAAAGAATCACCACAAAGAACATAAGACCATAAGTCACGAATCAACTTCCAAACGACTAACCGTATGGAAGAGCGAGTAATCGTTCGAGAAGACCCAAAATTTCAGAACTAAAATCTAGCTCAAAACGGTCAAAAATCAAGGTATATGACCTAATAGAGTATAGGCATTAGCTAATCTCATATCACTTCTTACCCTTTCATTCCCACAAGTTTTAGTTGACTTCACCTCTCATTTCCTACCTTCTTTGGAACCTTTGAGCTTGCTGTCGGAAATTGGCGCTTGCTGTCAGTTTTGCATCCAAGCTCCTAGTCGAAATTCTCCATTCGAAGCTTCAAAACCTTGTAGAAGGGCAGCCAACACTTCAATTTGCCAAACTCATTGGTTCCCAAACCCAAATTAAGCGATAAGGACTATCCTTGACAAGAAGATGAGAGGAAAACAATTTTCAAAACTCAAACTAGAACAAGATGAGAGAAGAAAACTAAGATAGATAAGGAGTAAAATCGGATAACTTACTTAATTTTCATAAACCATTTGACTCTTGAAAATAGGTTTTGAGAACATCTACAAGGCGACCAAGCTAGGGGTTTTCTGGTCAGTATGGCTTTGATACCAACTTTGTGAGGACCGAATATTTAACTAGTAACACTTAACCTCCAAATGGTTCTAGCATTACTAATTAAACATTCTAAGCCTCGATGGACATATGTTTCCCAATTGCAACATATGCACATCATCACAAAATACACATCATTTCCATACAACATATATCACTAAGTTCAACAACGACATAAAGTAAAGTTATTACAAAGAGAGCCAAGGCCAAATAGATCAATATACAAGAATGACAGTGAAGCAAAAGCGCCATAAGATGGCTAGAACAAAAGTCGACAGGTTAGCCATACACCCACAAGGCAACCGGCCAGGGCCGCAAGCTAGTCGCCCATAGCTACCACAACACGGCTCGCATAAAAGTGAGGCCCCTCAGGCTCACCTTCTTCCTCTGCAACAAAACAATTAAGCATAGCATCTGAGTACAAAGATTGTCTTTGTACCCGCAAGACTGACGTGTGGAATAGCAGACCTATTCATAAACTACATGCAAGCTTATTTAGGTGGAGGTTGTATGTCTCATTTTGCATGAAGCCAACTTTATTTGCAATAATGTAATACATTTAAAAGCAAGTTTGCAAATCTGTTTTTAATGTTGAAATATGATAATAAAGATACATACAAGTAATCACACAGAAGTGACTATCCCAATAGTCACCACAACATAGCACGAATCCCGATTCGTACCACCCATCAAGTTTTAATTTAAAGGTTGTAGTCTAACTCTTGAAAGACCTCCCAAGCGTGTCCATAACCTAGGGCGAGGCTATTCGAATAGTTTTAACCCTACGAGGGTGTACCAATGTACCCACACTTGGACCGCCTTTAAGCCAAAAGCACACTTAGTAGGTATGCAACACGGCTAAGTCCTCTGAGCGCTTTCCAATATTGTGTATTAACTACGAGGCAGCTCGTATGGGTAGAAACACCATGCAGCTTACATTGCAAGCGAAAGACAACAAATCCCATCACGGGTGAAGTCTTTCGGACACTAATACTCCCAACACCATCCCTCCTGCGACCTCCTGCGACCCGAGCCCATACACGCCAAAGTACTAAGTCAAGAGAGGTCCATACCCTCTAGTGTGGTTGCTGCGCTAAAATGCTTAGTTTAGTGTAACAAGATGTTGGTCCTTGTTGACTTAGGCACCATTCGATCACACCGAAAATCACACCATCATACCATTGTGCCCAAGTCTAAATCATTTTGTTTTCAGTTTTAGTTTTCATAAGTAGACATGGCACAAGATGGAAATCATAATACATAATAAGTTTGTGTGATCAAGGTTATCGACAAGTCGATAACCGCCCATTTCTACGAAGCTAAGCATGGCTAAGCAATTAATTCGCAACTACTAAGTGACAAGAGCCCATCCACGAACTCTAAATCACAGCAAGTAACCTAGGCTCATGGTAGTAGAGGATAATCATTTGCTAAGGACATGCATCTACTAGACCAACTATTAAAACAAAATAGCAATGCATACATAGAATTTGTAATCAACATAAATACTTAAAATCTGGGATTAACATGATCAAACTGCTTGCCTTCTTCTTTGTTGCTCAATCTGTTGTGGAGGGTCGTTCTGGGATTACACAAATGTCGAATCCTAAGCGAGAGGCAAAAGAACCAAGAACAACCAATAAGACGAGCCACAAATAAACCAATGAGCAAGCAACAATTATCCAAATCGACAAAATTTATACATAAGGTAGAATACGAATATACCTAGACATAGAAGCTGGAAAAACCTAATTTGGATTTGTGGGGCAAAAGATATTGCCTAAAAACACATTTTCTACCATAATTAGCACTGTAGCAAAAATATTTTCTAGAAAGATTTTGAAGTTGAAATTTTTATGGTAGCTACCTACTGGTATAGAGGTAACCCATATAAAATTTCAGGTCATTTGGAGTTAAAGTGATTTAGTTATGATTTTCTAAGATGCAAAATTAGCATAATGCACTTCAGAACATAAATATGTTCAAAACTAATTTCTGATGAAGTATACCAACAGAGGGTTTTCTAGAATTTAGCATATATATTTTGCGATTCTGAGAGAATTACTTGTGCATTTTATAAGCCTTCGAGAATTTTCTAAATCTGAAAATAGGTACTAAATCATTAATCCGAGTTCACTTACAATCTTGGACTTACCATCATTTTTACATTAACATTGGGTTGATAACAAATTTATCAAAGTTGGAATCATTCATTTTGGACATACGAGCAAGATATGCATTTTCTAACGTTTTATCCATTTTACGGAATATTCAAAATGGCGAAACCAAGTTATTCCTAGTTATACAATTTTACGCTCTTGGAACATGCTTAAATCCATTTTTATAATGAGCTAAAGTGATAACATAATTTATTCGATTGGAATTAACTAAAAAGCGATTAAAATGAATTAGTTATGAGTTTCTAAAGTTTTATATCATTTTGATTGATAAACAATTGCTTACAAATACAGAACAATCCAATAAAAGGAAATGGCGTGGACAACCCCACAACCTTGATCTAACATCCTCACGACTTCTGCGCGAAAATAGCGCCGCGCTGCATACCAAATGAAACCCACCGTTGGATCAAGATCCAACGGCTCACCTGAGTGTATGCAGCCGGGACGGTGCGGTTGTTAGGCCAATCGGCCGCGGTCGGCGGATGGGCGGCCCGAGCGCACCAACAGCCGGATTGTCCGATTGCACACGATCTCACCATTGATCGCAAGATCGGCGGCCCGGGGCGGCGAGAGCGGATGGTCGAATGCATGCAAGATCAGGCGCGGATCACAAAATGGGCGGCGGCTATAGATCGTAGTTCAAAAGAATGCTTGGCGAGTGGGACGCATGTCGGTGACTACAGTCACGAGCGCAAGCGATTTAACCACGCGCCGCGATTGCCGCTGAGGCCCACAAGTCGGCGACTAGCGAGGCGGTTAAGACGAATTAGTGATTCTAATGATTGACATTAAATAGATTCTAATGGTGCTGAGATTTGATTTTAAACCCTCGGGCCCACAAGTCGGCGACCAGAGGTTAATTAAGCGGCGATTAAATGCCGACTCACTTAATTAAGCAATGATTAGGCATTAATGATGTCGAGCGATCTTGAGTGAAACGAGATTGATTTAAGGAGATTGGGCCTTTGGTGGTGGCTCAATAATAATGATTAAGACACAATTAACAGCTAATGATTGGTAATTAATGTGTCCTAATGATCAGCAGCAGGAGCTTCTCGGTGACAAAACCCGAGTGGCTTTGCGGTGGTCGCCGGCGACTCCGTCGTGGCGGCGCCACAAACTATCAAAATGGGTTACGCAATAGTGTTGCGGACCCATGATGTGACCTCGCGGCGTGGAGTGCAGAGCAGCGGCGTGGCCGGAAAACAAAGATGAAGGCCGACACGGCAAAACACGAAAATAGCAAAATGCTCATTGCGGTCCAAGAAGCGAGTGCCATGACTCCTAGGGACTACAAAGCTACCTTAGCGAGAGGAGCTCCAAAGATGGCGGGAGGACTTGAACACGATGAAGTCACAGGGCGAAGAAGATGAAGTGGAAGATGAGGTTACGAGCAAAATGAGTAGAACCAAATCATTACCACAGCTTCATTATAGCTCAAAGAGGCTCCAAAAGCAATTAATTGCAAAAGAACCACTACGAGTTTGGAGAAGAAAGGGGTGAAACCAACGAAAATCTCAAACTTAAAATTGAGCGATTCTGTGAATGCAACCCAAAATCAAGTTAGGGAAATATAAAGGAGGTTGAGAGTTCACAAGGGTGCAAGAAATGTTGAAGATGAACCCTTTGGACACCAAGGCCGCCATGGAAGCACTCGGGTCAACAATGGTGGATTGAAGGTTTGAGATGGTTTTGAGCTCAAACACAGAGAGTAGCTAGGTGTAGTGCAAAAGAACACCAGGAGGACCTAGAGGGGCTATTTATAGGAAAGGAATTAGGGTTTCGAGCAAGAACATGAGCCCATGGTGAGCTCGGTTCATGGTGCGGTTGTAGACCAAGAAAAGATGGGAGCAAGTGAGACTCGGGACAATGGAGGAGAAAGCTGGCGCATTAAATGCTCCACGAGAGGCGTTGGCGAAAGCAACTTTGAGGTGACCCATCAAAGCCACCCACTCAACCTCTCTCTTTACTGCCATTGCTGCCGCCTTCGAAGAAGCAGAGGAGGAAGAAGAACAGCGAAAACAAACCACGACCGTCGGATTAAAAATGGACGGTCACGATTTAGCGAGTTCGCCGGACGGTCCGGTTGCCCTCGAGGAATCGGGCGGTTGGATCGAGATCCAACGGTCCCAATTTGTTAATGGCGGAGGGTCGAATGCTCACACGAGCGTGGGCCCACGCGATCACGAATCAGCGGTGATATCGCGCGCGTTTTGAAAGGTGGCTCGGTGCGGTTAGTTGGTGGACCGAATCAATTGGCTCGAGCCGAGTCAGACTCGAACGAGTAATGATAAAACCTAGTTTGACTTTGAAATAAAAGCAGGGACTTTGAGAGATTTATTTGAGGTAGCAAAATAACTCCAAAAATTCTGAAATTTTTACAGGAGCTTGCTAACTCAAATATCAATCTTAATGTAAAATTTTCAGAGGTTTTTATACTTTGAATAAATCTCCAAAAATTCTGCAAGGCTCTGTTTTAAGGTTTGACTAAGACTCAAACAGGTTTGACTACCTCTAAAAATATTCAAACAATTTCTAAAAATTGTGAAATTTTTCAGAGAGGGTCACATACCACCACAGAGACTTAGGAAAAATATATCAGAGGATGATCATAAGATTTGACAAGATTGTTTTGGAAGAACAAGATTTGGATCAAAAGGACTTGTGACAATGTAATTCCATAATCCTTTGAACAAGAATTGGTTAGCTGTGAGAAATACATGATGTAAGAAAAAGTTTTAATTTCTACTCATTTTCTTACATTTGAAACACAAGCCCAAAATTTGGGATGTTACATTGGTCTCACCTCATTCAAGTCCGGACCAATAGATATGATTTTACCGTTCTGCTTTGTCGATTTGGGTTGTGCACGAGTAGTACATTTTCATTTGAGCTAATTAGTTAATTGTGGACTATCGGGAAGTCGTTGTAGAAACGTTAATGGAGCGCTATGTTATATGTTGTATTTATTTAGTATTTACTTATGTAGGCGAGAGGCTTGGTTTGGGACATCCTCTTTACCTACTACGCGATTGCTTCAGCGGAAGGCAAGTACCTTACCACCTTTATTGATTGTGATTGATGAATGTTTTATGATCTTGTTGTGATTCCATATAATTCATGAGAAGGTGGATTGTTTATTTTTGATATATGTGTTATATCCATGTTTAGATACCATGTCTTTCAATATTCTCAATCCATGTTATACATTCATTTTGCATGTTTCATCACGAGTGGATTTCAAGTCCCACCATTCCAATGTGGGCAATGTTGGACATTGTCATGTCCGATCCCACGAGTGGATTTGAAAGACCCATCAATTCCGGGATGAGCATGTAAGACCCATTAATTCGGAATGGGCAACTTTGGACACCGTATGAAGCGTTCTTCATACGGAATTGGATCCGCATTTTTGTTAAGATGCGGGCTTAAGTGAACACAAGCGGGTGTGTCACTAGCTATCTGAGTATAAGCATGTGTGCAGTCCATCCTTGAGTACATTCATTCATGCCATACATTCCTAAGTTTTCATTCGATGTGTGCTCATATTCTCTTATGATGATGACTTGTTCATATGTGGGTTATGTCCCTTTTCTTTTGTACTTTGAGTCGTGGACTCACTCTTGCGTTGTTTGTTTATTTTAGGTAACCCCCGATGTTGGCTCACTTGGGAGGGAGTAGACACGCACTACTTGATCACATCATCAATCCATGTTCAAGATTAAATTTAGTTCTATCTCACATTCGTAAATGATGAACTGTAATAATAAATTTATAATTGGTGAAGGAAGGATATCTTCTCCACATTGATGTTGAATTATTCTTGCATGTGAACTCTCATTATCAATGAAGTGAAATAAATAGATTAGATGGTGAAGGAAGGATACCTTCACCTTGTCTGTTTATTTTAGTCTTGCCATTAGTTGATATACTTTTCCCATTCTTCCGCATTATGGTTGTATGTTAGATGTTTTAGGTGACATCTTGGCTTCAGAATAGCCGGTGTTACAACCACCTTGTGAAATTTTCCGAGGAGTTTTCATGCACTAGATTTCTCCCAATAAAATTCACAAATTGCTTGAGCAGTTTGACCAGATTTCAAACTAGGTTGACTTGGCCATTTGAAATAGCAAATAAAATCTAAAAATTGTGAAATAATTCAGGAGGTAGATAGGATGATCAAGATGATAGGAAAAATAATTTAGAGGATGATCACAAGTTTGAAAGCCAAGAATTTGTTGACAACAATTTCCATTCACAAGAATTTAATTCTAGAAAATGGAAATTGCTAGGAAAAATTGGAAAACTACCAAATGATTTGATGAGACAACAAAAGTTTTATTTCTCCTCATAATTTTACATTTGAAATAAAAACCTAAGTTAGAAATTTATTCAGATTAAGCGAAACAAAAGAATGAGAGACAGATCTCAACTAGAAGTCAAAATAGATGATGACAAGAATTGAAAGAACAACTTGTCATGCTGCTAGGGTTTAGTCAAAACCTAAATAAGATGGTAAGTTGTGGGGAAGAGCCCTAGGTTTTGAAAATGGCATGGAAAACCGAAGGTATAATATCAACTTTTGGTTTGAAGCAAGTTGAAACTACGATGCTTAAAAGAATGATTCACTGAGGAGCATCTAAGGTCCTTAAAATGCTCAAGATATCATACTAGGGTTTTGGCTTACCAGTATAGGAAAGATACCAAGATTACGAAAACTCCAAATTGATGACAGAGAGATAAATTACGATTTAACACATGAGATATCAAATCTTTAATGCAAGGTAAAACCAATGCTTAAGGATGGATAAGCAAATGATAGAGCAAAATCCCCTTTGGGCAACAAGGAAGAAAGTGAGCTTGGTGGTCAACAATGGCTGCTGACTCAAAGAAACTAGGGTTTATATATAGATGTTGAGCTACTGGGGCAATAGAAAGATCTAGAGTTGATGAGGTGTCCATTTAGGGCTAATTATCCCAAAAATTAGTTGCAAAAACTTTGGGATAAATCCTCTCCTCTGTTCTGAGAAATCTGTATTTGAGAGAGAGGGAAGAAGATAAGAATCATCGACATGTGGGTCCAGTGGCGATCCACATGCATGGCGCCTCACAAAGGCTCAAGCGAATGTCAGTAGTCAGATTGGAAATGGCGGATGTGATAAATAGAGATTAAATGATTTGAATCGGTATCGATTAATATGGACCATACGATCTAGATCGGTTGATCGAGATCTAATCGAAATCAGAAGAAGCGCTGAGCTTAAGCTTTCAAAGAGAGCGTTGGATTAAAATCCAACGATCGATAAAAGGATACCGTCGCCCGTTTAGATGCGATGGCTGCTGCCGTTGGATTTGATTTCTACGGTCGGGATGGAAAATTGAGCCGGATGGTCGATTGCATACACTCATATGGACCTTACGATTGAAATCCAACGATCCACCGATTTTGGGCTTTAAGGCCCACGGTCAAAAAGGCGCCGTAAGATTTAAATCAAGGGCCCATATAATCGCGCGCCTCGATTTCAAATTGGAATAAGCGGCGTTAGATCAGAATGAATGGCTGCGATCGTGAGGATCGGAGTCGTCAGAATGCATACACTAATCTGGACCACACGATGAAGATCCAGCGGCCCGAGAGGAGCGGGCTTAATAACACGTGGTAAAAGGAAAAGCGTAGGATTTGAATCTAACGGCTCGGATAAGCGCGCCTTTAAGTTTAAAGCGAAAAGGGTGCATTGTTGAATCGAGAATGAGCGGTGGAAATTGAAAAGGGATCGGAGTTGTCAGGTTGCACTGCGATCTCGCTCGTTAGATCAAGATCCAGCGGCGGAGATTAAGATGCTGCGTGGACGGCTCGCGGGGTGTTATAACCGCTGGTTCGATTGAAGATCAGCGGCTCATATCAGCGTGGAGTTTTGGGCTTCGCCGAGCGTGGCCGAGCGGACCAATTGCTTTGGGTTGGACCCAACCTCATGAGACCGAGTCGCTACGATTGCAAGGGTTTAGGTTTAGGCAGGTTTAGTTGACCAAACCTTATTCAATTACTTAAAAGGTTTGTTGGGCTTTTAAAAATAGCAAATAAATTTATAAATTCATGAAATTTTTTTTGAAGCTCTTTGGGATAATATATTTTCCAGATAAATTTTATAAACCACATTTTCACTTTGTAAAATACATAAATATTTATTTCGGGCGAAAATATTTATTTAAGGATAATAAATTTTCTTTAAGCCCAAATAATTTCTAAAATGCAACAAAAACATTTTTAGCCAAGATAGTTTATCTAGGCTTTAATAAAAATACTTCTCAGTCATAATACAAGTTTTATCTTGTATTCTTTAAGACTTCAAATGGTTCTTTAGGGTTTTGGCTAAAAGGAAGGTTTTTAATTTGTAGCATCTTCGCCCAAAGTGTAGAAAGTACTTGATAATGCTATGAATAGTACCTCATTCTGTTCATAAAGTATTTTATTCTGTTTATAAACTTGAGACATTACACACACCCACAAGAACACACCACAGACCTGACTCATAATTAACACCTCCCGTGCTTAGTCAGAGAGGTCCCATATCCCCTCGTGTGGTTAGCATAATGGCGCTTGGCTTAGTGACACAAGTAACTCGGTCCTTGGGGACTTAGGCACCATTCAACACACCCAGCAGATCACACCAACATACCATTGTGCCCAAGTCAAGATATAGTTTTGTTTTAGTTTTGATTTGTAAATCAATAAAACACAAGGATTGGACATAATGGAATAATATAAGTATTTGTGTGATCAAGACCATCGACTAAGTCGATGATCGCCTAATACTACCGATAACTAGGCATGGCTAAGCAATATTTATTGAAATCTACTAGCGACAAGAGCTCATCCAACGAACTCTAATCACGACAAATAACCTAGGCTCGGTAGTAAGGATAATTATTTCCCTACAGATTATGCAACTAGAGGATTAACTAATCAATTTAACAACAAAATAGCAATACATACATAGAAGTTAAACAAAATATTAGACTTTAAAGTAATGGGATCAAATGAGAAATGATCAAGCTGCTTTTCTGCTTTGCTCAATATCTGTAAACGGTCACTCTCAAGGAGCGGCACAATCGTGAACCTCTTGAAAGAGCGAAAAAGAATCGATAAGAACAAAGAAAGCGAAAAAGACTCTAAAACCAAAATGCTCCAAATGCTCTGAAAATTTCACAGCAGCAAGATCATGATTTAAAATGAATTTAGAAACAAGAACCAACTGATTTGGACTCTTAATGCAAAAGATATGATCAAAACAATTTTGCTCAGCTGGAAAAATTACAATCATTCTTGTTCACAAATAATTTTCTAGAAGTTTTACGGACTTGGAAATTTTATGATAGGTTGCTATCTTGACATTTTAAGGCTAACACAAGTGGTTTCATATTATTTAGAGTTAAAAGATTTAGTTATGATTTTCTAAGTTATAAATCTAAGGCATGATTAATTTGATATTAAAGACTCTTTGTAAAACCTATACTAAGCTAAAGTACTTTATGGATGCATTATTAGAACTTTAGTTTGTTAAATTTAGAGATTCTGAGATAAAAGATATGCATTTTGAAGTTTAAAACAATTAATAAAGTGCAAATAAAAGCTCACGGGACTTAATCTGAAAACCAGGCTCAAGCGGGAAGGTGGTGGGCGTTGATCAAGGATCGCCACGGCTCACGAGCTCGATCTTAAAACCCTTACGAGCACAGGCGCAAAGACCTCATCGCGCGCTAGGGAGGTCTTAGCGGTTGATATTGAATCCAGCGGCCCCGACCACCGGATGCACGCACCTGCGCGAAGGAGCTCCTCGCGCACTAGGGAGGTCGTGGCCGTCGGATGCTGGATCTGGCGGTCCCGAGCTCCATGAGGAAAGTCCTCTGGCTATCTCACTTAGGGGAGAAGTGCAGGCGGTTAAGATCTCACGAGGAGGTCTTGCGGTCTAGATCTGAGCGGAGAGAGGACCTAAGCGGTGAGCTTAACGGCGAGAGGTCTTGGCGGCTAGGATCTCACCGAGGAGGTCCTAAATGGTCACGATCTCAATGGGGAGGTCCTAAGCGGGTTTTTAGAGAGAAGTGCAGGGCGGCTTAGATCTCCTAGGGAGGTCATCGCGGTCCAAATCGAGGCGGGAAGGTCCTAAAGCCACGGATCAAAGGAGGAGGTCCTAGGCGGTCAAGATCTCGGGAGGAGGTCACGAGCGGCTAAGATGAAATCGAGGAGGTCACGGGGCTGCGAGTTAGCGAGAGATACGTGGATGGTGGGATCTCGAGGAGGTCATGGGCGGCCATGATCTTGGCGGGAGGTCTGTCTGACAGTGTTTAACATAGAGAGTGCAGGACGGTTCAGATCGGCGGGAGGTCTGGATGGTTAGGATCTCACAGGAGGTCCTAACGGTCTAGATCTAGGCGGGAGGTCTGAGGCTTCTTTACAAGGACCAGTGGTGGTCTTTACCAAGAGGACCTCAAGGGTAGTTTTGAAGGTTTTCTTTACAAAAGACCGGGGTGGTCTTTTGCAAAGAGGACCTCGGGAAGGTCTTTTAGGGTGGTTTTACAAAAGACCACGGGAGGTGTTTGCAAAGAGGACCTCGGGAAGGTCCTTCTTGAAACTGAGAGGTGGTCTTATACGGCTAAGATTTATGAGGGTGGTCCTATCGACTAGGATCACCACCAAGGGAGGAATCCAGAGACTTAGGATTTTTGAAAAGATCCTAAGGCGGATCTAAACTTGGAGAGGTGGTGAGCGGCTAAGATTGGCAGGAGGTCTAGAGTGGATTTAATGGCGCGAGGACCTCGGACAGCGACAAAAGGTGGCGATTAAGACAAATTAAAGCATCTAATGATTGACAATAAATGAATCAACGAGAGCACTTAAAGACTTTGGACTTTAATTCTAAACCCGTGGCCCCTGCGTCGGTGACACCACGGCACAAATTAAGACACCATTAATGCACCAAATGATAAGCAATGATTTGAGCATTAAAGTTGTCGAAGAACATGGCAGCGGGAGGTTTTGACACAAAACCGGCGTGTTCCTGACTGCCGCGGCGGCGTGGACCTCGTCGTGGAAACCAAGAACACGGATGAGTCCCAAATAGGAGGAGAACCTAAAGGTGCCAGCGGCTAGGGCTGGCGCACCCTACGGCGGCTAGCGGGAGATAACCGCGGAGACCAAATGCGCCCAAACGAAACCAAGAGGTCTAAGAGGATCGGGTTTTGGGCGAGAGTACTCACCGAGGATTGAAGGAGGCGGGAGTGGTCGCAAAACTCGGTGTGATGGTGCTCGCCAGGAGATGAGGAAGATGACCAACTCGGCCCCGAAAACAAGCTCCCAAATTGTCAACCTCGAGAAGGTTTAAACAAAACAAGTTAGGAGACTTGAGGTGACCAAGAGAACAAATGACGACCAACAAGCGCAATATTGAACCACTTTGGGCTCGGAGTGTAGGAGAGCTCCAAAGTTCAACAATAGTGGCGAGACTTTCAGTGTTTTGAGCACAAGAGCGAGAAAGAAAAGTTAGAGGTGCAGAATGGATCCAAAGAAGCTTAGGGAGAAGCTGGGCTCAATATATAGCCGGAGAGGAAGAACAAGCGTGTCCACAGTTTCAACAAGCTAGGACACTCGGCGTGATGGGAGTAGGTTGTCGAGAGACTTTTGAGCAAAAGGGCTGCGGACATTTAATGTTGGCGGCACATAGCGTTGTCGACCCTAGAGTTGACAAGGCCTCTCTCTTGCCATGCACAAATTTGATAATGACCAGGCCCACCGGTCGGTGAGAGAACAGGGAGGGCTGGTCAACAAGTGTAACAGTTGGAATCATGCGAGCTCCCACTAGGGAGGTCGTGAGCTGTTGATTGAAATCTAAGGCTTAGGTTTAGAACTATGTATTAGAGGTCCTAACACTTAGGGGAGGTCTGAGCCACAGATCTCAAGATGGACGGCCCACGATCACCCAAGTGCTAGGGGTGGTCGTGGAGGGCTGAGGAGGTCGCCCCAGGGTGGTCTTTGCAAAAGGTGCAAAGGAGGTCCTAGGGGAGGTCCTCGAGGGTTGTCTTTGAAAATAGAACATGAGGAGGTCTAGGCGGTTGGATGCGGATCAGTGGGCTAGGAATGCTCGCGCATTGAGAAGGGCTCAGGACAGCGCTAGGTGGTTGGACCGAGCCAGCTGGCTCGAGCCGAGCTCAGTGCGTGCAGAACAGTGAAGACAGAAGAGGTTTGGATTTTAGAGCTGAAGCTTTGGGAAATTAATTTAGGTATCAATTCAACTCTAAAAATTGTGAAATTTTTGAGAGGGATCACATACCACCCCAAGAACTAAGGAAAAAATATTTCAGAAGATGATCAACATATTACGACAAAATTGTTTTGGAGGATCAAGATTTGGATCAAGGACTTGTGACTTTGTATTTCCATACTCTTGTACAACAATTGTTTAGCACACACAGGAAATACATGATGTAAGAAAAGTTTTAATTTCTACTCATTTTCTTACATTTGAAACACAAGTACATAATTTGGGATGTTACAAAACCTCCCCCTTACAAAAATCTCGTCAGAGATTTGTCTCACTCGGAAAAGAAAGAGGGGTAGTGCGCGCGGAGGCGATCTTCTCGCTCGGGTAGCTTCATCCTCGGAATGATTCGACCACTGAACCTTAAGGAACTTAATGGAGCGATTCCTAGTTCTTCGTTGACTTCCTCAAGGATGCGAGCAGGATGCTGTGATAGGTCAAATCCTTACGGACATCAGAGTTTCCAACGGAACTTCCTCGGTTGGAACACGGAGGCACTTCTTTAGGTGGGACACATGGAACACATCATGTACCCCGCCGGTGCAGCGAGCAACTCCAACTTGTGGCGGCGGCTCCTTCTTCGATGACACGGTATGGACCGACATATCGAGGAGCTAACTTTCCTTTGACACCAAAGCGGCGTGACCTTTGGCGGAGAAACCTTGAGATAGGCGAAGTCATTGGGCTCAAAGCTCAATTCACATGACGACGATCGCATAGCTCTTACTGCTGGATTGGTCGTGCGCAAATGATCACGAATAAAGTGGACTTGACTCTCGGCTTCATTGATGAGTCAGGGCCAAAGAAAGGTCTCGCGGTCTCGAGACCAATACAACGGGTTCTACACTTTCTCCGTATAAGGCCTCGAATGGTGCCATGCCAAGGCGGCTTGGAAGCTGTTGTTGTAAGAAAACTTCGGTGAATGGCAGCACCTCTCCCAATGCTTCCCATAGGAAAGGACACAAGCTCGAAGCATGTCCTCTAAAACTTGGTTGACCCTTTGGTCGACCATCGATTTGGGGGTGATATCTTGGTGAAGGAAAGGTGAGTTCCCATAGCCTCTTGCGAGGCTATGCCAAAATCGAGGCGTGAGCGGCGAACCACGATCGACACAATTGTCTTTGGCACACCATGCAAACTCACGATGCGGGCTATGTAGAGCTATGCGAGAGACCCACTCGAAGTCCGTCTTGACAGGAGAAATGAGCCACTTTAGTCAATCGATCGATGACCACCGGATGGCATCATTCTTCTTTGGAGGCCGGTAGACCCGGTGATAAAGTCCATCCCGCCGAATCCCACTTCCTCCTGGTGGTGAGGGCTGACGATCCGGCCGGACGATGTTCGCCTTGACACGACGACACACGTCGCGCTCGACAACGAACCTTGCGATCTCCCTCTTCATTAGGGTCCACCAAAATCTCTGCGGAGATCATGATACATCTTCGTGGTCGGGATGAATGGATAACGAGGAATCGTGGGCGGCGGAGGATCAACTCCGCAACTCCATGTCCTTTGGAACTACAAGGCGTTGCCCGAACCGCACAACACCAAGCTCATCTTGGAGAAGCACTTGGTCGTTCCATTCTTGACATTTTCCTTGATGCGGTTCACTCCAACATCATCGCTGAGCGGATTTGATCCGATCCACCAAGGTTGGTTTGTACAACCAAGAGCGAGGGAACCATACTCAGCAAACCCAAGTTGAGACGCTGAAACTCCTCGGAAGGGTGGTGAGGCTCCTTGGCAAACAATGCATTGCAATGCGCTTTGCGACTAAGCGCATCCGCAACTACATTGGCTTTGCCGGATGGTAGTGAATACCCATGTCATAGTCCTTGATCAACTCCAACCATCTTCTTTGCGAGGTTGAGATCTGGTTGGGTGAATAAATACTTCAAGCATTTGTGATCAAGTACACTTCACAGCGATTACGATTAGGTAATGTCGCCAAATCTTGGTGCATGAATCACAACGCCAACTCCAATTCATGGGTAGGATAGTTGAGTTCATGAGGTCTCAATTGCCTTGATGCATAGGCCACCACCTTGCCTTCTTGCATAAGGACACAACCGAGGCCTCGGCGAAGCGTCGCAAAAGATATCGAGCCGATGGACATCGGGAAGAACAAGAAGCGGGGCGGTGGTCAACGCTTCTTGAGTACTTGTAAACTTTCCTGCAATCGGCGGACCACGAGAACTTCTTGTCCTTCTTGAGCAACTCCGTCATTGGCCGCTATCTTGGAAGTTCTCGATAAGCGGCGATAATATCGCTAAACCAAGAAAACTCGGACTTCGGAGCCGAAGAGGCGACTCGGGAAAGCACATCGCGATCTTGCTAGGATCCACGACTCGCCTCTGCTGAAAGAACATGGCCTAAGAAGGCCACTTCCTTCAACGGAATGCGCACTTGCTGAACCGCATACAACCGGTGCTCACGAGTTTGCCCAACACAAGCCTCGGATGCCGCGTGTTCCTCATCGTTCTTGGAATAGATAAGAATATCATCGATGAAGACCACCACAAACTTATCCAAATACTCCATAAACACCGAATTCATGAGATTCATGAACAAGCGGGAGCATTGGTTAAGCCGAATGACTGACGGTATACTCGTACAAGCCATAGCAGTAGAGAAAGCCGTCTTGGGAATATCCTCGGTCGAATTCGAACTTGATGATATTCCACTCTCAAATCAATCTTAGAAGACTCGAGCTCGGTCAATTGATCGAAGAGATCGTCGATCACGGGTAGAGGATACTTGTTCTTTACCAGTCACTTCATTAAGCGGCCGTAATCCACGCTTATCGTAGAGTATTGTCCTTCTTCTTCACAAAGATTCTGGACAACCCCACGGAGACGAGCTAGGGCAAATGAAACCCTTCTCTTGGAGCTACCCCAGCTGCTTCTTCAACTTCACTAACTCGTTTGGAGCCATCCGGTAGTGCCTCTTGAAATTGGAGCGATGCAGGGGACCAACAATGGCAAACTCGAGGTCGTGGATGGCGGCATCTGGGAGATCTTCGGGGAAGACATCGGCGAAGTCACATACGTAGGGACTTCACTAATATCTGGAGCTGGCCTCGCCGAGCACGAAGAGATCACGGACCTTGCGGCAAAAGCGAACTGCTCGCTAGAAGGCTGGTGAGGTAGATGAGCCTCGCACTGTCGATTTGTCCCATGTCTTTGAGACAACCAATCCATGCCTGAATTACATCTAAACTTGTTGAATGGAGGAGGATGAGGTTTGCTAAAGCCCTACTCCCTCTATCTCATGAGGACATCCCGACACTCAAGCTCGACTCTCAACTCCGAGGCAGGAGAGCGAATGAGCAGCGGGACCAACAAAGGAACAAGCCGGCTTCGCCAATAGCAGCAAATGATTGAAAACAAATTAATGAGATGCTCTGAATCAAACAAAAGCGATAGCGAGGATGAGAGTTAGAAAGCGTACCCAACACGGCGTCGGGCGTCTCTTGTGCCTCCTCGCGGAGATGAGGTTGACATGACCACTACCCACACCTTGGTAGCGGGGACAACCTTCGATCACGGAAGGACCACCTCCATGCCGCGTCCTCCATTGGGGCGAGTGCGCTCCCCATCTTCTTAGGGCATTGGTTGCGCATAATGCCCTTCTCGGTGCGCAGAAAAGCAAGTGACCCGGCGGTCGGATTGCGGGGCCACTCGGTGACTCGCGTGTGCGTGATTGGGGCACGGCTGCGGAGGGCGCGGGCTGGTGCCGGCGGCCTCGGCGGTGGTAAGGCCAGAGCGGGCCTGGTGCAAGCCCAACACGAGGGCGGGAAGGCTGGCTGTGCATGACCGTGGGCCTCCCACTTGCGCTTGCGGGACTCGCCTAGCGCCTTCGCCTTGTGCTCGGCAACAATGGACTTGTCCACCAAGGTGCGAAAGTCGGCAAAGTCCACAATGGATAGCTTGTCTTGCATCTCCTCGAGACAAGCCCTCCTTGAACTTCTCTGCTTGGCCTCATCGGTGGCCACCTCGGATGGAGCATAACGAGCCAAGTGGTTGAACTCGTAAGGTACTCCATCAGCGACTTACGGCCTTGCTTGGCGCGAAATTCCTTCTTCTTCAGCTTCATCAAGCGGCGGGGATGTGAGCTCACTAACATGATCGGAACTCCTCCCAAGAGATGAGTGTGGCGGCGGGTGCATGGCCAAGAAGTTCTCCCACGAAGAATCTGCCCTGCGGTGATGGGAGGCAAAGAAGTGCCTTGTCTGGTCACGGCACTATACAGCGTCGAGCTTCGCTCAACTTTGACGCAGCCAGTCATCTGCGTCGATGGGTCCTCGATCTGAAAGCGGGAAGTGAGTGCGAAGAAACTCGGCAAGGCCCCACGGTGAGGTCCACCCCTGCCAGATCCTTGTAACATCCCCATTTTGGCTTGTGTTCAAATGTAATAAAATGAGGATAAACTAAAACTTTTCTTACATCCTTGTGCTTTTGAACTTTTCTAAAAATTCTTATAAAAGAATTTTGGAAAATTCAAAATCAAAACCCTCATTTATCAAGTCAACAACCTCCTTGGTCCAATCTTATGTCAAACCCTTGGTAATAACTTTCCCTTGGTTCTAAGGTTGCTTTGTGACACCTCTGAATTATTTCCTAATTTTTGGAAATTATTTGAATATTTTAGAGGCAAGTCAAACCTTGCTCAAACCTCGATTTAACCTTCTGGAATTTCTTGAGAAAATTCCAGTGCACAAAAATCTTTGGAAATTTTATGGGAGGTTAATCCTGAACTCAGGAAGCTCCAGTTAAAATTTCATAATTTTTGGAGTTGATTTGACACCTCAATTAAATACCCAAAAATTCAGCTTTAAAATCAAAACCCTAAGCGGCTTACACTGTTCCTCGGTGCGAGTCGGGCTCGGGCTTGAGTCAATTGATTCGATCGAACCAACTAACCGCAGGCGGCTCGTGAAGGCGCTGGCGATGGGGACCTTTGGATCTCCATCGAACAGCTGCATCCGTCCGTAGGCATTCGGACCCCTCAGGTGCCCTCGATTCTCGGCCGTTGGATCAAATCGGACACCGTTCCGTCATCTCCTTCCTCGCTCCGCTCGCGCGTGTGTTGCGCCATGGCGAAGCGCAGAGAGGAGACGGCGATGCGCCTCGTCACCTCCGTCTTCGTCAGCGGCTCTGCAGCGCATTAAATGCCGTCACTCCACCGCCCCGGTAGTCGTCGTCTCAAGCGCTCCGTCGCTCACGGCGGCCGTAGCGGCGATGACCCGAGGCGACCAGCGGTGCCCTCCTCGCTCCACGAGGCCTACTTAAGCTCCCCTTCCTCCGAGCATCTTTTCGCCATCCCTCACCTCTTGGTTACCTTCTACGAGCTCGGCGAGTTCAGCGCCCGGCCTCATCTGCGCCATTGCCGGCCGCGGAGCTTTGGCGCCAGCGGTGTTCGATGGCTCTCTTGCTCCCCCTCGTTCCCTCACCTTGACTCACTTCAAATGAGTTTAACCCCACTCCATTTCGAGTTCGTCGGGAGGCTGCTTTGAAATCGGAGTTTTCCCAAATTTGCATAAATCTCCATCTTCTTCCCGCACCCCAGAAGACTCCCATTTCCCAATCCATTCCTCAGGAGCTTCTCGTGGTATTGCGAAGCTCATGGTACCACCGGTGTTGCTAGTTTGGCCCAGTCGGCCTCGCGTTGAGGCATCCCGCGCGCCCGATCCTCGTCGCGAAGGGCTGCTCCGTTCATCCTCCGTCCACCCCAACCCGTCATCATCTTGATGAACCCCTGGTGAGCTTAAGCTCTTCCGTTTAGCTTTCTTTGCACCGCGTGGCGTGGCTCCTGTTTGATCGCGCCCGCGCCGCCGTTAGCCTCGGTTCGCGGCGGCTACCGTATGGACTCGGTTGGTCGCGTTAAGTCCATAGGACCCGCCATAGCTTTTGCACCGTCCATTTGCGCGTAGCTTAGCCTGTCATCGTTTTCGTTTTGGCCGTAGCACTCCCTCGCTCTCGCGCCGCGCGTCGCGTTAGGTCGCCATTGGCCTCGCCGCCGGTGCCATCAGTGCGCAATAGCGATGGGTTTCGTTTTAGCTCCTTCGGGCCTCGCACGAGCTCCTCACCGCGACACGCCGGCGAGCTCAAGTTTTGCTCGCCTCTGTTGCCGGACGGCGCGGCGCTGCCAGGCGGCGTGGCTCCTAGGGGCCGTCCATCTCGAGATGAGCGGTCAGCGGTCTTGCCTCCCTTGCAGCGTGCGTTTGAATCCCGGTGCTCTGGGCGTCCGATCTGAGATCGACGGCTCTCAATCGTCCACGTCTCGGGTGTTAGGAAAATCCCGAAAATGCTAAGTCAAAACTGAAGAACTTTAGGGTCTTGTCATTTTTGTATCTCTGTGACTATAGATCCAAATTAGATGATTCCAATTTTGTTAGCTTCCTTATACCTTGAACTTAAATATAAAAATAATTGTAGACCACGATCAAACCTGGAAAACCGTTTTCAAAAATAGTAAACAAGTGAACTTAATACTGTTTTTCAGAACTTTTAGCAAACTTGTAAAATGCATATCTTTTTATCTATAGCTCTTTTTTGTATGAATCCAATTGGATTAGCTTCCACTGCTAGTGTATTTGCTAGGAAAATTAGTTTCAAAATTTTTACTGTTTTTAAAAATCATAAGGATCATATTTTAGTTTAATACCCTAAACAATTTAGACAAATCATAACTCTTTCAATATAACTCCAAATGACCCAAAAATTTACATGTAACCTTATAATACCAGTAGCTAACTACCATAAAATGTTCAGCTTCAAAATCACTCTAGAAAATATTTTATGAACAGTGCTAATTAAGGGTAGCATGTTGGCGAAAATAGTATTTAGATCATATCTTTTCTTCACTAATCCTTTTTAGTTAGTTCTTGTTCCTAAGGTTAGATAGGACCTTAGACTACCTTGTGTATAAATTTAATCGCAATTGGATAAATTTTGCTTGCTCTTTTGTTTAAGTGTTGCTCGTCTTATTGGTTGTTCTCGCTTCTTTTGCTTTTAAGCAGGCTTCGACATTTGCGGTAACCAGAACGATCCTCATAATCAGTTTGAGCAACGACAATAGCGAGCAAGCAGTTTGATCATTTCCCATTGATCCATTACTTTTAAAGTCTAATATTTTGTTTAACTTCTATGTATGCATTGCTATTTTGTTGTTAAATTGATTAGTTAATCCTCTAGTTGCATAATCTATAGGTAAATGATTATCCTCTACTACAGCCTAGGTTATTTCTTTGTGATTAGAGTTCGTTGGATGAGCTCTTGTCATAGTACATTTTGAATAAATATTGCTTAGCCATGCTTAGTATCGGTAGTATTGGGCGATCATCGACTTAGTGGTGATCTTGATCACACAAATGCTATTATTATTCCATTATGTCCAACCCTTGTGTTTTACCAATTTGCAAATCAAAACCGAAAGCGAAAATTATATCTTGGCTTAGGCACAATGGTATGTTGGGTGATCGGTTGGGTGTGATTGGAATGGTGCTTAAGTCCCTAAGGACCGAGTTACTTGTGCCATTGATCCAAGCAATTGTGCGTGCTAACCACGAGGGGATATGGAACCTCTCTTGACTAAGTACTTTGGAAGGTGTTAATTATGAGTGGTCGGTGGGTGTGTTCTGTGTGTGTGTGTTTGTGGTGTTGGAGGAGCATTAGCGGACCGGTTAGGCTGTCTAATGTGTCTTTCTCCCGTGGAGTTGCGGCTCTTAATTAGCATCGTCCATTGGAAAGCGTCTTGTTCGACTTAGCCATGCACTGCATACCAAAGAAGTGTGCTAACCGTGGGTGGTGGAAAGGCGGTCTGTCGTGTGGGTACATTGGTACACCCTGCGAGTTAAAACTATTCGAATAGCCTCGTCCTAGGTTATGGACACGCTTGGTTATTTCCACAAGAACTAGACTACAACCTTTTAAAAACTTAAACTTGACATGGGTGGTATGAAGGGTACTTCATGCTATTGTGGTAGTGACTATGGGTTAGTCACTTCTAGGTTGAGTGTTGTCATCTATCTATTGTTATAATTGTCTCTCTTTTATTTGAACAATAAAGTTAATTGCAAACTTGCTTTGAATCTATTACCTTATTGCAAATGAAAACTTGCTTTATCTTTGAAAATAAGTCAGAGCCTCATCCACTTAAATAAAGCTTGCATGTAGTTAATTATAGTTCTGTTATCTCACACTTGATCTTGCAGTACAAAAACAAATTTTATACTCATCGCTTTGCTTAATATTAATTGTTGCAGAGGAAGAAGGTGAGCCCCAAGGGCCTCACTTTTGTGAGTGTGTTCTTGTATTTATTTGGGACGATTAGCTTAGCGGTCAGGTTGGTTGCCTTGTGGGTGAAAGGCACACCGATTGGCTTCTGTTTATCGCCATCTTATGGCCATTTTGCTTCATTGTGTATTTATCTATTTGTATGTCTTTTGGTAGGCGGCTCTCTTTGTACTAACTCTCTTTATAGTATGTATGTCTTTAAGTTATTATTTGTGCTTGGTTCTATGTGAATGAATGGAATTGATGCATGATTTTGTGTGAGTGTGTATCTGCATTTACAGGAAGTATACATATCTCGAGAGCTTAATTTATTTGATTTGTCTTTGTTAGGACCAAGTGGATGGTTAAGCAGTACAAGCCAGAATAAACAGGGTCCTCACAAAGTTGAGGCACCGGCAGAGGCGGAGGTGTTGCGGCGCAATAACATCCGGGAGGACCCTCTGTCCTCACGAGCAGTTGCGCTCGATCGTAGAAGAACCTCGGCCATGGTCGGGGCGGAGCTCCTCATCCAAACCAGTCGCGACCACGGCCGCTACGAGTACCTCCAGCCATCCTAGGACACGGAAATTTGGGTCAGCAACAAAACCTTAAATCTAGAAGTTGATGAAAATGAAAAGCCAAAAAAAATAACAATCATAAAACTTTAAATGCTTCCAAAGAGGCTCCAAACAACAAGGAAAACACCAAACCAAATCTCAACTTCTCGATGCCATTAACCCGTATTGAATAAACGAGCAATGGGTGGAGAAGATAAAATTTCAGCACCCTACATCAAGTCTAACACTACTCAAGAGCGAGGTTTATCCAGCGAAATAAGTGTTAGATACTTAGCTAACTAGTATCACATCCTACCCTTTTATTCCCACAGGTTTTAGTTGATTAACCTCTCATTTTCTACCCTATTTAGGACCTTTGAGCTTGCTGTCAGGAAATTGGCGCTCGCTGTCAGATTTTGCATCAAGCTTCTAAGCCGAAATCTTCAACCAGAAGCTTCAAAACCTTGTAGAGGGCAGCTAACACTTCAATTTGCCAAACTCAATGGTTCCCAAACCCAATTTAAGCGATACAACTATCTTTTGAGAGAAGGAAAGGAGAACAACTTTTAAAACTCAAATTAGAGCAAGATGAGATAGAAAGCTAAGATAGGTAAGGAATAAAATCGAGAACTTACTTAGCTTTCATAAATCATTTGATACTTTGAAATTAAATTTTCCAAAATATCCTAAAGGCGATCAAGCTTGGGTTACTACGGTGGAATGGCTCGATACCAACTTTGTGAGGACCCCGGTTTATTCGGCTTGTACTGCTTAACCACCCACTTGGTCCTAGCAGCACAAATCAAATAAACCAAGCCTCGAGATATGTATACTTCCCAGAAATGCAGTATACACACCCCGTTACAAAATTATGCATCAATTCCATTCATACACATAGAGCCGAAGCTAAAGCAACAAATCAGAAGACATACATAATATAAAGAGAGTTATTACAAAGAGAGCCGTGGCCAAATAACACATAAGTAACTAATTTAAACAGCAGAAGCAAAAAGGGCCATAAGATGGCGATAAACAAAAGCCAATCGGTGTGCCTTTACCCACAAGGCAACCAACCGGACCGCCAAGCTAATCGCTCCAGACACCGCCACAACAAATCTCACAAAAGTGAGGCCCCTCGAGCTCACCTTCTTCCTCTGCAACAAAACAATTAAGCATAGCATCTGAGTACAAAAATTGTTTTTGTACTCGCAAGACTGACGTGTAAGATAACGAACTATAATTAGCTACATGCAAGCTTTGTTTAAGTGGATGAGGCTCTGGACTTATTTTCAGCATAAAGCAAGTTTTATTTGCAATAATGTAATACATTTAAAAGCAAGTTTGCAATTAATTCTTATTGTTCAAATAAGAGAGAAACAAATATAACAATAGGTAGATGACAACATCACGAAGTGACTAACCCAATAGTCACCACAACAATAGTATGAAGTACCCTTCATACCACCCATATCAAGTTTAAGTTTTAAAAGGTTGTAGTCTAGTTCTTGCACGACCTTACCAAGCATGTCCATAACCTAGGGCGAGGCTATTCGAATAGTTTTAACCTGCGAGGTGTACCAATGTACCCCACGATGACCGCCTTTCCACGACCACGGTTAGCATACTTCCTTTGGTATGCGAGCACGGCTAAGTCTAACAAGAAACTTTCCAATGGATGATGCTAATTAAGAGCGCAACCCACGGGGATAAGGATACATTAGGCGACCAACCGGACCGCTAATGCTCCTCCACCACACACACCCACAAGAACACACCCAGACCAGCTCATAATTGCACCTCCCGTACTTAGTCAAGAGAGGTCCTATATCCCCTCGTGTGGTTAGCACGCAATGAGCGCTGGCTTAGTGACACAAGTAACTCGGTCCTTGGGGACTTAGGCACCATTCAAACATACCCAACAGATCACACCAACATACCATTGTGCCCAAGTCAAGATATAGTTTTGTTTTGATTTTTGATTTGTAAATCAATAAAACACAAGGATTGGACATAATGGAATAATATAAGTATTTGTGTGATCAAGACCATCGACTAAGTCGATGATGCCTAATACTACAGAATAACTAGGCATGGCTAAGCAATATTTATTAGAAATCTACTAAGCGACAAGAGCTCATCCAACGAACTCTAATCACGACAAATAACCTATGCTCGGGTAGTAAGGATAATTATTTCCCTACAGATTATGCAACTAGAGGATTAACTAATCAATTTAACAACAAAATAGCAATGCATACATAGAAGTTAAACAAAATATTAGACTTTAAAAGTAATGGGATCAAATGGAAATGATCAAGCTGCTTGCCTAGCTGCTGCTGCTCAATATCTTTGCAGAGGTCACTCTCAAGGGCGGCTGTCGTCGAGAACCTACAGAAAGAGCGAAAAGAATCGATCGGAACAAAGAAAACGAAAAAACTCTAAAACCAAAATGCTCCAAATGCTCTAAAATTTCACAGCAGCAAGATCATGATTTAAAATGAATTTAGAAACAAGAACCAACTGATTTGGACTCTTAATGCAAAAGATATGATCAAAACAATTTTGCTCAGCTAGAAAAATTGCATTCTGTTACTGTTCACAAATAATTTTCTAGAAGTTTTCTGGACTTGGAAATTTTATGATAGGTTGCTACTGACATTTTAAGGCTAACACAAGTGGTTTCATCTTATTTAGAGTTAAAAAGATTTGGTTATGATTTTTCTTAGTTATAAATCTAAGGCATGATTAATTTCAGTATTAAAGACTACTGTAAAACCTATACTAAGCTAAAGAACTTTAACAGATGCATTATTAGAACTTTAGTTTGTTAAATTTGGAGTTACAGATAAAAAGATATGCATTTTTGAAGTTTAAAACAATTAATAAAGTTCAAATAAAAGCTTACGGGACTTAATCTGGAAAACCCACTCAAACTGGGGAGGTCGTGGGCCGTTGATCAAGGATCGCACGGCTCACGAGCTCGATGCTCAAAACCATGCACGAGCACAGGGTGCAAAGACCTCATCGCGCCTACGGGAGGTTTTGGCGTTGATATTGAATCCAGCGGCCCAGACCACCGGATGCACGGCACTGCGCGAAGGGCTCCTCGCGCACTAGGGAGGTCGTGGCGTCGGATCTGATCTGGCGGTCCCAAGCTCCATGAGGAGGTCCTACGGCTATCTCACTAAGGGGAGTGCGGGCGATTAAGATCTCAGGGAGGTCTTAACGGTCTAGATCTGAGCGAGAGAGGACCTAAGCGGTGAGCTTATGTATGACCCTAACTTAGGGTTTGTATTTCAAATGTAAAATTTTGAGGAGAAATAAAAACTTTTGTTGTCTCTTCAAATCATTTGAAAGTTCTACATTTTCCCTAACAATTTCCATTTTCTAGAATTAAATTCTTGTGAATGGATATTGTTGTCAGCTAATTCTTAGCCTTCAAACTTTGATCATCCTCTGAAATTATTTTTCCTACCATCTTGATCATCCTATCTACCTTCCTGAATTATTTCACAATTTTTAGATTTTGTTTGCTATTTCAAATGGCCAAGTCAACTCTGTTTGAAATCTGGTCAAACTCCCTGTACAGCAGCTTGTGAATTTTCTCTAGAACAATGCATTGCATAAAAAGTTCTGGAAAAATTATACAAGGTTGTCCTCTGTCTCTAGTAACTTCCATAAAAATTTCAGAATTTTTGGAGCCCTGGAGCTACCTCTAAAAATTCCCCAAAACCTTCTCTGTCTTTTAAATCAAATTCCAAAGTCTTGTTCCTCGGGCGAACAACTCGGGCTCGAGTCAGGCTCGCACCACTTGGCTCGGTCGCGTCAACTAAGCGTACCGCCCGAGTCAATCAATCGTGACCGTCAGATGAAGATCGAGCGATCCCGTCGCATCGCAACCGACTTTGTCAGAATGCATACATCAATCTCGACCGTCCATCTCGGATCAGCGGTCGGCATCTTTCCGTCGAGTAGAACCTGCTCGCTGCCGCTTTGCTCTGTCGCCGACATGTGGGTCCCACTGTCGACATCGACCTCGTCTTCTCGCACCTCACCGGGCTCGCGCCGTTAGCGCATGGGTGCCACGTACCTCGCATGCGCCACCTATATGCCCTCGTGTCAGTCTTTGGTGCATCGCCGAGCCTTCTTTACCTCACCGCGACCACTCATCCCTCGTTTCCCGTTACGCAGCTCTCTCGCGGTTTCTTGATTTGGTAGGAGAAGAACCCTGGCGGCCCGCCGTGTTAGCGCGCGCCTTGATTCCGCAACCACGCCATCGTGATCTACTCTCTTCGCGCTTCCATTTTGCCCATCCGGGACCCTCGGCGTCGGTGTATCGCCAGGGCACCTTCGTCGTCTCCGCCTCGGTTGCGGCGGCCCGCGCTTGCTAGTGCTCTGGTGAGTTTCTAGCCGACACTTAGTCCCTTAGGATCGCATTGATGCCCGAGTCTAACGGTGGGCTTGTTTACGCCTTTGTGCATCGTTGCGGGCGTCGACCAATTCTTCTCAAGCTCGGTTTCGCGCCGTGGAAATTCCGGTCACCTCGGGCTTTCTTCGTCGGCGTTATCGTGTGCTTCTTGCTCCGGTGTTGGCGCTTAAGCACACCTTCCGGAGTCTTCTAGAAGCCGTGTCGCCTTCTCGCGTGGGCCGTGCTTTCTTCTCGCCTCCGGTCGTCGTGAGCTCATCTCCGTCGACCATCGGGCTCAGCGTCACCGTCATCGAGTTCGCTAGGTCCTTGCGAACCGAAGGTACCACTCTTTCGCCCGAAACCTCTGGTTTGCTAGTTCGGTTCTTGTGGCGCGCTGATGCCGTCTTCGCCGGTGAACCGCCGGTGATGATTTGTTTGACTCTAATCATGTCTACCTTGAGTCTACATCTTGTGGGCCTATTGGCTAATCCGTTTAGAGAACCTTTAATCCGGCCGTTATATTTCCCTACGAGTTGTCATGTGGGTCCATGTTGTCGATTAGGTTTGTGTAGTTACGGTTATCGTGTTCTCTGTTGGGAGCGTACTTCTCTGTGAGAGTGTTTTAGGTTTGCACTTTGGTAGCAAGGCGTATTCTCGAATCGCCTTTGGCGTCACCTTATGCGGGCGATCGCTCACAGTCAGCGTTTCGGGCGGGCCCATCTGTCGATGGTTGGGGCTAGCGTGCGTCGTAAAAGAAGTGTTAAGTGCTTTAGTATTTACGAAATGCTTTTACATTTGCCGTTAAATCAATTAAACTTAGAAAATGCATAACTAATTCAATTTTATCTAAATCGCATGAATCCAGTCTTTGTTAATTTTCATTTTAAATGTATTATTTACTAAAATTAGTTTCATCCATGTCTCTGTAGCAAAAATCTGTTAATTAATAAAATGATGTCTTATGTATCTTCTAAATTAGAAAATGCATATCTCTTCCAATAATTGTCCAAATTCAATGAACCGGTCTGTAAAATTTCATTTCAGTATACTAACTATTAGGATAGGTTTTACACATTTTACATTCATGAAAATTTGTTGAGTAATTAACTAGTGGCATGTTGTGTTTTTAGCCTAGAAAATTCATAGAAAATTATTAATAACTTAAAATGATTTGTTCCATGTTTTAAAATTTTGTTATTTCTTGCTTAGGCTTTGCTTGTGTGAGTTTTGGCATGTTTTGATGTTGTTGTATGTTTGAGTTTTGTCGGTGTTATTCGTTCTTATTTCTTTGTTATGTTCGATCGTTAGGCTTCGATATTTGCGGCAACCCCGAGGACGATCCTCATGACATATTGAGCAACAAAGGCGGCCAGAAAGCGGTTTGATCATGTTTAATCGATTTTAAAGATTAATATTTTGTTTAATTTGTATGTATGCATTGCTTAATTTGTGTTAAATTGATTAGTTAAATCGTGTTGCATATCTGTAGACAAAATATTGATCTCTACTACCCGAGCCTAGGTTATTTCTTTGTGATTAGAGATCATTTGGATGATCTCTTGTCACTTAGTAGATCCGGTCAACTTGCTTAGACATGCTTAGCTATCGGTAGAAGCAAGCGGTTATCGACTTTAGTCGGTAACCTTGATCACCTAAAATTTACTATAGCTTTATGTTTTAGCATTTCTGCTATGTTTAATTGCAAAACTAAAAATGAAAACAAAATAATTTAGACTTGGGCACAATGGTATCTTTGGTGTGATACATTTGGGTGTGTTTGGAAAGGTGCAGAGTCGATTAAGGACCGAGTTACTTGCGCCACCGTCTTGAGCATTTTGCGTGCTAACCACACTAGAGTATATGGGACCTCTCTTGACCTAGTACTTTGGCGTGTATTGGCTCCGGTCGCAGGAGGTCGCGGGAGGGACGGAGGTGGGAGCATGGTAGTTGTCAGAAAAGCTTTATCTGAGTGGGTAGTTGTCTTTTGGCTTTACCATGTAAGCGTATGGGTTTCTATCCATACGAGCGGCTCGTAGTTAATACACAATATTGGAAAAAGTCTCGTAGGACTTAGCGGTACGACATACCTTCGGAAGTGTGTTTTGGCTTAAAGGCGATGCAGTGTGGGTACATTGGTACACCTGCGGGGTTAAAACTATTCGAATAGCCTCGTCCTAGGTTATGGACACGCTCGGATCGCCCCAAGAACTAGACTACAACATTTAAATTAAAACTTGATGGGTGAGTGCGAATGCGGGATTAGTGCTATTGTTGTGGTGACTATTGGGATAGTCACTTCTAGGTTGTTTATCTTTCGCTTTGTTATTATTATCCTTTCTGTTATTTCAATCTTAAAATGAATTGCAAACTTGCCTTTAAAGCATATTACCTTATTGCAAATGAAAATTGGCTTTATGCAAATGAAACATATGGCCTCCACCGGACAAACTGCATGTAGCATATGAGCAGTGTCCGCTAGTTCACCACGTCAGTCTTGCGGGTACAAAGACAATCTTTGTACTCGGTGCTTTGCTTAATGTTTTTGTTGCGAGGAGGAAGAAGGTGAGCCTCGGGGCCTCATACGTGAGTCTTTATCTTTGTCGCCGTGGTGGCGACTAGGCTTGGCGGTCGGTCGGATGCCTTGTGGGTTGAAGGCACTTGATTGGCTTTGTTTATAGCCATCTTATGGCACTTTTGCTTCATTATCGTTACAGTTATTTGTGTATCTCGTGGCACATTCGGCCTATATCCATAATATTATTACTATTTGTTTATCTTCCGTTTGTAGTGTAATGTTTGGACTCTATGTTGAATGGAGTTGATGTCTAATTTTGTAGCGAGTGCGTATCTTGCTTTTAGGAAGTATACATATCTCGAGATCGATTTATTTGATTTGTGATGCTAGGACCGGTGGTTGGTTAAGCATTACAAGCCAAATAAGCTGGGGTCCTCTAAAGTTGGTATCGAGCCATTCGACGTAATGTAACCAAGCATGGTAGTCCTTAGGATATTTTGAAAGTCTTATTTTCAAATCATAAAAGGTTTATGAAAACCTAAAGCGATTCTCGATTTTATTCCTTACCTATCTTAGCTTTCCTCTCATCTTACTCTAATTTAAGTTTTGAAACTTGGTTTCTCTCTTTCCTATCAAAAGATAGTTAATACAGGTAGAATCGGTCTTTGCGAGAACCATAGGGAATTAGTTTAATTAAAAATTTTGTGGGGACATAAGGGTAAGATATGTATGAGTTTGCTAAGTGTCGATCTTTGTCGGTTGGTTTTGTAACTTAAAAGTCTTGTGCTTGTTTTGTCTTTGTTAGTAAGTTAATTGCAATGGGTATTGATTTCGTATTTTCAGGCTATTGTTAACTTGTCTTAGTGAACCGGGATGGCCGGGAGAAGCAGCGTGTGATCGGCGGTGGTCATGATGATGAGCTTCCCCTCCTCAGACCATGGTGAGTTCTCGCTCAGTCGGCGAAACCGCATGGACGAGCAGCGCATCTTGGAGGTTATTGCTGGAATACCTCCACTCCTGCCGTGGTGGCGGCCACCGAACTCGCGGGGACTTGCGAGAGTTCCTCGTCGCGGCCACCGACTTTCTCCGCTCGAGGACCCTCGATGCGGACGATTGGCTGCGCATGGTTGGCGAAAGCTCAACATAGCTCGATGTCGCGCGAGGATAAGGCACTCTTCGCGTCCCACCGGCGAGGGCGCGGCACTCATGGTGGGAGAACTATCTCGCCATGCGGCCGCGAGCCATGTGGTCGCGTGGGAGGAGTTGAATCGGCTTTACCGTCGGGCCCCATCACGATGGCACGATGAAGGTGAAGAAGAAGAATTCCTCGCGCTCAAGCAAGGCGCAAATGCGTGACGGAGTACACATGCGAGTTCAATCATCGGCTCGTTATGCTCGGGAGGTGGCCTCGGATGAGGCTAAGCGAGAGAAGTTTATGGATGGCTTATGCGAGGCTGCAGGACAAGTTATCTATTGTGGACTTCTCGACTTTGAGCCTTGGTAGATAAGGCCATTGTTGCGAGCATAAGGCAAAGCGTGGTGAGTCCATAGCGCAAATGGGAGGCACATCGGTCTACTCACTCCGGCCTCGTTCGTCCTCGGTGGGCGGCACCGATGGCCCGTTCTTTTGCTCCGTGCGCCGAGACCATCTGCACGGCTCCTCGCCCACCGCGGGCGTGTTTCGACCGCGTGCGCTGCGATCGGCCAACGGCGGCCTCCGCCAATCCGGCGGCGAGGTGACTTGTTTTATTGCCACAACAAGGGCCATTATGCGAATGCACGCCTCGAGTGTTGCGGCGGCCTGCGTCCTAATGGAGGGCGGGCGAGGAGTGGTCATCCACGACGGAAGATGATCGAAGCCCGAGTGCGGCGGCGGTCAGTCAACCACCTTTCGGTGAGGAGGCTCGGGGCGCGGATGTCGTGATGGGTACACTTCTTGTTAATTCTCGTCTGCTGCGGTATTATTTGATTACGGAGCATCGCATTCTTTATTTCAAGATCATTTGCTGCTTGTTAGTGGTCTTATTTGTGTTCCTTTGGGAGTTCAGTTGCTCATCAGCTCTCGGGATGGAAATGAGTGAGCTTGATGTCGGGATGTTCCTATCATAGTCAAGAAGTGGGGTTTTAGCAAATCTTATACCTTTCGATTCGGTGAGTGCGGATGTGATTCTTGGCATGGATTGGTTGTCCCAACATTTGGGGCAAATCGATTGTGCCGGAAGATTGTCTACCTTACCGACCCTTGAGCGAGCAAGTCGGATTTTCGCGCGTGCGGGGCCACATCTATGTGCATTAGAACAAAGCCGCCTATGCAGTTCGGGATGTTCCCATAGTATCGACTTTGGGGATGTCTTTCCGAAGACTTGCGGGATGCCTCGGTTCGAGACACAGTTTGTCATCGAGTTCTTTGCCGATCGCCCGATTTGAAGCGCGTGTCGAATGCCTCCCAATGAGCTAGAAGAATTGAAGAAGCGGCTTGGTGAGCTCCAAGCAAAGGTTTCATCAGTCAGTTCATCTCCTTAGGGTTGTCGGTGATCTTTGTGAAGAAGAAGGACAAGACTTTGCGCATGTGTGTTGATTACCGTCCTCTCAATGAAGTAGCGGTGAAGAACAAATATCCTACGCCCGCATTGATGATCTTTTGACCGGTTATGCGGGCTGGTGTTCTCAAGATTGATCGAGATCGGGCTATCATCAAGTCGGATCGGGTGAGGATATTAGAAAAGCGACTTTCACTACTCGTTATGGTATGCGAGTACACGTCATGTCTTCGGTCTAACCAATGCTCGGCTTTGTTCATGAACTTAATGAATTCGGTATTCATGGAGTATTTGGATAAATTTGTGGTGGTCTTTATTGATGATATTCTTATCTATTCCAAGGCTGAAGCGAGCATCTTGAGCATCTGAAGATTGTTTTGGGCAAATTGCGGGAGCACCGACTATATGAAGTTCAACAAATGTGAGTTACGGTTGAAGGAAGTGGCATTCTTGGGCCATGTTCTTTCAGTGGAGGCATATTGTGGATCCCGGCAAGGTCGCGATGTTCTATCTTGGGAACGGCCCAAGTCGATCCAGCGATGTGCGGAGTTTTCTTGGTTTAGCGGGCTACTATCGCCGCTTTATCGAGAACTTCTCCAAGATCGCAAAGCGATGTTGAATTGCTTAAGAAGGACAAAGAAGTTTGTATGGTCCTCTGCTTGTGATGAGAGCTTTCGGGAGCTCAAGCGGCGATTGACTTGGCTCAGTCCTTACTCTTCCGATATCCACAAGAGCCGATATTTATTGCGATGCCTCTCGTCGAGGACTTCGGATGTGTTCTTATGCGGGAAAGGCAAAGCGGTTGCCTATACATCCGAGCAATTGAGGCCTCATGAGCTCAACTATCCCACCCATGATTTAGAGCTTCTTCTGTGGTTCATGCACTCAAGATTTGGCGGCATTATCGATCGATGCAGTTGTGAGGTGTATTACGACCACAAGAGTTTGAAATACTTATTCACTCGGCGGATCTGAACCTCGAGCGAGAGGAGATGGCTAGAATTGATCAAAGATTATGACATGGGTATTCGTATCACCTGCAGCAAGGCCAATGTGGTTGCCGATGCACTTAGTCGAAAGGTGTATTGCAATACTACGATGATCCAAAGCGACAACACCTTGCTTGCGCGAGTTTGACGTCTCAACAGGTTTGGTTGAACATGGTTCCCTTGCTGCCTTGGTTGTGCAACCAACCTTGGTGGATCAAGTCAAGGCAGCACAGCAATCAGATGATGGTGTGGGTAAAATCAAGCAAGAATATCAAGGATGGATCGGCCAAGTGTTTCACAGAAGATGAGCACGGTGTTGTGTGGTTTGGGCAGCGTCTTGTGGTCCCAAAGGTCCCAGAGTTGCGGGATTTGATTCTTCAGGAGGCCCACGGTTCGCCTTTGTCCATCCATCCCGGGGCCACTAAAATGTACCAAGATCTGCGTCAGAGATTCTGGTGGACTCGCATGAAGCGAGGTTGCGAGTTCGTGGCGAATGTGACATATGTTGTCGCGTCAAGGCGAGCATCGGCGTCGGTGGTCTTCTTGACCCTTACCTATACGAGAATGGAAGTGGGATTACGTAGGCATGGATTTTGTCTTTGCGCCCGCCCGTACTCCTGCGAGGGAAGGATGCATTATGGGTTATCATTGATCGATTGTGAAGGTGGCTCATTTCCTTCGGTCGATCGAAGATTGATGTGAATCGATTAGCGGATCTTTACATATCCGTATTGTGAGTGCATGGTGTGCCACGAACAATTGTGTCGATCGTGGTTCTCTGTTCACCTCTCGGTTTTGGCATAGTCTGCAGGAAGCCATGGGGACCGCCTTTCATTATTTCGACCTATCATCCTCGGGCCGATGGTGGGGCGGGCGCGTCAACAGTGCTTGAAGACATGCTCCGTGCTTGTGTTCTTTCTATGGGAAGAATTGGGAGAAGTGCCTACCACTTGCGAGTTCTCCTACAACAACGACTTCGAGCTAGTCTCGGTATGGCACCGTTTGAGGCTTTGTATGGGAGGCGATGCGAACCCCATTGAACTGGTCGAGAGGCGGGGAGAAGCAGTTCTTTGGCTCGATTCCATCAATGAAATTTGAAAGTCAAGTGCGATTGATTCGTGAGCACTTGCGCGTAGCTTCGATCGAGCGAGAAGAGCTATGCGGATCGGCGTCGTCGTGAGTTGAGTTTCGGCCCAATGACTTTGTGTATCTCAAGTCTCACCTCTGAAGGACATCGTCGTTTGGTGTCAAGGAGCAAGCGGCTCCTCGATATGTCGGGCCATATCGCATCATCAAGAAAGTGGGAGCCGTTGCATACAAGTTGGAGTTACGGCTACACTCAAAGGGTGCATGATGTTTTCCATGTGTCACAATTGAAGAAGTGCCTCCGTATTCGATTGAGAAACACCATTGGAAAATATCGATGTGCGGGAAGATCTGTCTTATCGTAGCGTCCGTTCGTATCCTCGAAGAAGTGAGCGCAGAACAAGGAACCGTGTGATTAAGTTCCTTAAAGTTCGGTGGTCGAACCACTCAGAGATGAAGCCACATGGGAGCGGGAAGATCGTCTCGAGCGATTACGTCCTTCTTCTCCCCGTGATCGAGAATCTCGGGCGAGATTCTGTAAGGGGAGATTTGTAACAGCCCTAACTTAGGGTTTGTATTTCAAATGTAAAATTTTGAGGAGAAATAAAAACTTTTGTTGTCTCTTCAAATCATTTGAAAGTTCTACATTTTCCCTAGCAATTTCCATTTTCTAGAATTAAATTCTTGTGAATGGATATTGTTGTCGACTAATTCTTAGCCTTCAAACTTTGATCATCCTCTGAAATTATTTTCCTACCATCTTGATCATCCTATCTACCTTCCTGAATTATTTCACAATTTTTAGATTTTGTTTGCTATTTCAAATGGCCAAGTCAACTCTGTTTGAAATCTGGTCAAACTCCTGTCACAACAGCTTGTGAATTTTCTCTAGAACAATGCAGTGCATAAAAAGTTCTGGAAAAATTATACAAGGTTGTCCTCTGTCTCTAGTAACTTCCATAAAAATTTCAGAATTTTTGGAGCCTGGAGCTACCTCTAAAAATTCCCAAAACCTTCTCTGTCTTTTAAATCAAATTCCAAAGTGCTTGTTCCTCGGGCGAACCAACTCGGGCTCGAGTCAGGCTACACCACTTGGCTCGGTCGCGTCAACTAAGCGTGCGCCCGAGTCAATCAATCGTGACCGTCCGATGAAGATCGAGCGATCCACGTCGCATCGCGCAACCGACACTGTCAGAATGCATACATCAATCTCGGCCGTCCATCTCGGATCAGCGGTCGGCATCTTCCGATCGAGTAGAACCTCACGGCTCGCCGCTTTGCTCTGTCGGCGACATGTGGGTCCCACATGTCGGCATCGACCTCGTCTTCTCCGCACCTCACGGAGCTCGCGGCCGTTAGCGCATGGGTGCCACGTACCTGCGCCGCGCCACCTATATGCCCTCGTGTCCGTCTTTGGTGCATCGCGAGCCTTCTTTACCTCACGCGACCACTCATCCCTCGTTTTCCCGTTCGTAGCTCTCTCGCGATTTCTTGATTTGTGGAGAAGAACCCTGGCGGCGCCGCCGTGTTAGCGCCGCCCTTGATTCCGCAACCACGCCATCGTGATCTACTCTCTTCGCGCTTCCATTTTGCCCATCCGGGACCCTCGGCGTCGGTGTATCGCCGAGGGCACCTTCGTCGTCTCGCCTCGGTTGCGGCGGCGCGGCTTGCTAGTGCTCGGTGAGTTTCTAACCGACACTTAGTCCCTTAGGATCGCATTGATGCGAGTCTAACGGTGGGCTTGTTTACGCCTTTTGTGCATCGTTGCGGGCGCGACCAATTCTTCTCCAAGCTCGGTTTCGCCGCGTGGAAATTCGGTCACCTCGGGCTTTCTTCGTCGGCGTTATCGTGTGCTTCTTGCTCACGGTGTTGGCGAGCTTAAGCACACCTTCCGAGTCTTCTAGAAGCCCGTGTCGCCTTCTCGCGTGGACCGTGCTTTCTTCTCGCCTCCGGTCGTCGTGAGCTCATCTCAGTCGACCATCGGGCTCGCGTCACCGTCATCGAGTTCGCTAGGTCCTTGCGAACCGAAAGGTACCACTCTTTCGCCGAAACCTCTGGTTTGCTAGTTCGGTTCTTGTGCCGCATACCCGTGCCGTCTTCGCCGGTGAGCCGCGGTGATGATTTGTTGACTCTAATCATGTCTACCTTGAGTCTCGTCTTGTGGGCCCTATTGGCTAATCCGTTTAGAGAACCTTTAATCCGGCCGTTATATTTCCTACAGTCATTTGTCATGTGGGTCCATGTTGTCGATTAGGTTTGTGTAGTTACGGTTATGCGTGTTCTCTGTTGGGAAGCGTACTTCTCTGTGAGAGTGTTTTAGGTTTGCACTTTGGTAGCCGAAGGCGTATTCTCGAATCGCCTTTGGCGTCACCTTATGCAGGCGATCGCTCTCTTCGTCGGCGTTTTTGCGCGGGCCCGCTGTCGATGGTTGGGGCTAGCCGTGCGTCGAAAAAGAAGTGTTAAGTGCTTTAGTATTTACGAAATGCTTTTACTGTTGCCTTTGTTAAATCAATTAAACTTAGAAAATGCATAACTAATTCAATTTTTATCTAAATCGCATGAATCAGTCTTTGTTAATTTTCATTTTAAATGTATTATTTACTAAAATTAGTTTCATCCATGTCTCTGTAGCAAAAATCTGTTAATTAATAAAATGATGTCTTATGTATCTTCTAAATTAGAAAATGCATATCTCTTCCAATAATTGTCCAAATTCAATGAACCGATTCTGTAAAATTTCATTTCAGTATACTAACTATTAGGATAGGTTTTACACTTGTTTTTGTTCATGAAAATTTGTTGAGTAATTAACTAGTGGCATGTTGTGTTTTAGCCTAGAAAATTCATAGAAAATTATTAATAACTTAAAATGATTTGTTCCTGTTTTTAAAATTTTGTTATTTCTTGCTTAGGCTCTTTGTGTGAGTTTTGGCATGTTTTGATGTTGTTGTATGTTTGAGTTTTATCGGTGTTATTCGTTCTTATTTCTTTGTTATGTTCGATCGTTGAAGCGATATTTGCGGCAACCACGAGGACGATCCTCCGCGACATATTGAGCAACGGCGGCGAGCAAGCGGTTTGATCATGTTTAATCGAGTATTTTAAAGATTAATATTTTGTTTCAATTTGTATGTATGCATTGCTTAATTTGTGTTAAATTGATTAGTTAAATCGTGTTTGCATATCCTGTAGACAAAATATTGATCTCTACTACTGAGCCTAGGTTATTTCTTTGTGATTAGAGATCATTTGGATGATCTCTTGTCACTTAGTAGATCGGGTCAACTTGCTTAGACATGCTAGCTATCGGTAGAAGCGGCGGTTATCGACTTTAGTCGGTAACCTTGATCACACAAAATTTACTATAGCTTTATGTTTTAGCATTTACTGCTATGTTTAATTGCAAAACTAAAAATGAAAACAAAATAATTTAGACTTGGGCACAATGGTATCTTTGGTGTGATCTGTTGGGTGTATGGAAAGGTGCAGTCGATTGGAGGACCGAGTTACTTGCGCCACCGTCTTGAGCATTTTGCGTGCTAACCACACTAGAGTATATGGGACCTCTCTTGACCTAGTACTTTGGCGTGTATTGGCTCGGGTCGCAGGAGGTCGCGGGAGGGACGGAGGTGGGAGCATGGTAGTTGTCAAAAGCTTTATCTGAGTGGGTAGTTGTCTTTCGGCTTTACCATGTAGCGTATGGGTTTCTATCCATCTGACGGCTCGTAGTTAATACACAATATTGGAAAAAGTCTCGTAGGACTTAGCCAGTGCCGACATACCTTGGAAGTGTGTTTTGGCTTAAAGGCGATGCGAGTGTGGGTACATTGGTACACCTGCGGGGTTAAAACTATTCGAATAGCCTGCGTCTAGGTTATGGACACGCTCGGATCGCCCCAAGAACTAGACTACAACATTTAAATTAAAACTTGATGGGTGAGTACGAATGCGGGATTCGTGCTATTGTTGTGGTGACTATTGGGATAGTCACTTCTAGGTTGTTTATCTTTCGCTTTTGTTATTATTATCCTTCTTGTTATTTCAATCTTAAAAATGAATTGCAAACTTGCCTTTAAAACTGTATTACCTTATTGCAAATGAAAATTGGCTTTATGCAAATGAAACATATGGCCTCCACGGACAAGCTGCATGTAGCATATGAGCAGTGCCGCTAGTTCACACGTCGAGTCTTGCGGGTACAAAGACAATCTTTGTACTCGGTGCTTTGCTTAATGTTTTTGTTGCGAGAGGAAGAAGGTGAGCCTCGGGGCCTCATTACGTGAGTGTCTTTGTCGCCGTGGGTGGCGACTAGGCTTGGCGGTCGGTCGGATGCCTTGTGGGTTGAAGGCACACTTGATTGGCTTTGTTTATAGCCATCTTATGGCACTTTTGCTTCATTGTCGTTACAGTTATTTGTGTATCTCGTGGCACATCGGCCTATGTACGTAATATTGTTACTATTTGTTTATCTTCCGTTTGTAGTGTAATGTTTGGACTCTATGTTGAATGGAGTTGATGTCTAATTTTGTAACGAGTGCGTATCTTGCTTTAGGAAGTATACATATCTAGAGATCGATTTATTTGATTTGTGATGCTAGGACCGGTGGTTGGTTAAGCATTACAAGCCAAATAAGCCCAGGGTCTCCTGACTTAACGTGAGAGGTCTTGGCGGCTAGGATCTCACCGAGGAGGTCCTAAGCGGTCACGATCTCAATGGGAGGTCCTAAGCGGGTTTTTAAGAGAGAGAGTGCGGATGGCTTAGATCTCCTAGGGAGGTCATAAGCGGTCGAGATCGGGCGGGGAAGGTCCTAAAGCCACGGATCTAAAGGAGGAGGTCCTAGGCGGTCAAGATCTCCGGGAGGAGGTCTGAGCGGCTAAGATGAAATCGAGGAGGTCTTGGGCTGCGAGTTAGCGAGAGAGATATGTGGATGGTGGGATCTCACCGAGGAGGTCATGGGCGGCCATGATCTTCGCGGGAGGTCTGTCTGACAGTGTTTAACATAGAGAGTGCAGGCCGGTTCGGATCCGGCGGGGAGGTCTGGGCGGTTAGGATCTCACCGAGAGGTCCTAACGGTCTAGATCTAGGCGGGGAGGTCACGAGGCTTCTTTACAAGGACCGGTGGTGGTCTTTTACCAAGAGGACCTCGGGGTAGTTTGAAGGTTTTCTTTACAAAAGACCGGGGTGGTCTTTTGCAAAGAGGACCTCGAGGAAGGTCTTTTAGGGGTGGTTTTACAAAAGACCACGAGGAGGTGTTTGCAAAGAGGACCTCGGGAAGGTCCTTCTTGAAACACAGAGGTGGTCTTATACGGCTAAGATTTACGAGGGTGGTTCTATCGACTAGGATCACCACCAAGGGAGGTCCAGAGACTTAGGATTTTTGGAAAGATCCTAAGGCCCAGATCTAAACTTGGAGAGGTCGTGAGCGGCTAAGATTAGCCGAGGAGGTTCTAGAGTGGATTTAATGGCGCGGGACCTCGGACAACGACAAAAGGTGGCGGCTAAGACAAATTAAAAGCATCTAATGATTGACAATAAATGAATCCAACGGAGAACTTAAAGACTTAGGACTTTAATTCTAAACCCGTGGCCCACACGTCGGTGACTCCACGGCCTGATTAAGACACCATTAACGCGCAAATGATAAGCAATGATTTGAGCATTAAAGTTGTCAGAAGAACATGGCCAGCGGGAGGTTTTGGTGACAAAACCGGCGTGTTCCACGACTTGCGTGGCGACACGGACCTCGTCGGCGGAAACCAAGAACACGGATGAGTCCCAAATAGGGAGGAGAACCTAAAGGTGCCAGCGGCTAGGGCTAGGCGCACCCTACCGGCTGGCCAGGAGATAATCGTCGGAGACCAAATGCGGCAGCGAAAACCGAAGAGGTCTAAGAGGATCGGGTTTTGGGCGAGGTACTCACCGAGGATTGAAGGAGAGCGGGAGTGGTCATAAGAGCTCCGGTGACAATGGTGCTCATGGGAGATGAGGAAGGCGACCAACTCGGCCCGAAAACAAGCTCCCAAATTGTCAACCTCGAGAAGGTTTAAACAAAACAAGTTAGGAGACTTGAGGTGACCAAGAGAACAAATGACACCAACAAGCTGCAATATTGAACCACTTTGGAGCTCGGAGGTGTAGTAGAGCTCAAAGTTCAACAATGGTGGCGAGACTTTGGTGTTTTGAGCACAAGAGCGAGAGAAAGAAGTTAGAGGTGCAAGAATGGATCCAAAGAAGCTTAAGGAGAAGCTCGGGCTCAATATATGGCCAGGAGAGGAAGAACAAGGCGGTGTCCACAGTTTCAACAAGCTAGGACACTCGGCGTGATGGGAGTAGGTTGTCGGAGAGACTTTTGAGCAAAAAGTGCGGACATTTAATGTTGGCAGCACATAGCCGTTTGTCAGCCCTAGAGTTGACAAGGCACTGCTCTCTACTACCATGCACAAAATTTGATAATGACCAGGCCCCACCAGTCAGTGAGAGAACCAGGGAGGACTGGTCAACAAGTGTAACGGTTGGAATCCATGCACTGAGCTCCCACTAGGGAGGTCGTGAGCTGTTGGATTGAAATCTAAGCCTCAGGTTTAGAACTATGTATTAGAGGTCCTAACACTTAGGGGAGGTCTGAGTCACAGATCTCAAGATGGACGGCCCACGATCACCCAAGTGCTAGGGGTGGTCGTGGAGGGTGAGGAGAGTCGCCGGGGTGGTCTTTGCAAAGGTGCAATGGAGGTCCTAGGGAGGTCCTCGAGGTTGTCTTTGAAAATAGAACATCGGGAGGTCTAGGCGGTTGGATGCGGATCGGAGGGCTAGAATGCCCGCGCATTGAGACGGGCTCGGGACAGCGCTAGGTGGTTGGGTGAGCCGGTGGCTCGAGCAGGCTCAGTGCGCGCCCAGAGAGCAGTGAAGACCGAAGAGGTTTGGATTTTAGAGTTGAAGCTTTGGGAAATTAATTTAGGTATCAATTCAACTCTAAAAATTGTGAAATTTTTGGAGGATCACATACCACCCCAAGAACCAAGGAAAAATATTTCCAGAAGATGATCAACATATTCGACAAAATTGTTTTTGGAGGATCAAGATTTGGATCAACAAACAGACTTGTGACTTTGTATTTCCATACTCTTGTACAACAATTGTTTAGCACACACAGGAAATACATGATGTAAGAAAAAGTTTTAATTTCTACTCATTTTCTTACATTTGAAACACAAGTACAGAATTTGGGATGTTACACATGCTATCTCTAACATATAATCAGTATAGCTCTGATAAAAACTCTGTGGGACCCTGAAATCTAATCCGTTTCAAGTCAAGAGATTACGCTAAAGGCATAACTCTTATCAGGAAACGAGCACGATTTCAAGTTCCCGGATATGTGTCTCGCATTAGCTCCCAAGATCAATGGCTAATACGCACATATCCTGAACAACATTGTACACAGTCATACACAAGTCATACATTATTAAAAGGTAACTTACATGACTAGGACTCATATACATAATTTACATAAATGACCAAACGGTCAACTAAAACCATAAAAAAGTACACAGCGGAAAGACAACTATAATACACCAAAAGGTCCATCAAGTGTGCCCAACTCCCAGAGGCAACTGAGTGGAGTTAGAAACAGCACTATTTGTTAGCATCGCCAAAGTCGGCGCTAACGAACTGATCGATAGTATAATCTTCATCACCTGAAACAAGTGGCCAATCCAGTTGAGTACAAACGGTACTCGCAAGTCTTACACAAAAATAAAATAATTATGTGTGCTAGAGACTGTCCAAAGGAAATAGAATTGATTCATGATAGAGGCTGATCAATGGAAGGTATTAGTGGCTTAATTAGTTTTGCATAAAACGCACCAGCTTTCAATCCTACACAAACTAGTTTATAATTGCCATTTGGTAAGCACAATTTTTATTAACACTTTTAATTGACAAGGATACAAAAGTAATTCATCCAATATCAAGATGGCAACCCACTTGGCTAAACTAACATGCATGACAAACCGTCATGCCGATAATAGGTTATCCCATGTCAAGTTTTAATTTAAGAGTCTAACGATGATGTCAATCAAAACCAAGTGTCGTCCATAACCGTGGACACGACTATTCGAATAGTTTAATACCCTGCAGAGGTGTACATCTTTACGCACACGACTCGATTAGCCCGTAAGCCTCCGGATAATGACACATTTCCTAAGGTATGTCGGCCGGGTAAATTGAGATTTGGTACTTTTTAGCAAGAAAACCCTATTGAGTTGAACCACTCTTGCGAGATGAGTCCCAACCTAGTACAAGCTACTGATAGAGCTTGCTAAGTGGCACGCAAGTTATGTTGGAAACACCGATACAATGTACCGAAATAAAAAACAACACTCTCTTGCACATTATAGAAAATTATATCGGGTCCTATGAACATATGATCAAACACATATGTTCTCATACCACCTGTGACTCAACCCAATAAAACCTTCCCCTTACTTGACCAAACGGTGCCCATACACCACGTGTAGAAGTACGTATGGTACATGGAATGACAGTCCAAAGTTCGGTCCTTAACGATCCAGACAAGTCTTTCCATGGTACCCGAATCTTGTGCACGAAGGCACCCACCCTACTAGCAACTTGTTCAGATCAAAGCCAGTTTAAAATTTGTAAAATTTAGACTCAAAAACCAAATTCAAAAATCTAGATAAAAACGTTAGAATAAAAGTGTTTAGTGTTACCCACGATTGACAAGTTAATCCCATCAACCGAAGTAACGTATCTACTGACTTGCAAGGCTAAGCATCAAAATAAAAGGTAAATAAAATCACATAATAACTAACTTAAGCATAGTTGTATGGAAAATCAAGGATAAATGCAAGAGATAGGATGTAACTAATTAAACTCATCAAATATCAAAATAGCATGGAGATAATTATAATTGCAATTTAAAATACTACATTAACCAAAATTTGGGATCAAGATGATGCAAGAGGATGCTTGTCTTATTGATATTCCACTTGTTCCACCTCAGGATTTTCAGGTATATAATCACTCGCGTCAGGCAAATCAGAATATAGAAAAATAACATTATCGAATAAACACCGATAAAGTCTCATAATCCAAAATGCTTAAACATGCATGAAATTTATACAGTGAAGATATTATGATTTTATATGAATTTAGGTGAAAATTTTAGTTTAATTAGAGTACATTTGAATTTTCTATGAATTTTACAAGGTTAATGTTATTATTGTATAATTAATTCAATTATCAAATTTTTATGTAACAAAGACATATTTCAAACTTATTCCAAATTAAATTACACAAAAAAAATGAAAATTTAAAAAATTATTTCACTTCATTTGGAGTTAATATGAATTGCTTATGAATTTTTGAAGTTTAAACCATTTTAAGTGTGAAAGTAATCCCTTTCGAGATTTTAAACGCATTAAAGACTTTTTGTACTCAGGTTAATTTAGTCATAGTCGCTTACAGGTGGGGCCCAAGGTCAAGGGTTGACCCTGCCTCAGCCGGAATGGTGTCAGCGTATCTAATGAAATACGTCTTCTAATTACAAAAATGTACTTTCGATTTGGCGTGTAAGGAATACGTTTTCCTCAAGAGAAAACACACTACTCCATTTTACTCAATCCCTTAACCGCCACATGGCCCACATGTCATTGACTCGATGCAAAACCTAGTCATTAAACTGCATTTATTTCTATTCTCATTGCCGGTCGGCGTAATGAAGCAATGATTAGATGAAAGTTAATGGCTACTTATAACTAAACTAACAACGATTTAGATTAATCATCATGCTACAATGTTGTTGGGGCTTCCAACATGAGTAGCTTGCTACCACGAGCTTGCGGCTCATCGCGACGATGTGGGCCATGGTCGTGCGAACCAAAGCGGCTGGATTCTTCTTAGCTCACTAGACCTAGGGATGGTGGAGCATGGCTGTGGTGAACTCGCGACAGCGATCGGAGAGAGCGATGGTGATCCTACGGCTAACGTGACTAGCTCGACTTGGCATTGCATTGAGCAAAGAAACTAGTACATGTGCATCACTAAGGTTCAATGGACCTACCGGAGCCAAGGGGATGACCAGAGGAGCACTGATGTTCGCCGGCGACGATGACCTAGCGGTGGCAGTAAGAGTGCCACGTGGAGAGAAAACCTGAGCAAGACCAAATCAAATGAATGATTGAGATCACTTAAGGGAACTAAGGAGGTACTCTAGGCAAAAGGAGTCGGCCCAAAACTCACCAGACTGGAGATGGAGACGAAGGAGTAGTTTTTAGCCGGAGATGAGGTAAACTCAAATTCCCAAAGATCCTGTGGATAGATTGCAAAATGGTTTAAGGGGGGAACACTCATTATATCCGAGAACATGATGTGACGTCCAAAGAAGTGGAAAGAACTTATCAGATGTCAAGATGGAGCGACGGTAGTCTGAGATGGCTGCACCACCACATATAAATATAAATGCAGTCTGAGATTTGACACTATGGGATTAGACAGATAGACAACATCCGTATACCCCACCATGGTCAAGTCTTGGTTCTTCTGGTAAAATAATCCAAGATCTTGTGTACCTTGGAGGTATCTGAGAATAATCTTAACGCCAGTCCAATGCCTTCTGGTTGGACCTGCATTGTGTCTAGCAAATAAGTTGACTACGAATGCAATATCAGGCCTAGTGCTGTTTGCAAGGTACATCAGTGCTCCTATGGCACTTAAGTACATAACTTCTTGTCCAAAATCTTCTTTGTTTTCCATCGTCGGTCTGAATGGATCTTTATCCACATCTAGGAATCTTACCACCATGGGATCTTCAAAGGATGAGATTTGTCAATGTTGAATTTCTCCAATACCTTTTTGGTATAGGTAGGTGTACTAGAATTCCTTCAGGGAAGTGCTCTAGCTATAGGCCTAAGCAATACTTGGTTTTACCCAAGTCTTTCATCTCAAACTCCGTCACAAGGTAAGAACTTGCTTCCTTTATGTCCTCCGTGGTTTCAATGATATTCAGATCATCGACATAAACTGAAATGATACGAAATCTATTCTTGGACTTCTTTATAAACACGTAGGAACAATTATCATTATTTGAGTAACCTTTCTTCAAGAGAAAGTCACTTAGTCGGTTGTACCACATTTTTCTCGACTATTTTAATCCGTACAGCGACCTCTGCAATTTGACGCTATACATGTTGCGATTAATTTTTGTTAAAATCTAGAATTTTGACTCCTTTAGGAACTTTGAAATAGATATATATATATCCAATGACCTATATAAATATGCGGTCACTACATCCATCAACTGCATTGTTAAATTCATGCAAGCTACCATTGATATTAAGTATCGGAGCGTGGTTCCACTCATCACAAGGGAGTACATTTCATCGTGTCGATGCGTGTCTCTGCGTGAACCCTTGTGCTACAAGCCTCGTTTTGTATCTTACCACCTAGTTGTTCTCATTTCTCTTTGGATGAAAACCCATTTGGATCCTATAGGAATACTTTAGGAGGTGTTTGGGTAACATGGCGAATACTTTCCTTTTATTAAGCAGTATAATTCTACCTCACTTGCTTCTTTCCATTTGACCCAATACTTAGGTTATGTTCTAGTTCAAGAGTTTTAACAATTTTAGAGGCAAATATATGTTGACAACTGTAGTCTTTCTTTTATATCACTCTCGTGAGTCCACATAATTTATGGAAATTTGTTCATTTATTTATTCCAACTCCTTATGATTTCCCACAACGATGGAGTCAGGGTGTTCCGATGTCCTAGTGTCAGATTGTGCGCACAAAGTTTCGCTGGGGTTACCATCCTCGGGATGGACCACTTCAAGGATTTTCTCAACATCAAGTTGAGTTCGTTCAACCGTCTTATGGACTGATTTGTCTTATTCGGTTCTTTGTTTCTATGGATGTCTCCTCACGATTAAGTCTTGTGCACAGAAGGTCTCCTCTTCTATGCATGAGGGGTATGATTAGATTCAGTATTCATTAGGGGTATTTCCACCCTCTTCAATGTGTTTACTATAGGTATTTGTGATTTGTCACTCCTTTAAGATTATTAAAGGCATCTAGCAGATTATTAGCTATTTGTTACAAATCTATTATTCTTTGAACTTTCAGTTCTGAGTCTTTAGTACGTGGGTCTAAGGACTGCATGCCAGTGACATTCTAATCTATTTCTCGATATTCTTTAGAGTGGTACCTTCTTCACCCTAATGCCGGGAAATTGTCCTCATAAAAAAATACAAAGTGTACCGAGTTGTGTGTAGATCCCCTATCACAGGCTCTAGGTATTTGATAATTAACGAAGATTCAAAACCTACATAGGTCCCCAGCTTCCAGTGAGGGCCCATGATTGTACGTTGCGGTGGTGACATCGGAATGTATACAACACAAACAAATTTTCACAGATGAGAAATCCTTGGTTCTTTTCCATGCACTAATTGAAAGGGGGAAATTGGGTGATATGCGGTTGGTCAGAATTGGATTAATGCAGCAGCTTGTAACACTACATGGCCCCAACAGTGGTAGACACCCTACAATTCTGTAAGAGTGGCCTAGCAATAAATTTTATTATTTTAATTAATGACTCTGCGAGGCCATTTTGAGTGTGGACATGTGGTACTTAGTGCTCTACTTTAATGCCCAGAGCCATACAATAATCATTGAATACCTTTGAGGTAAATTTTCCATCATTGTCCATTCGAATAGACTTAATTCGTTCATTTGAAAAATTGACTCTTAATCTGATTATTTGAGCAATTAACTTTGCAAAAAGCATGGTTCCTTGTAGACAGCAGGCAAACATGGGCTGATCTCGTAGAGGCATCTAGCAGCACCATAAAATATCTAAAGGGGCCTGACAGGGGTTGGATTGGTCTACAAATATCACTTAGAATTCTCTTAAGGAAGCTAGGTTATTGGTCTCTTAGTTTCAGATAAGAGGTTCTAGTAATTAACTTTCTTTTGGCACAAGCAGGGCATGAAGTCTTCCAGTCTAGAAAAGTTTATGGTTTTTATGTTATGACCAATAGATGACTTTTCGCATCATACCCAAATCAGGTTGACCCAGACGATCATGCTAGATCTTAAATATTTCTGGTGTTTAAAAATTGTTTCCATCGCAACATAAACTCCAGGTTTTATACATATGTAGTACAATCCTGATGAGAAAGAAGTTAGTTTTTTGACCACTTGCTTCTGGCATCCATTAGACTTAATTATGAGTAGGTATTCTGTATCATTCTCATTATTGGTTTCTATATGAAATCCATTCAGATGAATGTCTTTAAAACTGAGGAGGGTACGTTTAGATTCGGGATAAAGAAAAGTATCCTTGACTATTATACGGGTACCCATAGGGAGAACTATGATGGCCTTTCCAGTGTCGACTATGAGAGCATCGCTTCCGATGATGGTCATGATATTCTCAGTTTTCTTAGTTAAGGTCTAGAAATATTTAGTTTCCCTAAAAATTGAATTGGTGGTGCAACTGTCTACAAGATAGATTTTCTCTTCTGCCATTGGATCGTACTGAGTTGTTCTATATTTAAAACATGATTTATTATCAAACAATCATCCAACACGAAACATAGTACGAAATGTAGAACAAGCATAGACCAATAAAGCGGATGAATTGAATAATTTGTAAAAATAACAATACCAAGAGTTCAGCCTAAGCAAATAATTAAAGATAAATGCTCAACATGAGCATGAATAAACCAATGTTCACTGAGAACTAAAACTAAAGCGATCTGCAAAATTCATTTGACACTACTTGAGGTCTCCATATAGGTCCTGCCATCCTTATGGAGGTCCGTGAGCTCCAACCCAAGAAGATCATCGTGATACATGGAGGTGCACTCTCCCTGGGCCATGTCGTCAAGAATCATGTAATCATTCTTCTTGACATCCTGGCTAGGAGACGGTCCAGTCAGAATGGGTTGAGCGGCAAAGTGAGCCTCAACCTTGTTCCCCTGAATCGCCTTGACTCTACTAGTGGATTGCTTGTAAAGATTCACCTAGTGTTGCGGGGTGCGGCAAGTGTGTGACCAATGGCCAGTGCAACCACATCTGAAACAAGTTTGTGGAGGATGAGCAGTCTTCCTATCTGAGTCTTTCTTCTGGGGCTTCCCATTGCCTTTTCCTCTAGCATGGGGTTTACCCCTGCCTCTCTGCATTCTGACCTTTTCCGTGGTCCTAGCTCTTGCTAGCCTACTAAGCATTATCATCTGTTTCAGGCATAGCCATTGTCCCAGGGGGACATATTTGATTATTTTCCATCAGGAGTTTTGCATGTTTCTCTACTTCTAGTAGAGTGTACCCTCAAGTACTTCACATTGCGGTACTATTGCTACAGTACCCTCATGTTGGGGTGAAAAGTGTTGGTGATATACCCTAAAGGAAATCATAGAGATGATTGTATCACGTTTATGTTTATGAGTTATTGAATAAGTGTTATTCTGTTCCTTGAATGAATCACCTGTTATAAAGATTAACAAGTATGTGACTTGTTGGTGAAGCTCTTTTTAACTTATGATGATGTCGTTCTAAATGTATCCCTGGTCAGATGTCACTGGTCAGAACACTAGTGACTCTACGACCAGCACATGTATTAATTGATGACCATGTTTCACCGGACATGGATATAGTGATATCGAATCAATAATGTGAACACTTGTTAGAGAACATGGGGTTGGATAAACCCACCTTGAAAAACTACTGAGATTGTTATGATTCTATGTGTCATTAGTTGGTCTCAAGCAATGATGATGTATAATCCTTAGTCCCGATATCGCATGGTTTCCTACATGCGTAGAGTACACTTTGGGGTTGCCAAACGCTACTCAAATGAATCGGGTAGTTATAAATGTAGCTTTTAGTTATGTTATGAAACATGCGGAGGAATATAACTGGTCGAATATGGGATTGCCCCTCCTAACATAACAGGAGAGATATCTCTGGGCCCCTCGAAGTGGTCGGATAAAGAAAGTGCGTGGCCATGCCACTGGTGGTCGAAGAGTTCGACCACATAAAGTTATCCGATACTCGATCGAGAAAGTATTGAACATTCCATGGATGACACAACATCTCACCTAGAGTTCAACCTAATATCGTGAAGCAAAGGGAGAATACACGAGAAGGTCTTTCAATTCAATCAGATGCGGACCAATCATATGGAGATACGAGCTGGTCATAGGCTAACGAATGTAATCACAAAATAGTTGAAACCTGGTCGTAAGGAGTTACCAACTGGCCATGACTAAATACGAATTGGTCGTATAGAGATACGAGCTAAGTGATGAGCAACTGGTTGTAGATCATATTGCATTAAGGTTCATCCGATATAATTCATCTGTATTCGGGAATCGTTATGTCCTGCTAGGAACCGCTAATGACTCATGGTCGAAAAGGAGTTTTTGAGTTACAACCGAATTACACATGAACCTAACGGGTCACTGTAACACCTCGATTTTCAAAATCAGGATGTTACTATATAATTTGGCGATCTAATAAATATTTAACTGTGTTTTAACATATTCTCATGTTTAAGTAAAAGATTGCTTCAAAAATCAAATCAATTAATTAAAAAGGTTGCATTAAAAATCTAATCGAGTTGTTTAAAAAGTAACATAATAATAGTAAAAACAATATTAAATCGAATTGTTTGAAAGAATGCATTTAAAAATTTATTTTTTTTTGAATTCTTGTTTTAGCATGCATATCAAAAAAAATCATGACATGTCATTCATTCATATCATTGCTGTTACTTCTGGGTCGACTGATCACAGACGAAACATCTGTGTGATCCATCCTTTCTCCTGCCATTACTTTTTCACTCCCCAACAGGAGAATTCAACCACCCTTAGTTATTTCCATCTCCTCACTGCCAACTCTATCCAACATGCAAAGCCCCAATTCACTGTCATTCTTGCTCCCAGCCGAAAAGCCCTACACACTTTTCTTCTCACTTCCATCCCCATTTTTTTTTGCACAGTCATTCAACCCCCAACACCGCTCCTCCTTGTTTTTCTTTATGTCCAGCCAAACAGCACCTCCCCAATCCTTTGTCCCAGGCTCCCAGCCGAAGCCCTTCTCTCCATTGCATTTTTATTCTCCCAATAACCGCTACCCTACACAGCCACTTCATCATATCTTCCCACTGGCATCTGATTTCCCAACTGAGCACTAAATGCCTTGTCTCATCTCCCCCAACCGAACCACCTCTTTTCCCACTGCCACTTCTTTCCACAACTACCAAAGCCTCTCCACTTCCATTCGGTTCTCCCCCTAAACCGAGCTACACAGTGCACAACCCATTCTTCTCTCCATGAACACAAGCAAAGTTCTTCCCTTCTCTCCTCTAAATCCCATTCAAGAACGAGAAATCATGCTTTGCATGTCATACCACTGTGTTCCCCATCGCATAAGCTTTCCATTTATGCAAGAGTTGTTTGCATGCATGGTCAATTGAGTGATTTGGAGAATAGAAGAGAGGAGGAGGCAGTGAACTGTCGGTGTTGTGCCCATGCCTTTGACGGCCAGCATAGTGTCACAGTGCTGCTCCGGAGCATGCAGGGGCAGGAGCTTCGCAAGCACACAACACAAGCAGCTAGCACTAGTATGTAGAGCTAGCCACTCGCATCAGTAGCACTTGCTCGCAATGGCGCCACGAGCGACGTGGCCTACAAAGCCCGAGCGCACAGCGTCGCGCAGCGCATGCATGCGGCGCGGCCCAGCGGCATGGAGGAGTCGGCCGAGTACGCGGCCGGCGGAGACAGCAGGAGTAGCTGCGCGGTGCGAGGTTGTCGAGAAGGAGGCGGCTTGCGCAGATGCCGGGGTGGCGCAGCCGAGCTGAGAGAGCGAGGCGGCATAGGGCAGCGAGGCCAAGCTGAGTGTGCATGTAGTCGGTGCATGCACGCACATGGTGTAGCAACTCCATGTAGCCTTGGACGGCCCGGGCGCGGTCGCTGGCACACGGTCGCAATGCGGCGGCTCGGTGAGCACGGTAGCACGCCGACGCCAGCAGCACCAAGGGACATGGCCAGCAGCAAGGCATGTCTTGACTGCATGTAAAAAGGTCCCCTAAGCCCACTCTGCACAGCATCAACTTTTGCCACGTCGTGAGCACAAGTTGTTTCCCTTTATTAGTTGCCTCCTCTCAAGTCCTTTATTGCTACTAAATCTGTGCACCCCATTTAACTAAACTTCTTACTGAAATGCCCAAGCCAAAGGACTAGAAAGGAGCAAAGAAATGGCAAGAAACAAATGACAGCGTCGAGGCGCCATGGACGTGAGGCTGAGAACGTGGCACATGCATGCGATGGCCATGCATGCAGCGGCGCGGCGGCCCGAGCAAGGCGAGGCAGTATGGCGTGTCACACTTGAGCGCGGCGGCCCGAGCGCGGCATCGGCAAGGCGGCTCCGTGGGCGTGACCAAGAGCGACAATACCGACGCGGAGCGAAACGCGGACGCAGAAGCGGACGAGCATCGATGATGATTACGATGGACGCGGTCGGGGAGCTGAAAAGACGATGCCTGGTGACAATTAGCACACCTAGCATTGCGATAAAATTCTTAGTGTTATTTATGCTACCGCGTTACATTTTTAGTCATGCATGTTGCATTTTAGTCATGAGCATGGCATCCATTTATGCATGTTTAATTGTAAAAATGATTTGGTAGCTTAAGACCGGTATAATTCTCCAGTTATGTCTTATTTATGCGTAGGTATGTCGGTAGATTACGAATAATTTTATCGTCATAGCGGATTATGTAGATTGTTGATTGGTGGAGGCTAGATTAAGTGTTATTAGATTATTTGATCGGATGATATTATTTTGGAGTTGCATGCAAAATTGTGGTGATCTTTGATGATAAATTAATTGGAGATTTTTCCCTCACGTTGGATTAGTAATTTTTGGAAGTTAGGATGCATAAGGATTTTAGGATTTATTACTTGTTGGATGACTCATGTGTTGATGATTAATGAGATATAGAGGTTTAATCGAATGTTTTATTCACTCATGAGCAAATTGATCGGATGTCTTAGGTAATTGTTATGTGAGTCATTTGTGCTAGAATTGGGAGAAGGTAGCAATGGATCATTTAATTGCGGATGAATGCTTGGATTGCCTTATAATTAGTGGATAACTCCCATGTACCGAGTTGATAGAAATGTGACCTAAATCGAGTTAGTAGATAAATGATTATTAGTTGATCATATAGACATATGTGTGATTGGATTGGTAGATGTCATACGCGACTAGTCTAGTGAAATGGATATAAGTTGATTGATTAGTGAGTTGTTAAATGTTGGATATGCCTTAAAATTGTAAAGCTCGTTAGGTGTCGGGTAGTCAAATAAGCCTCGATCAGTGGGAATTTTAGTGTATACGAATATGATTTGCCGATCGGTGGGAATTTTAGTGTATACGAATATGATTTGCCGAGGTGAGACCAGTAGAGTTTGATAGATAGTATTAGGTTAAATAGTCTAGCGGAGGATGATTGAGGGATTTGTTCATGGCCATGTGCCCATAACTTGGTGGATTTGGTGCAATCACCGAATTGATTGTATGTATGAAAGATGGTGAGTCCGGGCCTTATTTGTTTGATTGAATGTCTTGATTATGCCTTAGTGGATGTTAGTATAGGAGTTAGATCGAGATACGAGGATATGATTGGGGAGTGTTATGCATGTGATTGGATTCAACACCAGAGAATCGGTTAAGTATATGATTAAGAGAAGGTTAGATTTGTCGGTAGATGTTTTTCTTTAGGAAATAAATGGAAAAGATAAGAAAATACGTAGGCCCCACTTGTCATGGAAGAGGCTAGGTTAGCCTACGTATAAAAATTATTTATTGCGATATAAATTTCAGAAAAAAATAATTTTTACACTAGAAATTGAATTAACTTCAAAAATTCATAGAAAAATTCATTTGAACACCAAATGGGGTGATTCAATTTTTATTGATCATAACCTTTTGTTATCTTTCATGCCATGTAAATATTACGCCCACCACTATTCTGCAAATTTTCACGAAACAATTATATTCGGATGAACAGTAACAGAACATTGATTTTTCAGTATTTTCCAAAAATTTGATTTTCAAACTACTATAACTCTCTCATAAACTCCAAATGGAATAATTTTTTTACCTAAATTCATCTCAAATCATAATCTGGCTACCGTAGAAAATTCATGCATTTGTGAGTAATTTGAATTTTTCGGCTTTTCTCGATGTTTATTCGATATCGCCTTTCTATAGATTCTGAGTTGCCGGAAGTAAGAGAGTACGTAACCGAGAGTGGGCAAGTGAACTCCCAGAAAAGCAAGCATCATTTGAACTTTCTTTTGCATCATATTTGATCCCAATTTTGTTAAGATAGTGCAATGATAATTGCTTGCATGTTATTTTGATAATGTCACTATTTTTGTGATGTGTAGTTTAGTTATCTCCTATTCATTGAGGTTATGCTTGAATTATTCCAGCACCACATGCTTAAGTTAGGATTGTGTGAAATATGTTATACGAGTTTGCTTAGCCATGCAAGTCTAGATACGATAGTTGATTGTCGGGAATAACCCGACAATTATGGGATACACAGTTATTCATTTTATTTCAGATCTTCGTATCTGTTTCGTGAGTTAAGAATTGTCATTTTAAAATGAGTTTTGGGTCTGGACAAGTGATTGCTAGTGATGGTGCCTTTGTGCATGAGATTTGGGTAAGTGGTAGGCTTGTCTAGACCAACAAGGATCGGACTTTGGTAACATCGTTGATTCAAGTAAAACTCGTGCTACCACACGCGGGATATGGGTACTATACGGTTAAGTAAGGGGAAGGTTCTATTGTGTTAAGTCTCATGGTGGTGTAGGGGTATTTGTGTTTGATCATTTGTCCTTAGGAGCCGATGTAATGTTCTATAGTGTGCACGGGAGCACCAATTATCATTTACATTGCATCGGTATTTCCGATATAACTTGTAAGCCGCTTAGCAAGTGCTATCTGTCGCTTGTACTAAGTAAGGGGACATCTTGCAAGGGGGACTTAGCTCAATAGGATTTTCTTGCTAAACACGATCGTATCTCGATTATCCCCAGCCGGTACACCAAAGGAAGTGTGTCATTATCCGGTGGCTTTGTAACACCCCAGCTCCACAAGAGCCAAGAATGCTACTACAGTATCCTTACACAAAACTAAACTAAGATAATTTACTAAATTTCGACATGAGTTTCCTTTGTATTTCTACATCACATGGGTTTCAACAGATTAAAAGGAGTTATAACGAAATCGCAATATTCAAGATCAACTATAAATACTCAAGATCTTACTAATCGACTGAACAAATCCTCAAACTTCCAACTAGACTACTCTTCATTATTACAAATAATCCGATACGGTAACAAAAACAGGTCAAATCTTTGATCAGTAGCTTATTTAATAAGGCATGATCCGAGAATTTAGGTTCATGACAGTGTGCGTGCAAAGCATAATGCTACTCCCTCCCATGCATACTGCGCTTGAACTGGGTACCTAAAAACAACAAGAAAGCAAGAGTGAGTCCACAGACTCAGCAAGTACATAAATAAAAGACGCATAATTCAATCCATAACATCAACATCCATATATAGGAGATCAACAATAACACAACTCACATGCAAATACAATGCTCAGGGTTCCTTTCTCTTTAACTTTCTTTGTGCATTACACCGGTAATGCAAAGTATGCAACCGTCGCTGCATACCCATGCTGTCTTGGCGCACGCACGGGGACAATTGCCCAATACTCCGCAAGTATTGGGGACCTCATGCCCACACTCCATGAGTGTGGGGATCTCAAGCCCGTCACATTCATGACGGGGACCTCAAAGATGTGCATGCTTGGTCATCACAAGACCAAGCCTCAACATGATATAAAAAATGCATATGCACCATCTCTTTTCAACATCAAGCACCAATGGTGGTAACAACATTCATGAATAAAGGCAATAACAACATTCTTGAATTAAGGCGATAACAACATTCATGAATAAAGGCAATAACAACTTTCATGAATAAAGCATACCCATAGTTTGAACATTCACCATTCTGATTATGCACACTTATCAACAGCCACACGACATTAACAAGCATCAAACCCGCATTCACGTCCAAGCAATCACAAGTAAGGATCAAACGATGCACTTGCCTCAACCGTGCGGGAACGAAGGACGCGAAGAGGGTGCCGCCTCCGGAACCAGTTACCCACCTAAACATTCAATTAAGAAATGCTAAGATAGCAATAGAGTACCGCTCAAACCATAAAAGTAAACACGGACTCACAAAAGTTCCTTTAGCGCGAACCCAGCCCCAACTTCTAGATGTCGCTTTGTCCCCCCTGTGGACAGTCATGTTCTAAAATTCATATCTTTTCATACAGGGATCCAAATTAGTTGTTCTTGGACTTCATTGAAAGGTTATCAAATTTCCCAACTAAACCTAGTTGGTGAACCTCCCTGATTCGGCCATCTAAATTCACGTTTAAGCTGTTTAACAAAACATCGATTTCACGTCAGACTTTCTGGACAGATCACTAAAACTAACATAACTTTTAGCTCGTTCATCCAAATTTCGCATTCTTGTGCTTCCCTGAAAGCTACGATAATTATCTACAACTTTCGTTATACTGAGATCCTCTAATTCTCTATTTAACTTATCGCACAAGTCAGAATACTAAAACCTGTCAAAATGCTAACAGATTCGCAGAACAGTCACACTAAATAATTCATAACTTCTGCTACAGAGGTCCAAATAATATGATCTAGCACTTTATCGAAAGGTATTGACGACCTCTACAACTCTCTAGGAGAATCCCAAGACTGAATCCGCACTTAACTACATCAAAACTTCCGTATAACGCGATCTGTCCTGAGGAGACAGAAATACCGACATTACTACAACAATCAAAAGATGCATCTACTCGGGGAAAACGGGTATTACCCTTGACGAAACACCGCCGGACGTGAAGAACTCCTAGCGCAGGCCACGATCTCTCCCTCCCCCTCTCCTCTCCTTCTTCTTCTCCTTCTTCTTGGCCAAGTGATCTCCTTGGCGGTCCTCCCTCTTCCTCCTCAACACCGGCAACGGGGGGGCACCTCCTTGGACAGCAGCAGGGGAGGAGCAGCAGGGAGGTGGTGTGGGAAGGGAGGAAGTGGGGTATCCAAAGGGGGAGGAAGGAGGAGGGATGGGGGGGTGGCGGCCACAAGTGGGAGGAGGGGGAAGGGGGGCGGCTAGGGTTTTGGGGGAGGGTGGCGCCTCCACCCCCTTGGCCGGCCACCACATGGCCACCTGGGCCAAGGCCCAGGCCCAAGTTGCCCAACTTAAGCAGAAAACCCCTCCTCTAAACGCTGATTAAACTATTTTATATAAGTTCTTTCTCCTAATTCAAACGTAATCTCTTTCGAATTAATACTTTTTATTTAATAAATTTAATTTTCTCCCGATTTCTACTCTGGAGTATTACAGGCTTACGGGCTAATCGAGTCATGTGGGTAAAGTAGTACACCTCTGCAGAGATAAATCCATTCAAATAGCCGTGTCTGCGGTTATGGACGATCGCTTGAGTTCATGAGTTACTATTGTTAGACTTTGAATTTAAATTGTGGGTAAACTTGGTACTCGACATAAATGGGATGTTCATGCATTTTTTGTTTTATCAAAGTGGGCTGCCACTTTGTTGTTTGTTTGATTCATTTTTCATTCAATTTATTATTGAATCACATGCTTTACTTCTACTTCAAATCTCATTTCAAAATGGCAAATGAAAAACTAGTATGTGTAGATTGTAAATTGTTACGTCTGTTCGCAAAACTAAGCCGATATGAGCCATCCTTTGAATGACCTTATGCATAACTAATTTTTATTTGTGTAAGACTTGTGAGCACCTTTGTACTCAGCCAGTTTGTCTACTGGCTTACAGGTGAGGAAGACATCGAGCCCGATGAGCTTGTTAGTGTCGATTTAGACGACACTAATGAGTAGTGCTATCATTTTACCCCCAGTCGGTTACCGATGGGTTATGGGCATACCATGCTGGACTTTTGGTTTATTTACCTTGCTTCCACTGACACTTTATGTTTTTTGTTGAATTTGGCCGGTCGGCCCTTTTGTAATAGTTGCAGACTTGAACTATTATGATGTATGTCTTTTGAACTATTAATGTATGAATGTTGTATGGATGTGATCAATGCTAAATGTGAGTTTGGGGGCATGTTGGTTGCTGATCTTGGGAAACAACATGGTCTCATGCTCGTTGTTCGTGGCTTTCAATTTAACCCACTAAGTGTAGTGCTTAGACTGTTGGAGAATCGTTATCATGTAGTGCTCGCGGAGGAGCAGCACGCATAATCGTCGAGGCTCTAGTTTTCGGTCAAGCCTCTCTCTTAGATGGAGTTAAGTTGGAATCTATTCACGGGAGACCCAGAGTTATCTCCATAAGACCGGGAATGCCTTGGTCTTACAGAAATAACCTAGGGTCCCCACAGCGTTGGTATCAGAGCCATATTGACTGTAGGTTAGAGATAGCACAGGCGTTAAGTTTAGCAAGTCTTTGGTCAAATTATTTTCAAATTATCAACTTAATTTCAGAAAGTTTAAGTTAGGAATATATTTTATTCCTTACCCATCCTAGTCTCTAATTCTTACCTCAGTACTCATTGGACTTGTGCAAAATATTTTTCCATTGCTCATCCCTCTTTTCCAAAAATTAACATGCTTGTAGTCACCGGGAAGAGCAATGGCGAAAGGACTAGAAGACGTTGCCGTACTACGATATTAGGATTAAGATCGGGATTATTCTTAGATTATATACCCCTAATTATTCATTAGCCTGTAGACGTTGAATTTTGCTAGCACACTGTTGTTTGGTTGTTCCTGCCCTAGACGTGTGGATACCGTAGAGGCGCTATTACAGTTTCTGTTGCGCTTGAGGACAATCTACGATCTTCACAAGGAACTGCAGAGGTTGCTAGAGGAGACGATCGACTACGACCACTTCATCGACGCGCTCTTTGTTGGACCAGGCTGCTTCGACTCTTCTTTCACTGCACTACGCGTCTGGTGGTAACGATCTGTGATCATCTACATGCTTGGCTTCCTGGTTTACATGGTAGAATTTTTAAATTATTGCTATCATAGCCTACCCATATCCCTTCGGTGGTATCAAATCCATCCTTCATAGTTTTTGATCTGGATCGGTCGCATATACTTGATATGTGGCAGTAGTAGTTTGGATCTATTACTGGTTTGATATGATAATATAGATCAGTTCATATAGATGGAAAGATCTAGGCACTGGTCGATAAGATCGATCGTTGTTCGGCAGTAGTAGATGGGTCTTGCGAGGAGGTATTTGCTAAAAGGACCAGATGGTTTGTTGCGCTTGTTCACAACTGTTGGTGATATACCTTAGAGGCAACCATAGAGATGATTGTATCACGTCTATGTTTATGAGTTATTGAATAAATGTTATTCTGTTCCTTGAATGAATCATCAGTTATACAGATCGACGAGTATGTGACTTGTTGGTGAAAGTCTTTAACTTATATGATGTCATTCTAAAAGTATCCCTAGTCGAATGTCACTGGTCGGAACACTAGGGACTCTACGACCAGCATATGTATTGATTGATGACCATGTTTTACTGGTCATGGATATGGGGATATCGAATCAATAATGTGAACGCATGTTAGAGAACATGGGGTTGGATAGACCCACCTTGAGACACTATTTAGATTGTTATGATTCTATGTGTCATTAGTCGGTCTCAAGCAATGATGATGTATAATCCTTAGACCTGACATTAGAATGGTTCGCTACATGTGTAATAGCACTCTTAGGGGTTGCCAAATGCTACTTGTAACTGTGTAGTTATAAAGATAGATTTCGGGTATGCTATAAAACATGCGGAGGGATGTGACTGGTCGAATATGGGATTTGCCCTCCTAACATAACGGGAGAGATATCTCTGGGCCCCTCGAAGTGGTCGGATAAAGAAAGTGCATGGTCATGCCACTCGTGGTCGAAGAGTTCGACCACATAAGGTTATGCGATACTCGATCGAGAAAGTATTGAACAGTCCATGGATGACATATATCTCACCTGGAGTTCAAACCAGATATCATGAAGCAAAGAGATAATACACGTGTAGGTCACTTAGTTCGATCAGTTACAGACTGGTCGTATAGAGATACGAGCTGGTCGTAGACTAGTCGAACGTAATCACAAATTGATCAAAACCTAGTCATAAGGAGTTACGAACTAGTCGAGACTAAATACAAACTGGTCATACAAAGTTTCAGACTGGTCGTACTTAAGTACTAACTGGTCGTACTTAAATATGCACTGGTCGTGACGAGATACGAGCTTGTCGTAAGTGATGAGGACCTGGTTTTAGATCATATTGCATTAAGGTTCGTCCGATATAATTTGTGTGTATTCGTGAATCATTATGTCCTGCTAGGGACCGCTACGACTCGTGGTCAGAAAAGGGTTTCCGAGTCATAACCGGTTACACATAGACCTAACAGGTCACACACTTAACAGTTGTAACAAACCAATACGAATATGATTCGTCAAGCATGTTCGGATAGGATCTGTCACGGGGCACTATATAAGGAGACGTTTGAGGCTATTATGGAGATGCGAGAGACATGAGTTGCTCCACCGAAACCCTAGCCGTCATTTTCCTGAGAGAGCCCTGCCGTACAACTTGGTGCTAGCACACTGACGTTCGGTTGTTCCTATCCTGGACGTGTGGATACCGTAGAGGTGCTACTGCGGTTGCTGTTGCGCTTGAGGACGATCCGCGATCTTCACAAGGAACATTAGAGGTTGCTAGAGGAGATGATCAACTCGCGAGGACGCTGGATGATCGACTATGACTATTCACCGACATGCTCTTCGTTGGACCAAGCTGCTCCAACTCATCTTCCGCTGCACTGTGCGTCTGGTGGTAACGATCTGTGATCATCTATTTTCTTGGCATCCTGGTTTACATGGTAGAATTTTTGAATTATTGCTAGCGTAGCCTACCCGTATCCCTTCAGTGGTATCAGAGCTATCCTGCATAGTTTTGATCTAGATCGGTCGCATATACTGGATATGTGGCAGCTATAGATTGGATCTCTTACTGATATGGATGAAATGATCTAGCCACTGATCGATAAGATCGATCGTTGTTCGGTGGTAGTAGATGGGTCTTGTGAGGAGGTATGAGCTAAAAGGACCAGATGTGGTTTGTTACGCTTGTTCACAACCACACTGCATAATACTCCTACTAGTCGGAATTCCGCCATCGGAGTGTGCCGCAGTACGTGGTCATGTCAAGGCAGTGATCAGATTAGTTCGGAATAGGGTTAATATGATTGATCCGATGATTTCTAAGGCTCGGTTACAGGATCGCCGTAGTCATACCGCCCGTTATAGGTAGTATGTGTTCATGTCGCCCGATAGAATTAGTTTCTATGCATAACTTGTTTTTGTAGGGTTTGATGTGAATAGTATGGTCCATTGTGTATGTGATGCATAAATGGATTTACTTGGCCTACGTGTCATGCTGTGAGATAGCCATCGAGCTACATATTATTGTATAACGGTCTACTCACCGACTTGTGATGAATGCAGTCGAAGAACAGGAAGCGTGCTGATGGAGATCGACATGTTAAGGGTCATACTATTTCACAGTTTAATTTGATTATCTGTGAATGTTTGTGTTTATTCCTGTTATGCTATTTGATCATGTTTTATCTTTAGATATTTTGACATGATAGAGTAGTATCCCTCAGAAAAAATTAAGAAAAATTGATACCTTTCCAATTGCTACGCCTATCACGATTTTGATCGTTGATTGGCAGGTCTACCAAAGTAGGGTGTTATTAATTATCTTAATTAGATGGGGTGGGTGTCGCACACCCACATGCATAGTATTGGTTTTACTTAACAAGGCTATCAAAACAGTTTTGGTCCTTGGGGCAGATGTCACTGATCAAACAAGAGTCATATGTGATATGATTAGCAAAGGGTTGCTTACCTAAAATCACTAAGTTTCAAACAGTGATGCCAAAGCTTACTAGGACTTAATGATTAATGGATCTTGAACTCACTAAATGATGTTAGAGGGAAAACATGGTTTAGAACATTTAGTGGGAGTATCTTTTATTATCTATTGTTGATTAAGTTCGATCAGGTATGAACTAGTTGTATAATGATACGACCAGGTTCAGACTAAGTCGTATGGAGATATGACAAAATCTGAACTAATCGTATGGTGATATGAGCTTGTCGTAGACTGGTCGAACATAACCACTAACATGAGTGTCTGATAGAATATCTTACATAAACATAGTGCTGAATCTTTGCATACATTTTTCTATTGTAGATCATGGCACCTACTACTTCTTCTGCACCTACCTTTAATTTGCGATCTATTCTTGAGAAAAAAAAAGTCGAATAGTTCAAACTTCATTGACTAGTTTCGTAATTTGAGAATAATTCTCAAACAAGAAAAGAAGGAATATATTCTAGGGGGTCCCTATCCCAAGGAACCGAGTGCCGATGCACCTCATACTGAAAAGAATGCTTATGAGAAGCATTGCAATGACGCAGCCGATATGCACTACCTAATGCTTGCTACCATGAACTCTGAGCTTCAGAAGCAATATGAGACCACAAATGCTTACAATATGATTGTAAATCCGAAGGGTATGTTTCAGAATCAAGCAAGGGCAGAGAGGTTTAACACCTTTAAGGCATTGTTTTCTTGTAGGCTGTCAGAAGGTAACCCGGTTAGTCCTCATGTGATCAAAATGATTAGTCTCATTAAGAGCTTGGAAAAGCTTGGTTTTCCCCTTAGCCAAGAGTTCGCTACTGATGTGATTCTCCAATCGCTCCCTGCAAGCTTCGAGCCTGTCATATTGAATTTTCATATGAATGGCATGGAGAAGTCAATGATTGTAACGCCTCGACTAGGATCTCCCAAGAGATCCTTCAAGACCGCCCGAGAGGTCCCTCAGGACCACATGGAGATCAACCAGGACCACCCAAGAGGTCCAAGGCCACTCCAAGACCCTGCCACAACCGGGCCCAGGAGGTCCTGTCAATACCAAACCTGCCATGACCGGACCAGGGAGGTCCTATCATGACTAGTCCTGAGAGATCCCAAGCCCGCTGTGCCAACGGAGCTAGTCCTAAGGATCAGCTGCTAGCTCACACAGTAAACACAAGTGGTAACATCCATCAACGAAAGCTTTATTATTAAGCAATGGAGTTGATTACAAGAGTGGCTTATGAGCCAACAAAACTTTACACAATGGAAAACAAAAAGCAGCAGACCACCAGATTCGCCACAGGTAATCGGCTGGAGGGCACATCCTAGTCAACCAGGACCTCTTGGTCCCAACAGACCTCCTCAAAGCTTTCATTCCCTACTCAATAACAATATTAAGCAAGAGTGAGCACAACAACAGTGCTCACAAGATACACCCGTCAAATAACAGAATGACATGCATATATGAATATCTCAAAGGAAGGCTTATATTGGTTGATTTGCATAAAGCCAAGTTTCTTTCAAGTACTTGTACTAGGTTCTAAGGCAGTTATACAATAATTAGAACTCATTCTCAAAGTCTCAATTTTACAGTTTGGATAGCATTCATCACAAGTAGTGAAGGATACCCTCCTGTCACAAGGCTCCCTGCCCAAAACCCAATGGGATAGACATCCAAAACCATTTAACAAAGTCATTTGAAAACCAAATCAGAGATCTAACTTTGAGTGGCTTTGCCAGCATGTCCATGACCGTAGACACAGCTATTTGAATAGTTTTACACTCTGCAGAGATTACACACCTTACCCACATGAGATAATCAACTTATATTGTCCGCTCACACACTTCCGAGGGTGTGCGACTAAGAGATTATCATAAGGCCTTTACAATGCGCCATTCCACCATAGTCCTCCCTCGCTAAGGTTTTGCTCACCCTGCGGATATAAACCTGCAGAGATCAAGGCCCCTTCTTGCACCAGGTGGGACTAACATAGGTCATCAAAGACAACCCACCGCATCAACAGGGACGACCGTGATGGAACATTACAAATTAGTCAGCCAGGTCCCCTCCCCATACTCAGGACATGTGATTGCACGGTGAGGCATGGCAAGATGCGACTCGCAAACCAATCCTTAACTGACTTGGGTGACTACCACAAACCCTGGGCATCGGCTGACACGACCCCCGTGCATTGACATGCACCAACCAATCAATCAACCAATTCGCCCAAGTCCAAACCACTTTCCTTTTTCTTTGCTTTTGAACACATTTGCAAACCTCCATGACAACTCAATGCCCATGGTCAAAATCATTTAGACAACATTGGTCTTTTGGCAGTAAAACTTCCCAAATCAAGATTTTGGTCTAAGCATGTCTAACCACAAGATTTTTGTGGGGACCCCGGGTTATCTCCATAAGACCGAGACTAAGCATGGTCTTAAGGACATAACTCTGGACCTCCGGTAAATGGATTCCAACTTAACTCAATCTAAATGAGAGGCTTAACTGAAAACTAGAGCCCCGATGATCATGCGCGCCGCTCCTCTGCGAGCACTACATGATTGTCGGTTCTCCAACAAGTCAAGCACTACACTTAGTGAGTTAAATAGGAAGCCATGAACAGCGAGCATGACTTATATTGGCTCCCAAGATCAGCAACCAATATACTCATACTCTCATACAACGTTGATCACATCCATACAACAAATACACATCAATAGTCCAAATGACAACAATATAGTTTAAGTCTACAACGATTACAACCGGCCGACCGGCCAAATTCAATAAGAGTATTAAGTAACAGAGGAAACAAGTAAATAAACCAAAAGACCAACAGTGGTATGCCCCATAACCCATCGGCAACCGACTGGGAGTTAAATGATAGCACTACTCATCAGTGTCGTCTAAATCGACACTGACAAGCTCGTCGGGCTCGATATCTTCCTCACCTGAAAGAACCAGCAAACATCTGGCTGAGTACCAAAGAGTACTCGCAAGTCTTACACAAATAAAAATTAATTATGCATAAGGCTATTCCAAGGGATGGCTCATATTGGCTTAGTTTTGCAAAAGAGACGCAACAAGGTACCACCTACACATACTAGTTTTTCAAGTGCCATTTCAAAATCAGATTTGAAGTAGAAGTAAAGCATGTGAGAGTAATGAATTGAATAACAAAATAAATCATACAAATAGCAAAGTGGCTATCCACTTTGATACAACAATAAGCATGACAACCCATTCATGACAAATACCGAGTTTAACCACAATTTTAATTCCAAATCTAACAATAGTAACTCCCGAACTCAAGCGGTTGTCCATAACCATGGACACGGCTATTCGAATAGATTTATACCCCTGCAGGGGTGTACTACTTTACCCACACGACTTGATTAGCCCGTAAGCCTCAGATGCCTCCGAATATAGCATACTTCCTATGGTATGCGTACTGTAAATCAAGATACGGTCGTTTTTAGCAAGAAGATCCTATTGAGCTAAGTCCCTCAACCCATGGCTCCTAGGAAACACAAGACGTTAACGTCTCCATCCTATCTCCTAGGAAACACAAGACGTTAACGCCCCCATCCTATCGGCCTAAAAGGAAAACATAGGATTTCGCGGTCCTATGCCCTTACAATTTCACCACCGTGGGACTCAACTCAACAAAACCTTCCCCCTACTTAACCATACGGCACCCATATACTGCGTGTGATAGCACGAATGTACTTGAATCAACGACGTTACCAAAGTTCGGTCCTTAATTGTCCAGACAAGCCAAACCACATACACAATTCTCGTGCACGAAGGCACCATCACTAGCCATCACTTGTCCAGACCAAAAGCTCATTTAAAATGACAAAATTTAACTTAGAAAATAGATACGAAGATCTGAACAAAAGTATACAATGAGAGTTGTGTTTATCCCATAATTGTTGGGTTATTCCCGACAATCAACTACCGTTTCTAGACTTGCATGGCTAAGCAAACTCGAACAACAGTATTTCACACATCCTATCATAAGCATGTGGTGCTGGAATAATTCAAGGATAACCTCAATGAATTAGGACATAACTAAACTACACATCACAAAAATAGCGACAATATCAAAATAGCATGCAAGCAATTATCATTGCATCTATCATAACAAAATTGGGATCAAATATGATGCAAAAAGAAAGTTCAAAAGATGCTTGCCTTGCTGGGAGTTCACTTGCTCACTCTCGGATTCGTACTCTCTTACTTCCGGCAACTTGGAATCTATAGAAAGGCGATATCGAATAAACATCGAGAAAAAGCGAAAACCTCAAACTACTCAAAAATGCATGAAATCTTTACAGTAGCTAGACTATGATTTTAGATTAATTTAGGTGAAAGAATTATTTCATTTGTAGTTAATATGTGAAAGTTATAGCAATTTGAAAATCAGTTTTTTAGAAAATGCTGAAAATCAATGCTTTGTTACTGTTCACCCGAATTTAATTATTTTGTGAAAAATTGCAGAATTCTAGTGGAGATAAAAACTACAAGGTTAAATATAGAATAATATTTTATGGACAACCCAATTGGATTTATCCCATTTGGAGTTCATATGAATTTTCTAAGAATTTTCAGGGTTAATTCAATTTCTAGCGTAAAAATAATTCTTTTCTGCATTTTAAATTGGAATTAAATCCTTTTTATACACGGGTTGACCTAGCCTCTGTCAATGAAAGATAGGGCCCTTGTATTTTATTTTATTTTATTTTCTATTTATTTCCTAAAGAAAAACACCTACCGACAATTTAATCTTCTCATAAGCATATACTTAACCGATTCTCCGGTGTCGAATCGAATCACATGCATAACACTCTCCAATCATATTCTCATATCTTATTCTAAATCCCGTACTAACCTCTATTAAGACATTATCAAGGTAGTCAATCCATCAAGTGATGCCCGAACTCACGATCTTCCAAATATACAACATATCCGATAATTACACGAAATCCACCAACTCATGGGCATATGACTATGATTGAATCCATCGATCGTTCTCTGATATACTATTTAAGCTATTGCTAACTATCTAGCTCTACTAGTCTCGCCTCAGCAAATCACAATCGCATAAACTCAATTTTGCACCGATCGAGGTTTAATTGACTAACTGATATCTAATGATCTATACAATTTAATAACACATCCAACATCTAATTGCTGACTAATTGATCAACTCATATCCATTTCACTGAACTAGTCACGTATGACATCTACCAATCCAATCACTTGTGCCTCTATGATCACTAATAATCATTTAGCTCCTAATCAAAAAGAGAGTACAATTATATCGACTCGGCATATAGGACTTACCTACTAATTTCATGGCAATCCAATTATTTATCCGCAATTAAAAGATCCATTGCTACCTTCTCCCAAATTCCATCATATATGTGATGTAATACCCCAAATTTATTTAAGTGAGAAGAAATAATTTAGGAAGAAGAACCAATTAGGAAATGGATTTAATGTAAGTTTAGAGGGGGTGTATTACTCAAACGTGTTAGAGAGAAAACAAAATAGTTAAAGGGTTTTTTCAAATTTCTTCAAAACCTATGCTATGGGCTTTGGCCCACAGCACCAAGGCCCAAAAGGGGGAAACCCTAAATCTGCTACAGTACCAACCCATGCTACAAAGAGTCGCGGTGCTCAAAGCAAAGACCTCCCCTCCCCAAGCAGGCCCCCTCCGTTGGTGCCTCCTTCCTCGCCGTCGCTGCTCTCTGCCGCCGATCAAGTGAAGAAAGGAGAGGAGATTGTCTTCGCAGGGAGTTTTCTTCATCTTTCTGCCATTCTACAAGGGTAACACTGCGTGTTCTTCATTGGTTGATGTGTGGTAGTTGCGGTTGATGTCGTTTGGTAGATCGATTTTTGTTGGTTTAATAGATCACGTTCTGTCCAGTAGTTTGCGCGGCTGTTTTCGTGATCTTAGAAGCCGAATTAGAGGATCCCATCTCCTAGAGTTATGTGGGGTTCGTTCTTAGCTTTCAGTGGGCATAAAGATCACTTAATGCCGAGTTACGGTTCAAAAGTTATGTACATTTCAATGTGGCTGTCCAGATTGTATGTAAGTTTCTATCATTAGTTTTGACCCGTGTGCCACTTTTTGTTAAAGGCAAAATATGAATGTCATGACCACTAGGTTATTGTAGATAATTTTATAAGCTTTCGAGATTGATAAATAACGTCCAATTTGGAGTTGTAGAACAAAAGTTATGGATATTTTATTTCAACCAATATTTCTGTCTGTTAATTCTGCCAACAGATTTGAGCCGTGGGCCAAATTTTGTTAGAGGCAAAATCTGAAATTTTGCCCAACTAGACTTTGGTAGGTTTTGTTCTTAGCTTTTCAGATTGTTAAAGAACACTAATTTTGGTTCAGCCAATCAAAAGTTATGTCCATTACCGTGCTGCTGTCCAGACGTGTTAGACAAATCTGGACAGATGTTGTTCATTGATATATTAGAATAATTTACAAACAGAATTTGAGATGTCCACCAACTAGCTTTAGTTAGGGAAATTGATAACCTTTCAATGAAGTCTAAGAACACCTCATTTGGACTCCTGTGCTAAAAGATACGAATTTTAGAAGTTGGCTGTCCACAGAGGGGACATATCGATCTATAGGAGTTGGAATTGGGAAATGCGCTTGAGAGTATAGCGAGTTCGGTTATGCTATTATTTATGCTTTTGGTCCAGTATGATTGTCTTAGTGCGCCTTATAAATATATTCAGGTGATGGATTGAACCCGGGCAGTACTTCGCACATCCTCGTTCTCTCGCGGTTAAGGCAAGTATAATGATGGATATAATTGGAATTATTGAATGTCATTCTTTGATAAATACTTATAGAATTTGTGTTGCCATGATTGTTATGGTGGTATGATTGGTAATGTTCATGGTTTCTAGTGATATGAGTTACGTGTTATTCATGGATGTTTGAAAGTTATGAAGTCTATGATTAATTGTTATTCATGAGTGATTGTTCATGTTTGCTAGTATTATGAATATATGTGCTATTCATGGATGCTAGAATGCTATGAATGTCAACGATGATGAATGCTAGAAGTATGAATAAGTTTATTCATGTATGACGTTGTGAATACAAATTTATGATGGTTTAAAGTTTTGTTCATGTGCATCATGCTATCATATGACTATGCATATTCGAGGTCCCCGTCATGTGGATGACGGGCTTGAGGTTCCCACATTCGTGGAATGTGGGCATTGAAAAGAGGTCCCCATCATGAAAATGATGGGCTTATGGTCCCCACACTTGTGGAGTGTGGGCTTGAGGTCCCCTTTACTTGCGGAGTATTGGGCAATTGGTCCTCTGCGCTATGAAAGCACAGCATGAGTATGCAATGACGGTTGCATACTTTGCATTACCAGTAAAATGCAAAAGATAAAGAGAAAGAGAAAGTGCACTTGAGCTTCTTGCATAGCATGAGCATATGACATGTTTATAATAGAGATTGTAGATGGATGTTGATGATTACAGTTGTTTATGTTATTATTGCCATTTATTGCACTTGCTGAGTCTTTGGACTCACTCTTGCTGTTGTTGTGTTTTTAGGTACCACTTTACAAGAACGGCATGCATGGGAGGGAGTAAGACTTATAGTGGTTGCACAATGGCACGAACTACACACATTTGAATTGATAGAATGATAATTTAGTAGATGAGAAACTTGCTTAAAGAATTCTTTATGATTACTCCCTCTATTTGGAATAACTTGTAATAGAGTTGATTAGAGGATAATGGATGTCCTTTTATTTATGCTTGTAGTTGTTTAGCATGCTATGGATGATATAGTGTTGATTAGCATAGTTTTGGTGGTCTCTTGATTATGCTGGATGTTGGATTATTTAACTATGTTACATTTAAAAGTTGGGATCTCCGGTTTAGTAACTAAACAAAGGAGGTTCTGTCGGATGTTAGAGAATTGTATCAATGTTAAAATGGTTATAGTGTTCGTTTAGTAGCATTCCAGACCCTTGTCAGGCTAGGGTGTTACGGTTGGTATCGAGAGCGTTGTGAGGTCCGTGGTTCATGAAATATTAATTTTGACACACTAAGCACGATGAGGATGGGAATGGGCATAGCATTGCATTTATGTTTCCGCTTTATCATAGTGTTGATTGCTTGATATGAATTGAGTTTTATTGCTCATTAATTGATTGTGATTATTATGTGTGGGGATAACCCATGTTGAGAGGTGGAGGTAGTGGTTGTGATCTGGGCTATACCAAAGTTACACCACCGTTCGTGGTATAGGAATAGCGAAGTGTCCACACCGAGATCGTAGTACGAGCGTTGATAGCGAGTATTTTTAGAAGAGTTGTTCTCTCCTTGAAATTTGATTTGGTCAACTCTTATCTTGTGGTGATTGATGAGTTTTCCTTGGGCTTTTAGTTCATCCGGTTGAGGGTTATTTTGAATTTATTCTTCTATTGGCTTAATTTGTCCGTAAAGAAATCGTTGCTTTCCCAACCGATAGGTTATTCTTAAGGCCGTAAACTTGGTTAAGTTTGACCTTCGTGTTGGAGTTTGTCTTTCTTATTAGGAAAAAAACTTGACCCACTTATTCATGTGATGTTTTGGTTAATGAAAGCTTTCTTTGCAAGTCCTTTAGTACGTAAGGGCTTTGACTCAATGTATCTATCTTGGGTATTTTGAGTGTTGAAGATTAATGGATTTCTTTTATGAAAGAAGATGTTAAACCTTTTAGTGTTGTGTTGTCTTGGTTAAGTGAGAGGTTATAACCAAAGAAATTAATGGATATGATATGGGTCAACATGTTAGATCGGCGTGTGTGCATGATCGATCCTAACAAAGATCCTTGAAAGGAAAGTGATTAATTTGAAAGTGTCTTGTAGTAGTTCTTGAGGAGTGTGATTAAGAGTATGATTATACCTAGTTGTAATCAATAGAGTTAATAAGAGGTGTAGAACGTTGATGAAATTGAGTCAATGACTAAGAGTGATACATCCGTAAACTTCTTTGGTAAATTGGATTAACGTGTCTCAATGGTTTCATCTAACCTTTGGGATTGTTAAGTTCAAAAGGAGTTAGATTTTTGTCTTAGTGGGTACTAATCTTGGAGTAACCTTTTGTGGATACTTAGTGATTATAAGTAATTGCTAGGTGCAAATAATGTCTATTAATGTCCGTGATGAGCATCACTAAGAGATAAATTGATGGGATTTAATAGATGAACAATGTTTACATCATGGTAGAACTATCGATAAAAGCATTCCTTTGATGAAAGGGTGTTGGTAGGACCTTTTCAATTTTGTAGTAGACCCTTCTAAACTTAAGAGGTTGATGTAGTGAGGTTATATGGTTTTGGTATACTCGTTTGAAGATGGGATGAAAATGTAGTATGGAACAATATAGTGAAACTTTGGGGCTTTCTAATGGAATAGTCGATGATAAAAAAATTCGTGTTCAGAGTGTATCATTCTTGATGTTAGTAAGATTATCTGCTAGAGATTGTGACTTGTGTGTGTGGTGGTGATTCTTTTAGAAAATAAATGTGAGGACCCCGGTTTATTCGGCTTGTACTGCTTAACCAACCACTTGGTCCTAGCAGCACAAATCAAATAAACCAAGCCTCGAGATATGTATACTTCCCGGAAATGCAGTATACACACCACGTTACAAAATCATGCATCAATTCCATTCATACACATATAGCCGAAGCAAAAGCAACAACTGAAAGACATACATAATATAAAGAGAGTTATTACAAAAGAGAGGCCGACCGGCCAAAATAACACATAAGTAACTCATATAAACAGCGGAAGCAAAAGGGCCATAAGATAGCTATAAACAAAAGCCAATCGGTGTGCCTTTACCCACAAGGCAACCAACCGGACCGCCAAGCTAATCGCTCCAAACACCGCCACAACAAATCTCACAAAAGGGAGGCCCCTCGAGCTCTTCCTCTGCAACAAAACAATTAAGCATAGCATCTGAGTACAAAAATTGTTTTTGTACTCGCAAGACTGACGTGTAAGATAACAGAACTATAATTAGCTACATGCAAGCTTTATTTAAGTGGATAAGGCTCTGGACTTATTTTCAGCATAAAGCAAGTTTGATTTGCAATAAGGTAATACATTTGAAAGCAAGTTTGCAATTAATTTCTATTGTTCAAATAAAAGTGAGACGAGTATAACAATAGATAGAGAACAACAATGTCCTAGAAGTGACTAACCCAATAGTCACCACAACAATAGCATGAAGTACCCCTTCATACCACCCATGTCAAGTTTTATGTTTTTAAAAGGTTGTAGTCTAGTTCTTGCACGACCTTACCAAGCATGTCCATAACCTAGGACGAGGCTATTCGAATAGTTTTAACCCTGCAGGGGTGTACCAATGTACCCACACGATAGACCGCCTTTCCACCAGCCACGGTTAGCATACTTCCTTTGGTATGCAGGCACGGCTAAGTCTACAAGACGCTTTCCAATGGACGATGCTAATTAAGAGCCGCAACCCACGGAGAAGGATACATTAGACAGCCCTAACCGGATCGCTAATGCTCCTCGCACACCACAAACACACACACGCACACACCCACCGACCAGCTCATAATTAACACCTCCCAAAGTACTTAGTCAAGAGAGGTCCCATATCCCCTCGTGGTTAGCACGCAACAATTGCTTGGATCAATGGCACAAGTAACTCGGTCCTTAGGGACTTAGGCACCATTCCATTCACACCCAACAGATCACACCAACATACCATTGTGCCCAAGTAAAGATATAGTTTTGTTTTCAGTTTTGATTTGTAAATCAATAAAACACAAGGATTGGACATAATGGAGTAGTATAAGTATTTGTGTGATCAAGATCATCGACTAAGTCGATGATCGCCCAATACTACCGATAACTAGGCATGGTTAAGCAATATTCATTCGTAATCTACTAAGTGATAAGAGTTCATCCAACGAACTCGATCACAAAGAAATAACCTAGGCTCGGTAGTAGAGGATATTTATTTCCTACAGATTATGCAACTAGAGGATCAACTAATCAATTTAACAACAAAAAGCAATGCATACATAGAAGTTAAACAAAATATTAGACTTTAAAAGTAATGGGATCAAATGGGAAATGATCAAACTGCTATTCATTCGCCGCCGCTCAATATGCCGCAGAGGGTCACTCTTGACTATCGCACAATCGCTTCTGAGCCTACCGAAAGAGCGAAAAAGAACCGATAAGAACAAAGAAAACGAAAAAGACTCTAAAACCAAAATGCTCCAAATGCTCTGAAAATTTCCCAGCAGCAAGTACATGATTTAAAATAAATTTATAAACAAGAACCAACTGATTTGGACTCTCACAGCAAAAGATATGATTAAAACTATGCATTTCGGCCAAAATTAAATTTAAATAGGTTACTCTTCATAAATAATTTTCTAGAAGTTTTCTGGACTTGGAAATTTTATGATAGGTTGCTATTGACGTCTTAAGGCTAACACATGTGGTTTCATCTTAATTGGAGTTAAAATGATTTAGTTATGATTTTCTAAGTTATAAATCTAAGGCATGATTAATTTCAGTATTAAAGACTTGAAACCTATACTAAGCGAAAGTACTTTAACAGATGCATTTATAGAACTTTAGTTTGTTAATTTTGGAACTACAGAGCAAAAGTTATGCATTTTTGAAGTTTAAAACAATTAATATGTGCAAATAAAAGCTCTCGGGAACTAAATCTGGAAAACCAATAAAAACTAGGGAGGTCGTGGGTCGTTGATCAAAGATCGCACGGCTCACGAGCTCAGATGCCAAAACCCACACGAGCACCTGGGCGCAAAGACCTCATCGCGCCTAGGGGAGGTCTTAGTCGTTGATATTGAATCCAACGGCCCCGACCACCGGATGCACCGCACACGCGAAGGAGCTCCTCGCGCACTAGGGAGGTCGTGGCCATCAGATCTGGATCTGGCGGTCGTGAGCTCCACGAGGAGGTCCTACGGCTATCTAACTAAGGGGGAGGTCTGGACGGTTAAGATTTCCCGAGGGGAGGTCTTAACGGTCTAGATCTGAGCGGAGGAGGACCTAAACGGTGAGCTAACAGCGAGAGGTCTTGACGGCTAGGATCCCACCGAGGAGGTCCTAAACGGTCACGATCTCAAAGGGGAGGTCCTAAGCGGGTTTTTAACAGAGAGAGGTCTGGACGGCTTAGATCTCCCTAGGGAGGTCATAAACGGTCCAGATCTGAGGCGGGGAAGGTCCTAAAGCCACGGATCTAAAGGAGGAGGTCCCAGACGGTCAAGATCTCCAGGGGGAGGTCCTGAACGGCTAAGATGGAGCGAGGGAGGTCCTGCGGTTTCTTGATAAGGACCCGAGGTGGTCTTTTTGCAAAGAGGACCCCAAAGGGAGTGTTGAAGGTTCTCTTTACAAAATACCAGGGGTGGTCTTTTGCAAAGAGGACCTCGGTGGGGGTGGTCCGAGAGGGTGGTCTTGATAACACGACCAGGGGTGGTCTTTTCGCACAGAGGACCTCAAGGAGGTCTTTTGCAAAGAGGACCCCAAGGTGGAGGGTGATCCTATCGGCTGAGATCTAGCCTACGAAGGTCTTTAACGGCCAGGATTTCAGCGGGGAGGTCCTGGCAGCTAGAGACTTATACAAAGAGATCTAACGGTCAAGATCAAATGAAGAGCTCAAGAACGGCTATGACCGCAACAAGGAGGTTCTACGACTTAGGCTTAAACAGAAAAAAGGATCGACGGTTTAGATCTAATTTGGGGTGATCCTAGCCGGCCACGAAGAAGTCGGGGAGGTCCAGGGACTTAAGTTTTCGCAGACCAAAACCGATGGTCAGGATCTCACACGAGGGTGGTCATGGATGGTCACGAAGAAACCAAGGAGGTCCTACGACTTAATGACACCCTGGGCTTGCCGACAAGAACAACATTTAATACTAATGATTGGGCTCTTGGACAACTTAAATGCTAATCATAGGGCTACAACACTTGTCCGAGTAAGGCACGACAAAAACATGAACTCGGTTTTTAGCTCACCGCCGGCGATGGGGACCTCACCGGCGAGAACCAAAGGCTCGGCTGGGTTCTAAATAGTGAGAAGAACCTAAAGGTGCCAACAGCTAGGGCTAAAGCGCACCTACCGGCTAGTGGAGATAACCGCCGAGACCAAATGCGCCAAAACGAAACCGAAGAGGTCTAAGAGGATCGGGTTTTTGGAACTCAAGTACTCACCCGAGATTGAAGGAGAACTGGGAGTGGTCGCGGTAGCTCCGGTGACGGTGGAGGTCGCGGAGATGAAGAAGATAAGCTCCGCCACGAACAGCAAACTCCCACCTTGTCAACCTCGTGAAGGTTTAAACAACGCAAATTAGGGAGATTTGAGGTGACCAAGAGAACAAAGTGACACCAATATTGCATTAATGAACCACTGGAGCTCTGAGGTCGCGGAGAGCTCCAAAGTTCAAGAATGGAGGCAAAGACTTTGGTGTTTTGAGCACAAGAGCGAGTAAAAGAAGCTAGGGTTGAAAAGGAGTGTGTAAAGAAACTTAGATAGCAAGCTTGGGCTTCAAATATAGCTGGTGGGAAAATGGCAAAGTCACGTGCATGCACTGAGCCAAAGTACACATGAAATGATGGGAGTAGGTTGTCTGAGAGACTTTTGAGCAAAAAGGGACTGCTAGACATTTAATGTTGGCAGCACATAGCCGTTTGTCAGCCCTAGAGTTGACAAGGCACCGCTCTCACCGCCATACACAAAAATTGATAATGCCAGGGCCCACCCGACAGTGAGAGAAATGGGGAAAAACTTGTCAAATGAACTCAACGGCTAAATCAGCGCTGAGCTCCACCAGGGAGGTTGTGAGCTGTTGGATTGAAATCCAAGGGCTCAGATTTTGAGCTAAGTATTAGAGGTCCTAACACTTAGGGGAGGTCTGAGCCACAGATCTCAAGATGGACGGCCCACGATCACCCAAGTGCTACGGGTGGTCGTGGAGGGTCGAGAGAGGTCGCCCAGGTGGTCTTTGCAAAGGTGCAAAGGAGGTCCTAGGGAGGTCTGGAGGGTTGTCTTTGCAAATAGAACAGGAGGAGGTCGTGCGGGTGGGAGGTCTTTTACAAAGACCCGAGGAGGTCTTTGCGGTTGGATTGAGATCCAAGGGCTGCGGTGCTGGCGAGGTTGCACGGGCTCGGGCTGGTGCTGTTAGTTGGTTTGACCGAGCCAGTTGGCACGAGCCAGACCTGGTGCGGACCCGAGGAACAGTGAATCCAAATTTGACTTTGAAATTAAAAGCTGAGACTTGGGGATTTATTTGAGGTAGCAAACTAACTCCAAATTTTATGAAATTTTGACAGTAGCTTGCTAACCTTGAGATGGACCTGGCATAAAATTTCCAGACGTTTTTATGCTGAGCATTTTTCTCCAGAAATTATACAATGCTTTGAGCTAGGGTTTGACTACAAGTCAAACAAGTTTGACTGGCCCTTAAAAATATTCGAACAATTTCTAAAAATTGTGAAATTTTTCAGAGGGGTCACAAACCATCCCAGGAACTTAGGAAAAATATTTCCCGAGAAGGATCACAAGATTGGACAAGATTGATTTTGGAGGATCAAGATTTGGATCAACAGTCTTGTGACTTTGTATTTCCATACTCTTGTACTATAATTGTTTAGTACACACAGGAAATACATGACGTAAGAAAAAGTTTTAATTTCTACTCATTTTCTTACATTTGAAACACAAGTTGAAAATGGGGATGTTACAAACCTCCCCCCCTTACAAAAATCTCGTCCTGAGATTTGTCTCACTCGGAAAAGAAAGAGGGGTAGTCTGCACGGAGACGATCTTCTCGCTCCCAAGTAGCTTCATCCTCAGAATGATTCGACCACTGAACCTTAAGGAACTTAATGGAAAGATTCCTAGTTCTTCGTTCAGCTTCTTCAAGGATGTGAACAGGATGCTCATGTAGGTCAAATCCTCCGGACATCAAGAGTTTCCAACGAGCTTCCTCGGTTGGAACACGGAGGCACTTCTTTAACTGGGACACATGGAACACATCATGTACCCCCGCAAGTGCGGCAGGCAACTCCAACTTGTAGGCAACGGCTCCCTTCTTCTCGATGACGTGGTAGGGACCGACATATCGAGGAGCTAACTTGCCCTTGACACCAAAATGCTGGTGACCTTTCAGCGGAGAAACCTTGAGGTAGACGAAGTCATTGGGCTCAAAGCTCAATTCACGACGACGACGATCCGCATAGCTCTTTTGCCTGGATTGAGCAGTGCGCAAACGATCACGAACAAGCTGGACTTGACTCTCGGCTTCATTGATCGAGTCCGGGACAAAGAAAGGTCTTTCGTCGGTCTCAGACCAATACAACGGGGTTCTACACTTTCTCCCGTATAAGGCCTCGAATGGTGTCATGCCGAGACTGGCTTGGAAACTGTTGTTGTAAGAAAACTCGGCAAATGGCAAGCACTTCTCCCAATGCTTCCCATAGGAAAGGACACACGCTCGAAGCATGTCCTCCAAGACTTGGTTGACCCTTTCGGTCTGACCATCAGTTTGGGGGTGATACGCTGTGCTGAAAGAAAGACGAGTTCCCATAGCTTCTTACAAGCTATGCCAGAACTGAGAGGTGAAGATGGAACCACGGTTAGAAATGATCGTCTTCGGCACTCATGCAAGCTCACGATCCTGGCGATATAGAGCTCCGCTAGGTGACCGGTATGAATCTTGGTTCGGACGGGTAGGAAACGTGCCACTTTAGTCGACACGGGGAAAACTTACGAGGTCTAGATAGAACAAGGATTGACAGACTGAGAGATTTTCTTGATTCTAAGGGTGGTGGTGCAAGATCGTTGTTAGCTGGTGGAGCGATTTGTCTGGTCAGTTCCGCCAACAACGGGATCTCAGCCTGTTAACTAGCTATGCAGAGTCATCCCTCCGCAACTAGCTTCTTAGAGGAACCAAGGCCATTCTCAGTTGGTGGAGCAATTTGTCTGGTTTCTCCACTAACGAATGAGACCTCAGCTTGATAACTAGCTATACGGAGTCATCCCTCCACAGCTAGTTTGTTAAAGGAGCTATGGCCATTTAGGCCACGTAAATTTGAGGCAATACCTAGTAGGTGATGCCCTTGGATGTCTGAGGGCGAAGGGGGCCACTGGTGACTCGCAGTGCACGTGGCGGGGCACGGCTGCGGAGGGCGAGGCTGGTGCCGACGGCCTCGGCGGTGGTAAGGCAAGGAACGGGCCCCTAGTGCGAGCCCAACACGAGGACGGGAAGGCTGGCCTGCATGCGGACGTGGGCCTCCCACTTGCGCTATGACTCGCCAGCGCCGCCTTTGTGCTCAAGCAACAATGGCCTTGTCCACCAAGGTCTCAAAGTTGGCAAAGTCCACAATGGATAGCTTGTCTTGCATCTCCTCGACAAGCCCTCCATGAACTTCTCTGCTTGGCCTCATCGGTGGCCACCTCGGATGGAGCATAACGAGCCAAGTGGTTGAAATCGTAAAGGTACTCCATCACCGACTTACGCCCTTGCTTGAGCGCGAAATTCCTTCTTCTTCACTTCATCAAGCGGCAGGATGTGAGCTCGACGAACGCATCCGAACTCCTCCCAAGAGACAAGTGTGGCGGCGGGCTGCATGGCCAAGAAGTTCTCCCACCAAGAGAGTGCTGCCCCTGCAGCTGATGGGAGGCAAAGAGTGCCTTGTTTTGGTCCTGGCACTGGGCAACGTCGAGCTTCCGCTCAACCTGACGCAGCCAGTCATCTGCGTCCAGAGGGTCCTCAGATCTGGAAAACGTGGGGGGCTGGGTGCGAAGAAACTCAGCAAGGCCCCCACGAGACTGAGGTCCACCCCCTTGCCCGGATCCTGAGGCACCGGCAAGGGCGGAGGTGTTGCGCGCAATAACATCCAGCAGGACCCTCCTGTCCTCTGAACGGTTGCGCTCGATCTGTAGAAGAACCTCAGCCATGGTTGGAGGAGGCGGGAGCTCCTCATCCAAACCAGGCTGCTGACCACGGCCGCTACGAGTACCCCCAGCCATCCTGGTGCAAGGAAATTTGGGTTAGCAACAAAACCTTAAATCTAGGAGTTGATGAAAATGAAAAGCTAACGATTAGGGGAATGAGGTATCACCCTAAACGCAAGCCAAAATAACAAGCATATAAACTTTAAATGTTTCCAAGGAGGCTCCAAAACAACAAGGGGAACACCAAACCAAATCTCAAGTTCTCGATGCCATTAACCCGTATTGAATGAACGAGCAATGGGTTGAGAAGATAAAATTTCAGCACCCTACATCAAGTCTGACACTACTCAAAAGCATGGTTAAGGCGGCAAAAATAGTGTTAGGTACTTAGCTAACTAGTATCACATCCTACCCTTTTATTCCCACAAGTTTTAGTTGATTAACCTCTCATTTTCTACCCTATTTAGGACCTTTGAGCTTGCTGTCCAGAAATTGACGCTTGCTGTCCAGATTTTGCATCCAAGCTTCTAAGCCGAAATCTTCAACTTCCGAAGCTTCAAAACCTTGTAGAGGGCAGCTAACTCTTCAATTTGCCAAACTCAATGGTTCCCAAAACCCAATTTAAACGGTACAACTATCTTTTGAGAGAAGGAAAGGAGAACAACTTTTAAAACTCAAATTAGAGCAAGATGAGATAGAAAGCTAAGATAGATAAGGAATAAAATCTGAGAACTTACTTAAGCTTTCATAAATCATTTGATACTTTGAAATTAAGTTTTCCAAAATATCCTAAAGACGATGAAGCTTGGGTTACTACGGTCGGAATGGCTCTGATACCAACTTTGTGAGGACTCCGGTTTATTCGGCTTGTACTGCATAACCAACCACTTGGTCCTAGCAGCACAAATCAAATAAACCAAGCCTCGAGATATGTATACTTCCTTAAATGCAGATACACACCTGTTACAAAATCATGCATCAATTCCATTCATACACATAGAGTCAAGCAAAAGCAACAACTGAAAGACATACATAATATAAAGAGAGTTATTACAAAAGAGAGGCCGACCGGCCAAAATAACACATAAGTAACTCATATAAACAGCGGAAGCAAAAGGTCCATAAGATGGCTATAAACAAAAGCCAATCGGTGTGCCTTTACCCACAAGGCAACCAACCGACCGCCAAGCTAATCGCTCGCACACCGCCACAACAAATCTCACGTAAGGGAGGCCCTCGAGCTCTTCCTCCGCAACAAAACAATTAAGATAGCATCTGAGTACAAAAATTGTTTTTGTACTCGCAAGACTGACGTGTAAGATAACAGAACTATAATTAGCTACATGCAAGCTTTATTTAAGTGGATAAGGCTCTGGACTTATTTTCAACATAAAGCAAGTTTGATTTGCAATAAGGTAATACATTTCAAAGCAAGTTTGCAATTAATTTCTATTGTTCAAATAAAAGTGAGACGAGTATAACAATAAATAGAGAACAACAATGTCCTAGAAGTGACTAACCCAATAGTCACCACAACAATAGCATGAAGTACCCCTTCATACCACCCATGTCAAGTTTTAAGTTTTTAAAAGGTTGTAGTCTAGTTCTTGCACGACCTTACCAAGCATGTCCATAACCTAGGACGAGGCTATTCGAATAGTTTTAACCCTGCAGGGGTGTACCAATGTACCCACACGATAGACCGCCTTTCCACCAGCCACGGTTAGCATACTTCCTTTGGTATGCAGGCACGGCTAAGTCTACAAGACGCTTTCCAATGGACGATGCTAATTAAGAGCCGCAACCCACGGGAGAAGGATACATTAGACAGCCTAACCGGACTGCTAATGCTCCCCTCGCACACCACAAACACACACACGCACACACCCATCGACCAGCTCATAATTAACACCTCCCAAAGTACTTAGTCAAGAGAGGTCCCATATCCCCCCTCGTGTGGTTAGCACGCAACAATTGCTTGGATCAATGGCACAAGTAACTCGGTCCTTAGGGACTTAGGCACCATTCCATTCACACCCAACAGATCACACCAACATACCATTATGCCCAAGTAAAGATATAGTTTTTGTTTTTCAGTTTTTGATTTGTAAATCAATAAAACACAAGGATTGGACATAATGGAGTAGTATAAGTATTTGTGTGATCAAGATCATCGACTAAGTCGATGATCGCCCAATACTACCGATAACTAGGCATGGCCAAGCAATATTCGTTCGTAATCTACTAAGTGATAAGAGTTCATCCAACGAACTCTGATCATAGCAAATAACCTAGGCTCAGGTAGTAGAGGATATTTATTTCCCTACAGATTATGCAACTAGAGGATTAACTAATCAATTTAACAACAAAAAAAGCAATGCATACATAGAAGTTAAACAAAATATTAGACTTTAAAAGTAATGGGATCAAATTGGAAATGATCAAACTGCTTATTCGTCACGCTGCTCAATATGCTGCAGAGGGTCACTCTCGAGTATCGCACAATCGTTGAGCCCACCAAAGAGCGAAAAAGAACCGATAAGAACAAAGAAAACGAAAAGACTCTAAAACCAAAATGCTCCAAATGCTCAAAATTTCCCAGCAGCAAGACCATGATTTAAAATGAATTTATAAACAAGAACCAACTGATTTGGAGTCTCACAGCAAAAGATATGATTAAAACTATGCATTTCGGCCAAAATTAAATTTAAATAGGTTACTGTTCATAAATAATTTTCTAGAAGTTTTCTGGACTTGGAAATTTTATGATAGGTTGCTACTGACGTCTTAAGGCTAACACAAGTGGTTTCATCTTAATTGGAGTTAAAATGATTTAGTTATGATTTTTCTAAGTTATAAATCTAAGGCATGATTAATTTCAGTATTAAAGACTCATCAGAAACCTATACTAAGCGAAAGTACTTTAACAGATGCATTTATAGAACTTTAGTTTGTTAAATTTGGAACTACAGAGCAAAAGATATGCATTTTTGAAGTTTAAAACAATTAATATGTGCAAATAAAAGCTCTCGGGAACTAAATCTGGAAAACCAATAAAAACTGGGGAGGTCGTGGGTCGTTGATCAAAGATCGCACGGCTCACGAGCTCAGATGCCAAAACCCACACGAGCACCTGGGCGCAAAGACCTCATCGCGCCTAGGGGAGGTCTTAGCCGTTGATATTGAATCCAACGGCCCCGACCACCGGATGCACCGCACAGCGGCGGAGCTCTCGCGACTAGGGAGGTCGTGGCCATCGATCCGATCTCGCGGTCCCGAGGTCCACGAGGAGGTCCCACGGCTACCTAACTAAGGGGAGGTCTGGACGGTTAAGATTTCCCGAGGGGAGGTCTTAACGGTCTAGATCTGAGCGGAGGAGGACCTAAACGGTGAGCTAACAGCGAGAGGTCTTGACGGCTTGGATCCCACCGAGGAGGTCCTAAACGGTCACGATCTCAAAGGGGAGGTCCTAAGCGGGTTTTTTTAACAAAGAGAGGTCTGGACGACTTAGATCTCCCTAGGGAGGTTATAAACGGTCCAGATCTGAGGCGGGGAAGGTCCTAAAGCCACGGATCTAAAGGAGGAGGTCCCAGACAGTCAAGATCTCCAAGGGGAGGTCCTGAACGGCTAAGATGGAGCGAGGGAGGTCCTGCGGTTTCTTGATAAGGACCCGAGGTGGTCTTTTTGCAAAGAGGACCCCAAAGGTAGTTTTGAAGGTTCTCTTTACAAAATACCAGGGGTGGTCTTTTGCAAAGAGGACCTCGGTGGGGGTGGTCCGAGAGGGTGGTCTTGATAACACGACCAGGGGTGGTCTTTTCGCACAGAGGACCTCAAGGAGGTCTTTTGCAAAGAGGACCCCAAGGTGGAGGGTGATCCTATCGGCTGAGATCTAGCCTACGGAGGTCTTTAACGGCCAGGATTTCAGCGGGGAGGTCCTGGCAGCTAGAGACTTATACAAAGAGATCTAACGGTCAAGATCAAATGAAGAGCTCAAGAACGGCTATGACCGCAACAAGGAGGTTCTACGACTTAGGCTTAATCAGAAAAAAGGATCGATGGTTTAGATCTAATTTGGGGTGATCCTAGCCGGCCACGGAGAACTCGGGGAGGTCCAGGGACTTAAGTTTTCGTAGACCAAAACCGATGGTCAGGATCTCACACGAGGGTGGTCATGGATGGTCACGAAGAAACCAAGGAGGTCCTGCGACTTAATGACACCCTGGGCTTGTCGACAAGAACAACATTTAATACTAATGATTGGGCTCTTGGACAACTTAAATGCTAATCATAGGGCTACAACACTTGTCCGAGTAAGGCACGACAAAAACATGAACTCGGTTTTTAGCTCACCGCCGGCGATGGGGACCTCGCCGGCGAGAACCAAAGGCTCGGCTGGGTTCTAAATAGTGAGAAGAACCTAAAGGTGCCAACAGGCTAGGCTAAAGCACCCTCACCGCGGCTAGCAGGAGATAACCGCCGGAGACCAAATGCGGCCAAAACGAAAACCGAAGAGGTCTAAGAGGATCGGGTTTTTGGAACTAAAGTACTCACCCGGGATTGAAGGAGAACTGGGAGTGGTCGCGGTAGCTCCGGTGACGGTGGAGGTCGCCGGAGATGAAGAAGACGAAGCTCCCGGCCACGAACAGCAAATTCCCACCTTGTCAACCTCTGTGAAGGTTTAAACAACGCAAATTAGGGAGATTTGGAGGTGACCAATAGAACAAAGTGACAGCCAATATTGCATTAATGAACCACTGGAGCTCGGAGGTCGCCGGAGAGCTCCAAAGATCAGCAATGGAGGCAAAGACTTTCGGGTGTTTTGAGCACAAGAGCAGAAAAAGAAGCTAGGGTTGAAAAGGAGTGTGTAAAGAAACTTAGATAGCAAGCTTGGGCTTCAAATATAGCTGGTGGGAAAAATGGCAAAGTCAGCCGGTGCACTGAGCCAAAGTACACATGAAATGATGGGAGTAGGTTGTCAGAGAGACTTTTGAGCAAAAAGGGACTGCCAGACATTTAATGTTGGCAGCACATAGCCGTTTGTCAGCCCTAGAGTTGACAAGGCACTGCTCTCTACTGCCATACACAAAAATTGATAATGCCTAGGCCCACCCGACAGTGATAGAAATGGGGAAAAACTGGTCAAATGAACTCAACGGCTAAATCAGTGCTGAGCTCCACCAGGGAGGTTGTGAGCTGTTGGATTGAAATCAAGGGCTCAGATTTTGAGCTAAGTATTAGAGGTCCTAACACTTAGGGAGGTCCGAGCCACGATCTCAAGATGGACGCCCACGATCACCCAAGTGCTACGGGTGGTCGTGGAGGGTCGAGGAGGTCGCCCTGTGGTGGTCTTTGCAAAGGTGCAAAGGAGGTCCTAGGGAGGTCCCTGGAGGGTTATCTTTGCAAATAGAACAGGAGGAGGTCGTATGCGGGTGGGAGGTCTTTTACAAAGACCCGAGGAGGTCTTTTTGGTTGGATTGAGATCCAAGGGCTGCGGTCTTGGCGAGGTTGCAGGCTCGGGCTGGTGTCTGTTAGTTGGTTTGACCGAGCCGGTTGGCACGAGCGGACACAAGTGCGGACAGAGGAACAGTGAATCCAAATTTGACTTTGAAATTAAAAGCTGAGACTTGCGGATTTATTTGAGGTAGCAAACTAACTCCAAATTTTATGAAATTTTGACAGTAGCTTGCTAACCTTGAGATGGACCTGGCATAAAATTTCCAGAGGTTTTTATGTTGAGCATTTTTCTCGAGAAATTATACAATGCTTTGAGCTAGGGTTTGACTACAAGTCAAACAAGTTTGACTGACCCTTAAAAATATTCGAACAATTTCTAAAAATTGTGAAATTTTTCAGAGGGGTCACAAACCATCCCAAGAACTTAGGAAAAATATTTCCCGAGAAGGATCACAAGATTGGACAAGATTGATTTTGGAGGATCAAGATTTGGATCAACAGACTTGTGACTTTGTATTTCCATACTCTTGTACAATAATTGTTTAGTACACACAGGAAATACATGACGTAAGAAAAAGTTTTAATTTCTACTCATTTTCTTACATTTGAAACACAAGTTGAAAATGGGGATGTTACAATAAAGTGATTTGATCGTCTTTCGTAATTTTGATTCAGTGAACGTGTTTCGAGTTTTGCGTTTGTGATCAGTGGACCTCTTGCATTATGTGGTGATTGAGGTTGTTTCAAGCAAAGTGTTATGATGAAAGATTTTATTGGTTCTAAGTGGTTTCTGTAATTTGGGTTTTAAGAGCTTATCTTGTTTAGGATGGCAAAGTGATGTAGTAATCATAGAAAATAACTTTCCTTGTTAAAGGAAGGAGTGAAGTATAAGTATTTGAAATTTAAGTCGTTTCGCAACTCGCAGTTTATTTGAGTGTGCTTAAACCTTATGCAGTTGTTCCATAAGTGTTTACCAATTTTCAAAGGGCATTACCTTCTTCTCATTTGTGGTTTGGAATTCACTTTTAGTAGGGCTTGAGCCCTCATCGTTGACTTTCCTTATATTTTCCGAGTACTTTGCCTAAGTGACTATTTCCTTGGTCCAGTGATCACTACGGGTGGCACGTGTTTTCCTAGTTGATGAAAATTGATTCCTTTCGCTCTTTCTTTTGAGAAAGAGTCAACCTATTCGTTTCACCGGAGTCTTTTGATGTGTTTAATAATTGTAGTTGTGAAACTTTGGGTTAGAAGTTATTCGATGAGCATTGGAGGATGAAATAATTTTGTAATATACTTCTTTGAGAGAAGTTTATCTCATTAGAAGATTATCTTTGAAGGTTAAACTGATTGCATTGTTACAACTAGTAGAATATATAGCGAGGCGTGGTCCAAGTTCTTTTGTTCATTTCAATGGAACATAGAATTATCCAAAGTATGGAAATTTTGATCAATGTATTAGGGCGTCGCGATTGTGTACCTTGCACGGTTGTGTAGATGAAATATGATGGTGTGTTGTAATGAGAGTAAGATTAGCGAAGTAATCTAATCGTTAAAGCGATTATGGAGATAGCAGAGCTTGATGGATTATCGTCAGGTATGATTTGGCGTCCGTGAGTAACCTGCTGGAAGTTAGACTCTTTATAAAGATAATTGTGTCGAGAAAATGTTTCCATATTGATGTTATTGCGCGGGTATGATTGGATTGTGATAATTTTAGGGATTTAATATGAGGTTTTCCCTATCTTCTATATGAGAAGTTTGTTGTAGGGGTCTTGGAGGTTAAAAAATTGGGTTTTGCATTTTATGCTAGAATGTTGGTCGCCCAATGATTGTGTGTAGAGGTAGCAGAATAAGGGTGGATTCTGAAGAGTGGGATGATCATTGAAAGAACCTTTGATGAAGTATATGAATGTGTGTGCTGAGGATTCCGAGTTGTTTATTCTTAAATGATGGAGGTGATGTGATTGTGTGTGAGATTTATTTTGAGATGTATTGGGAGTCATCTATCAAGGTAATTCCGTCGGTAGAGGAGTTGGCTAGAGTATGTTGTGGAGTCAAGAGAACCTCTCTACAAAGTTGTAGATGATGTATCCAGTTTGAGTATGGCACTGAGGTTGTCAATTTAAGAGAAATAAGTTAGTGTGATATGGATAAAATGAAATTCCATAATTCAAGAGAAATTTTATTTCTAAAAGGGAAATTGAGAAAAAAAATGTTTCCTCGAGTAGTGAAACGCTCTCTTGATTCATATTTGAACTATGTGTTGATGACGGATGTCTTTCTAAATTAAAATTTGACTTTATGATTGATGTGCGGTTCTTATCAGTTCGGGAAGAATAAAGGAAGTGTTTGATTTGGGTATTTAAGTAGTTTCTCTTTCGGCTTGTGTGGTGTTCATTTGTAAACTACCTACTTGGAAAGCGGAAGGATTTCATGATGAATCTTTGCTTTTGAATTTGACCCTTTGGTGTCAAGTTTCCATTTTGTGGTTGCGATGTGAATCCTTCATTTTCGGATGGGTTTTGTTTCGGTAAAGAGGTTGTTTATAGAGAGTATCTTGTGTGTGCTCTGGTTAAAGGAGGTAATCCTTGTTACCGTGAAGAGTTCGATTGAGAGGTGGAATAAAAGTTCTGCGTATATGTGCATGTTGTGTGGTTGGTACCAATGAGGAGGTTAGCCCAAGGTTCATTGGGTTGTTTTCGCTAGTTGGCATATCACTAAGACAGTTTGGTCCCTACGCGGTGAACGCAACTTTTGGTATGTTCTCGTGCCGAGTGAGTACCTAGGAGATCCGAGTTTGAATATTTGTTAACGTCGTGGACCATCGAGTAGGATCTTACCTTCGATTCTCTTCTAATGAGTGTACCGAATTTCCGGGTTGAGTGTTATGATGACGTCGTTGTACGTCATTTTGTTGTGGTCTCAACGACCGAGTGTGAGACCTCTTGGGAATTAGAGTCTCGCATGTGCGGTGATATCGGATATTATTTAGCAGTAATGCGTGAAAATATCATAAGGTTTTAGCTGTGATTACATTGGCGTAGTGTGTTTAGAATTCGGTCGAATTCGCTTAAGAGGGTAGAATGTAATACCCCAAATTTATTTAAGTGAGAAGAAATAATTTAGGGAGAAGAACCAATTAGGAAATGGATTTAACAGAAGTTTAGAGGGGGGGTGTATTACTCCGAAACGTGTTAGAGAGAAAACAAAAATAGTTAAAGGGTTTTTTCTGAAATTTCTTCAAAAACCTATGCTATGGGCTTTTGGCCCACAGCACCAAGGCCCAAAAGGGGGGAAAACCCTAAAACTGCTACAGTACCAACCCATGCTACAGTAGCCACTGCCATGCTACAGTAGCCGCGGTGCTACAGTGCAGCACCCTCCCCTCCCCAAGCAGCCCCCCCTCCGTTGGTGCCTCCCTTCCTCGCCGTCGGTGCTCTCTGCTGCCGATCAAGTGAAGAAAGGAGAGGAGATTGTCTTCGCGGGGAGATTTCTTCATCTTTCTGCCATTCTACAAGGGTAACGTCGCGTGTTCTTCATTGGTTGATGTGTGGTAGTTGCGGTTGATGTCGTTTGGTAGATCGATTTTCGTTGGTTTAATAGATCGCGTTCTGTCCAGTAGTTTGCGCGGCTGTTTTCGTGATCTTAGAAGCCGAATCAGAGGATCCCATCTCCTAGAGTTATGTGGGGTTCGTTCTTAGCTTTCAGTGGGCGTAAAGATCACTTAATTCCGAGTTACGGTTCAAAAGTTATGTACATTTCAATGTGGCTGTCCAGATTGTATGTAAGTTTCTATCATTAGTTTTGACCCGTGTGCCACTTTTTGTTAAAGGCAAAATATGAATGTCATGACAACTAGGTTATTGTAGAGAATTTTATAAGCTTTCGAGATTGATAAATAACGTCCAATTTGGAGCTGTAGAACAAAAGTTATGGATATTTTATTTCAGCCAATATTTCTGTCTGTTAATTCTGCCAACAGATTTGAGCCGTGGGCCAAATTTTGTTAGAGGTAAAATCTGAAATTTTCCCCAACTAGACTTTGGTAGGTTTTGTTATGAGATTTTCAGATTGTTAAAGAACACTAATTTTGGTTCAGCCAATCAAAAGTTATGTCCATTACCGTGCTGCTGTCCAGACGTGTTAGACAAATCTGGACAGATGTTGTTCATTGATCTATTAGAATCATTTACGAACAGAATTTGAGATGTCCACCAACTAGGTTTAGTTAGGGAAATTGATAACCTTTCAATGAAGTCTAAGAACACCTCATTTGGACTCCTGTGCTAAAAGATACGAATTTTAGAACTTGGCTGTCCACAGAGGGGACATATCGATCTATAGGAGTTGGAATTGGGAAATGCGCTTGAGAGTATAGCGAGTTCGGTTATGCTATTATTTATGCTTTTGGTCCAGTATGATTGTCTTAGTGTGCCTTATAAATATATTCAGGTGATGGATTGATCCCGGGGGCAGTACCTTCTGCACATCTCTCGTTCTCTCGCGGTTAAGGCAAGTATAATGATGGATATAATTGGAATTATTGAATGTCATTCTTTGATAAATACTTATAGAATTTGTGTTGTCATGATTGTTATGGTGGTATGATTGGTAATGTTCATGGTTTCTAGTGATATGAGTTACGTGTTATTCATGGATGTTTGAAAGTTATGAAGTCTATGATTAATTGTTATTCATGAGTGATTGTTCATGTTTGCTAGTATTATGAATATATGTGCTATTCATGGATGCTAGAATGCTATGAATGTCAGCGATGATGAATGCTAGAAGTATGAATAAGTTTATTCATGTATGACGTTGTGAATACAAATTTATGATGGTTTAAAGTTTTGTTCATGTGCATCATGCTATCATATGACTATGCATATTCGAGGTCCCCGTCATGTGGATGACGGGCTTGAGGTCCCCACATTCGTGGAATGTGGGCATTGAAAAGAGGTCCCCATCATGAAAACGATGGGCTTATGGTCCCCACACTTGTGGAGTGTGGGCTTGAGGTCCCCTTTACTTGCGGAGTATTGGGCAATTGGTCCCTGCGCTTGCGAGCACAGGCATGAGTATGCAGCGACGGTTGCATACTTTGCATTACCGGTAAAATGCAAAAGATAAAGAGAAGGAGAAAGTGCACTTGAGCTTCTTGCATAGCATGAGCATATGAGATGTTTATAATAGAGATTGTAGATGGATGTTGATGATTACAGTTGTTTATGTTATTATTGCCATTTATTGCACTTGCTGAGTCTTTGGACTCACTCTTGTCGTTGTTGTGTTTTTGGTACCACTTTACAAGAACGGCATGCATGGGAGGGAGTAAGACTTATAGTGGTTGCACAATGGCACTAACTACACACATTTGAATTGATAGAATGATAATTTAGTAGATGAGAAACTTGCTTAAAGAATTCTTTATGATTACTCCCTCTGCATGGAATAGCTTGTAATAGAGTTGATTAGAGGATAATGGATGTCCTTTTATTTATGCTTGTAGTTGTTTAGCATGCTATGGATGATATAGTGTTGATTAGCATAGTTTTTTGTTTGTCTCTTGATTATGCTGGATGTTGGATTATTTAACTATGTTACATTTAAAAGTTGGGATCTCCGGTTTAGTAACTAAACAAAGGAGGTTCTGTCGGATTTTAGAGAATTGTATCAATGTTAAAATGGTTATAGTGTTAGTTTAGTAGCATTCCAGACCCTTGTCAGGCTGGGGTGTTACATGTGATCCGCATTACTATCAGTTAGGGCATCCAATCAAACAATCCAATAATGTACTTAATCCGACATCCAATGAGCAACAATACACATATATAATAGATATATCCTTAAACATCAGCACATACGTCATCCGTCAAGAAATCATTTATAAACATCTTTATGCGTCCCATCTCCAAAAATTACTAATCCAATATGAGAAGAAACCTCCAACTAATTTATCCTCCGAAGATCACCACTAACTTCCATGCAACTTCAAAATAATATCGTCCGATCAAATAATCCAATCATACATTTGACCTAACATCCATCCATCAACAAAATACATAATCCACTACAACGGTCTAGTTATTCGCATCCACGACATTTCATCACATAATCACACCTACGCACAAATACGACCAACCGAGGAATTATACCGGTCTTAAGCTACCAAATCATTTTTATAATAAAACATACATAAATAGATGACATGCACATGACTAATATGCAACATGCACGACTAATATCGTAATACGATAGCACAATTTAACGCGAAGTATTTTACCACGGCACTAGGCGTGCCTAATATCGCCGGACGTCGTCTTCTCGGCTCCGCGTCCGCCATAATTGTCGCCAAACCCGTCCGCGTCCACGTCCGGCTCCTTCTCCATATCCGTCATCCTAGTGCCGCCGCATGCACAACGCCATCGCATGCAAGTGCAGTGCTCTCGGTCGGCTCCTCCACGCCGCTGTCTTCGCGTCGTTGGCCACGCCACCAAGCCTCGTGTCCGCGACTCCTCTCTCGACGTCATGGGCTGCCGCCATGGCTGCACGCATGCTCGGGCTTGGGCTCGCCGTCGCCATGCCGCAGTGGGCATGCGCCGCGCAAACCGCCGCCGAGTGCCCACGCCAAGCCACCATTGTTTCGCCAACCTTGTCTCCTTGCCTCGGTGTCGTGCCTCTGCGCACCGCGCCGCACGACATCGCCTCGGCCATGCCGTCACGTGCCGCTACAGTACCTTATCTTGCTCGGCTGCCACGCCCTCACCTAGGCGCCGCTCACCCGCTGCCTTCCTCGCTGTTGCGTTGAGTGCTGCTGTCCGTTGCTCGAGCATGGAGCCGCCTCGGTGCCCTGCCTCGCTGGGCACCTTCGGACAGCAGCACCACGCCGCTGCATTGCCACCGCTGCTCCCTACCCAAGCATGCTGCGCCTCCACCACATGCACCTTGCTCCCACTTCTCCCTAGCTGCAGCAAGCCAATGGCAGCACTGCCCTCTCCTCCTCCCATTTCTTGAAAGCGCTCAAACGGTCTTACATGCGGGAACAAAACACAGAAATAAAAAGCTTGTGTGATGAGGATCGTAGCTGCATAACATGCATTGGAGGATTTTAGGTTTGTGATTGGGAATGGAAGGAGAGAAGTGGATGTAGATGAGCTGTGTTCATTCTTGAGAAAAGATGGTGTGCTGTTGTTGAGAGAGGAAGAAGGCCTGTTGGGGAAAATGACTTGGCAGTGGGGCTTGGTTGTTGAGGTAGGTTCGGCAAAGGAGGTTGTGTAGTGGAAATAAAAAGAAGCAGAGAGGATGAAGATGGAGAAGGGGCAGCAGCTGCTGCCTTGCCGCCACTCGCCTAACGGCAAGCATTCTTCGCTGCTCTGCCAAGACGGCTGAGGAGCCAGGAAAAACTTAGTGAAGCTAGCTGCTGCAGCTACCAAGTGAGACCATGTGGTGAATAAAGAAATGGTTGGAGGAGGATGGGTGGGCTGTGAGTGGCTGTGTGTGTGTTGGGAGAGCAAATAGACAGTGTGGTGGCTTGGTGATTCGGCTGGGCAAATGAAATGGTTAGAGGCATGTGGCTTTGGTTTTGTACTAAAGAAATGGGTAGTGAGAAATAAATAAAAGAAGAAAAAAAATGGCAGTGGTTTGGGGTTGTTCGGCTAGTAAGAAAAATTTTGAATGAATAGTATCGGTTTTGGAAAAAAAAAACAAAAACAAATGGCAGTGGGGAGTTTGATAATTTTTAGACATAGTTGGCTAACTCCAAAAATCACGAAATTTTTATGAAAAGTTCCTGACATAATGTTGATGATTAGGTAAATTTTTCAGGAATTTATCCAGAATGTGATTTTCTCTAAAAATCTTTTAAAGTTGCTGTTTTTGGTTGGTTGTGTATTGTTGGGTAAAGAAAGAGATGGTAGAGGGAGAAAATGAGTTCGGCTGGACAAAAAGAAACTGGCAGGCATGCCCCCAGCTAACTAGCTAGCTCATGCATATAAGTATATACTACTAGCTCCCTGCTACATGCCTCTCTCTTTTCTGTGTGTGAAGAAGCATGCTTGCATGTATATATGTGTGCAACTATCAGCTACTAGATGTAAATGTAATACCCAGATCGTTGGTTCGGCGTAGGTTTTAATTTTTTTTTAAGTGGTGACGCAGAGTCGCCGATTAATCAATTTATCGCGGGAAAGAAAGAAAGAAAGATTATTAAATTTGTGAGTCAGCTTTAGGTTGAATTAAACAATTAAATAGCTGTTAATTAAGTAAAAAAAACAGTAAGGGAGAGTGGGCTTACCACCTTGGGCCAAGGGGGGGGGCCCAAGTGGTGGCCACACCCCTTTTTCTTGCCCTAGCCACCCCCTTACCCCTTGGCCGACCCCCCTCCTCCTGTTTCCCCCAAGCCGCCACACCTCCTCCTTGCGCCTCCCTCAACCCAGGTTGCTGCTCCTGCGCCTCTCCTTTGCCAAGTTGCTGCCCCTTTGCGCAAGAAGGAAAAGAGAAGAAGGAGAAGAAGGAGAGGAAGGAGAAGAAGGAGGGAAAGGAGAAGAAGAACTCGCGTGGGGATTGGTTCAGCAAGCTAGCGGTTCTACAAGGGTAACGATATGCCTTCCCCGCTGTTTGATCCATAGTAGATGCGAAACCGATTAGAATTGTTGGTTAATTGTTGGGCTGCAGAAGATTCAATTCTGTCCAGTATCTTGCGTGGGTTTTTTTGTGTACTTAGAGGCTGAATTTTAAGATTTCATCTCCTAGAGTTATGTGGGTTATGTCGTTATCTTTCAGTAGCCGCGAAGATCACTCGATTCCGAGGTCTGAGTCAAAAGTTATGGTCAATTTAGTATCTGCTGCCAGAAATCTGACGAGAATAAACTGTCTAGATATTTCCTAAAATATGATAGGGAAATTCGAAGAATCTGAAAGTTCACCCAACTAGGTTATTGTATGTAATTCGATAACCTTTTCATATTGATAAAGAACGATCAATTCGGAGTTACCTATTAAAAGTTATGGTCATTTTAGTTTTGCTGTTCGATTGTGTAGGCAGTTTCTGTACTGAAAGTTCAGACAATGGTTAGCCTAATATTTTGGCCGAATTGGTTTTTCGTGTCAACTAGAGTATTGTAGATTAGTCAGTTAAGAATCTACAGAAATTGGGTTTACCTCTTTTTGACTTCCTGTTCTTGATTTATGTCAATTACCGTGCCGCTGTCCAGGAACGGTATATGGCAGGAAACGTTGTTTTTCAGTTTCAGCTTTGTAAACTCGTTTTGAGTCGTCAAGTAAGCGATGTAGAATTCCGATTAGTAGCGCTGAGTATATTATGTCTTAATTGAAATTATTTTACCTGTTTAGGAGGTGAAGCCTCAGGTTTAGGAGTATCATCTTTGCCGCTAACGCGTCGCATCGTGGAAGGCAAGTAAATGTAGCGGTTGTGCTACGGTTTAACCCGTTTTCTTACTACTTGCACTATGCATGATTGACGTAGTGTTAAATGATATGCCATGGTTACATGTTTTCTAAGTAAGAATGTGGTAGCAAGATATTAATCAATTGCTATGTTTGGATGAGTTTGGGTAGTATTGTGGTAATTCGCGTAATGAGCCAAATGCGGAATATGAGAATAAACTCAAGGTGGACATGTTGATAATTCATTGTGGTTATTTTCATGATGATCATGTGGTGGTCTATGTGATAGAGTTTCATCTAGATCGATTGATTTTGATCTTGGTGAATCGGGTGTGGGTTATGTGGTAATGGTCTTATGACACGTTGGTATTGTGCTTAATGAGACACATGTGGATTATGAGAAAATATTCATGATGAGTACGTTGTTGATCTCCGTGGTTAAATTCTTGTGGTTTATGATTATCATATCATATCATTCATGACATATCATGACATTTGCATTGTGGATGTCGCCGCTTATAGCCGCGATCGTCTGTACAACATCGTCGCATTGTCAGAAAGACGATGCATACCTTTACCTTGTTGGGTAAAGGTGCAGTGGAGCATAGCATACATATGCATTACATTGTGGAAAGATCATTTGCATTCTTATGCAAGATATTGAGGTGAATTTATTTTGCAATCAAACGCAACTTCATAGTTGCAATGTGGAAATTGACTCATGAGAGTCTCTTGTGGAATGAGTAATGTGGTTGTGGTTGTGGAATGGGGTTTATCCCTTGTGGTATGGTAGAGGTTGCGATTGTGGCATGAGATTCTTCTCTCTTGTGGTAATCGTTGATAGCAGTTGTGGATGTGAGAAATAGTAAAGTTATGAGGTAAAACATGTTAATGCTCTATTGTCATTGGTAGTGGTAGTGGTGAATAATATGAAGCAGTTGATCAAGATTTTGTTGTTAATATTTTACTATCTTTGGTAGTAAATATGGTTGAGGCTATAATTGTGTTCATTATGGGAATTGGATATTGATGCTTAATATCTTTGTAGTTAAATTAGCTTGTAAATGAATGTGGATTCACATTATGGATGTGAACATATGGATACTTTAATGATGTTGTATATTTGTTTGTAGTCCGAATAGCACTGTTAAATAGCAGTTTGCTTCTTTGAGATTTTATCTCACCCTTGTTGTTTCTTTCCCCTTCAGTGATTCTTAAGCATTCTGGGATGGGTAGAGCGGCACTACAATAATGCACTCAATTCATAGATTCATCTTTGTAATAAAGTTGAGAGGAAATTAGCCTAATGACTAGTTTTTTATGAGTGTTCTATCGAATTATTATTGATGAATTTGTGGACTACACTTGGTTTAATCTGCTAGAGGTTGTTTAATTATTGAACTTGTTACCGTTATCTTTATTCCCTTAGTTGTTTATGCTTCCGCTTAGTGCTTCTTGTCTAGAGTTGCTGTCGAATTAATTTTGTCTTGAAATTATTGGCTAGCTGTAGAGTGGTTAAGTAGCATTCCAGGGTAATGTGGATCCTGGGGTGTTACAGTATATGTAGTGGATTAATAGTAGTAGCAATGTGTAGCACTACACAATTGTAAGCGTGAGAAAAGAAATTGGCAGTGAAATGTGTTGATGAGTTGTACTCATGCGGTGTGAGACCCAGTTTATTTGGCTTGTAATGCTTAACCAACCACCGGTCCTAGCAAAGACAAATCAAATAAATCGATCCTCGAGATATGTATACTTCCCGAGCGAGATACACACCTCGGTACAAAATTAGACATCCACTCCATTCCAAACATAGAGTCCAAACACTACACTACCAAACGGAAGATAAACAAATAGTAGAGTTATTACGCACAAAGGCCGACAGTGCCACAAGGTACACAAATAAACAAGAACGACAATGAAGCAAGATTGCCATAAGATGGCTATAAACAAAGCCAATCGTGCCTCCAACCCACAAGGCATCCGACCGACCGCCAAGTCTAGTCGTCCACGAAACGGCAACACAGCTCACGAAGTGAGGCCCTTGGGGCTCACCTTCTTCCTCCGCAACAAAACATTAAGCAAAGCACCGAGTACAAAGATTGTCTTTGTACCGCAAGACCGACGTGTGAACTAGCGCACTGTTCATATGCTACATGCAGCTTATTTGGTGGAGGCCATATGTTTCATTTGCATAAAGCCAATTTTCATTTGCAATAAGGTATCTGATTTAAAGGCAAGTTTGCAATTCATTTAAGATTGAAATAACAAGAAGGATATTAATAACAAAAGCGAAAGATAAACAACCTAGAAGTGACTAACCCAATAGTCACCCCAACAATAGCACGAATCCCGCATTCGTACCACCCATCAAGTTTTAATTTAAATGTTGTAGTCTAGTTCTTACGGGCGTATCCGAGCGTGTCCATAACCTAGGACGAGGCTATTCGAATAGTTTTAACCTGCAGGGTGTACCAATGTACCCACACTTGCACCACCTTTAAGCCAAAGCACACTTAGAAGGTATGTTGCACACTAAGTCCTACGAGACATTTTCCAATATTGTGTATTAACTACGAGCCGCTCGTATGGATAGAAACCCATACGCTTACATGGTAAAGCCGAAAAGACAACTACCCACTCGGGATAAAGCTTTTTGGACAACTACCATGCTCCCACCTCCATCCCTCCTGCGACCTCCTGCGACCTGAGCCAATACACGCCAAAGTACTAGGTCAAGAGAGGTCCCATATACTCTAGTGTGGTTAGCACGCAAAATGCTCAAGACGGTGGCGCAAGTAACTCGGTCCTTAATCGACTCGGGCACCTTTCCAATACACCCAACAGATCACACCAGTCTTACCATTGTGCCCAAGTCTAAATCATTTTGTTTTCATTTTTAATTTTGCAATTAAACATAGCGAAATGCTAAAACATAAAGTTATAGTAAATTTTGTGTGATCAAGGTTACCGACTAAAGTCGATAACCGCCCAGTTCTACCGATAGCTAAGCATGTCTAAGCAAGTTGACCCGGATCTACTAAGTGATAAGAGATCATCCAGCGATCTCTAATCACAGCAAATAACCTAGGCTCGGTAGTAGAGATCAATATTTTGTCTACAGGATATGCACTACGGATTTAACTAATCAATTTAACACAAATTAAGCAATGCATACATACAGCTGAAACAAAATATTAGACTTTAAAATACTGGGATTATCATGATCAAACTGCTTGCCTGGATGCTGTTGCTCAATTTGTTGCGGAGGGTCGTTCTCAGGGTTGCCGCAAATATCGAATCCTAACGATTGAACAAAACAAATAATAAGAACGAATAACACCGACCAAACTCAAACATACAACAATAACAAAACACACTAAACTTTTCACAGCAGCCTAAGCATGATATAACAAAATTTGAAACAGAGAACAATTCATTTTAAGTTATTAAGAATTTTCTATGAATTTCCTAAGCTAAAAACACAACGAGTCACTAGTTAATTACTTAACAAATTTTCATGAACGAAACAGTATCTAAAACCTAACCTGATAATTAGCACACTAAAAATGAAAATTTACAGAGTTGGTTTTATGGATTTGGACAATTATTGATAGAGATATGAATTTTCTAAATTGGAAAGTACATAATACACCAATTATTCAATAACCAGATTCTAGTTAACGAAACATGGTTGAATCTAATTTTAGTAAATATTACATTTAAAATTAAAATTAACAGAACTGGTTTCAAGTGATTTGGAGAAAATTGAATTAGTTACGAATTTTCTAAGTTTAAATGAATTAAGACAATGAAAACACATTACGAAATACTAAAGCATTTAATCCTTTTTCTACCCACACCAACTAGCCCCAGACACCGACGGCGGGCCCAATAAAGGTGCTTGACCAGATGCATCGTCACGAAGGTGGCGTGAAGGCGTGATTCGAGAATACGTCTTTGACATATCAAAGTGTACTTCTAACATATACTCACGGATAAATCGTTTCCAAGCGAGAAAGCGTATCACCAAGGGTTACACACCCACTAATCGACAAGATGGACCCACATGGCGTTGACTCGGAGAACAAATAACGGTTGGATTAAAGGATTTCCTAAACGCGATTAACGAGAGGGCCCACAAGACGAGACTCAAACTAGGCATGATTAGTGCTAAACTTAAACATCACCGGTGGTTCACCGAGCGCCAGACAGAGGCAGCGGCGCTGCCGCGCAGTGGATCTCGCAAACCGCTGAGTTTCAAAGCGAGTGAGTGATACCTTGGTGCACAGAGACTTCGCGAACCCGGAGGTGGCGGCGCGGGTCCGATGGTCACCGGAGATGAGCTCACGGCGGCGGAGGCGAGAAGAAAGTGCGGTGCTCGTGGAGAGGACGCTGCGAGCCGAGAAGACCGGAAAGTGCGCCTCGGCCGCCTTGACTCGTGAAGGTTTCGCCACGATCAAGACGACGATGGAGCACGGAAATGGCGGAAACGCGCGGCGTAAATACCGTGCTCGGAGAAGAAGGAGTCGCACACCTCCACGATGCATCAAAGACGAACGAGCCCACCGTGAGTAGCGGTGAAGCATTGCGATCAAGTGGGATCAACCATCGAGGCTTGAGACTCACCGTAACGCATAAGCGATCTCACGGGCCGAGCGCGCGGAGGTGGAGACGAGCGATACCACCCGGTGATTCATGGACGCCAAGGACCCGGATGGGCAAAATGGAGGCGTCGGCGTGGATCACGGTGGTGCGATCGCGGGCTCAGGGCGGCGCTAATTGGCGGCGCTCTCGGGTTTTTCTCGGCGAAACTAAAAGATGGACGGAGAAAGCACGAATAGGTAGAGAAGAAATGAATGAGCACGGTGGGTAGATGAGACCGGCGACACGCCACAACGGCACACGCGTCCACGAGGTGGCGCGACGAGGACGTGGCGAGCATGCGCTAACGCCGCGAGCTCCGGTGAGATGCGGAGAAGACGAGGGCGATGCGGCAGGTGGGGTCCACCGACAATGATCCAGCGGTGCGAACCGGTGGTTTGACTTGATCGACAACGCGCAAACCATTGGATCGAAATGGGCTACCGAGATTGGTGTATGCATTCGGACAGGTCGGTTGCGCACGCGACGTGGATCGTTCGATTTGCATCGGACGGTCACGATCGATTGGACTCGGGCGGTGCGATTAGTTGACGCGACCGAGTCCATTAGTGCGGTCGGACTCGAGCCCAAGTGTGGTTCGGGCCCGACAAACAGTGTTTTCAGAATTCGATTTAAAAGACAGAGAAGTTTTGGGAAATCTTTGGAGATAGCTCCAGGGCTCCAAAAATTTCTAAATTTTTATGGAAGCTAACTGGAACAGAGGACCACCTTGTGAAATTTTTCCAGGAGTTTTCATGCACTAGATTTCTCCCAATAAAATTCACAAGCTGCTGAACAGAAGTTTGACCAGATTTCAAACTAGGTTGACTTGGCCATTTGAAATAGCAAATAAAATCTAAAAATTGTGAAATAATTCAGGGAGGTAGATAGGATGATCAAGATGATAGGAAAAATAATTTCAGAGGATGATCACAAGTTTGAAAGCCAAGAATTTGCTGACAACAATTTCCATTCACAAGAATTTAATTCTAGAAAATGGAAATTGCTAGGGAAAATTTGGAAAACTACCAAATGATTTGATGAGACAACAAAAGTTTTTATTTCTCCTCATAATTTTACATTTGAAATACAAACCCTAAGTTAGGGCTGTTACAAATCTCCCCCCTTACAGGAATCTCGCCCCGAGATTCTGATCACTGGGGGAAGAAGGATGGGTAATCTGCTCGGAGACGATCTTCCCGCTCCCAAGTGGCTTCATCCTCGGAGTGGTTTGACCACTGAACTTTAAGGAACTTGATCACACGGTTCCTTGTTCTGCGTTCAGCTTCTTCGAGGATACGAACGGGACGCTCACGATAAGACAGATCTTCCTGCACATCGATATTTTCCAATGGTGTTTCCTCAACCGGAACACGGAGGCACTTCTTCAATTGCGACACATGGAAAACATCATGCACCCCCTCAAGTGTAGCTGGCAAGTCTAACTTGTAAGCAACAGCTCCCACTCTATCGATGATGCGGTAGGGTCCGACATACCGAGGAGCCAATTTGCCCTTGACTAAAGCGACGATGACCTTTCAGAGGTGAGACTTTGAGATACACAAAGTCGTTGGGCTGGAAACTCAACTCACGGCGACGCCGATCTGCATAGCTCTTCTGCCTGGACTGAGCTACGCGCAAGTGCTCACGAATCAACTGCACTTGACTTTCCGCCTCATTGATCGAATCCGGGCCAAAGAACTGCCTTTCACCAGTTTCTGACCAGTTCAATGGTGTTCTGCAGCGCCTCCCATACAAAGCCTCAAACGGTGCCATACCGAGACTAGCCTGGAAGCTGTTGTTGTAGGAGAATTCGGCAAGCGGTAGGCACTTCTCCCAATTCTTTCCATAGGAAAGAACACAAGCACGGAGCATATCTTCAAGCACCTGATTGACGCGCTCCGTCTGACCATCAGTCTGAGGATGATAGGCTGAGCTGAACGAAAGCCGGGTACCCATGGCCTCCTGCAGACTGTGCCAAAATCGGGAAGTGAAAAGAGAACCACGATCTGACACTATCGTTCGTGGCACACCATGCAGACTCACAATGCGGGATATGTAAAGATCCGCTAGCTGATTTACATCAATTTTCGATCGCACTGGAAGGAAATGGGCCACCTTCGTCAATCGATCAATGATAACCCATAATGCATCCTTCCCCGCAGAGCAGGGCATACCGGTGATAAAATCCATGCCTCTGTAATCCCACTTCCATTCGGTATAGGCAAGGGTGAAGAAGACCCGCCGACGGCGATGCTCGGCCTTGACGCGGCAACATATGTCACATCCGCCACGAACACGCAATCTCGCGCTTCATGCAAGTCCACGAATCTCTCGACGCAGATCTTGGTACATTTTGGTGGCCCCGGATGGATGGACAAAGGCGAATCATGGGCCTCTGAAGAATCAAATCCGCAACTCGGGACCTTTGGGACCACAAGCCGCTGCCCAAACCATACAACACCGTGCTCATCTTCCGAGAAACACACGCTATCCCATCCTTGATATTTCGCGATCCGGTTCACACCGCCATCCGATCTTTGTCTGCGCTTGACTTGATCCACCAAGGTTGGTTGCACAACCAAGGCGACAAGGGAACCATGCTCAACCAAACCCAAGTTGAGACGCTGAAACTCGCAAGAAGTGCGGGTTCTTTGCTCTTGGATCATCAGTATTGCAATACACTTTTCGGCTAAGTGCATCAAGAACCACATTGGCTTTGCGGGATGATCTTGAATACCCATGTCATAATCTTTGATCAATTCTAGCCATCTCTCTGCACGAGGTTCGGATCGGTGAGTGAGCAGTATTTCAAACTCTTGTGATCGAATACACCTCACGCGGCGTTACCGATCGATAATGCCGCCAAATCTTGAGTGCATGAACCACGCGAGAAGCTCTAAATCATGGGTGGGATAGTTGAGCTCATGAGGTCTCAATCGCCTGGATGCATAGGCAATCGCCTTGCCTTCTGCATAAGAACACATCCAAGTCCTCGACGAGAGGCATCGCAATAAATATCGAAGCTCTTGTGGATATCAGGAAGAGTGAGGACTGGGCTGAAGTCAATCGCTGCTTGAGCTCACGAAAGCTCTCATCACAAGCAGAGGACCACACAAACTTCTTATCCTTCTTGAGCAATTCGGTCATCGGCTGCGATTTTGGAGAAGTTCTCGATAAAGCGGTAGTAGCTCGCTAAACCAAGAAAACTCCGCACATCGTGGATCGACTTGGGTGACCCCAAGATAGAACATCGTGACGACTTTGTTGGGTCCACAACTACGCCCACCTGAAAGAACATGGCCCAAGAATGCCACTTCCTTCAACGAGAACTCACATTTTTTGAACTTTGCATATAGTGGTGTTCCATAATTTGCCCAAAACAATTTTCGATGCTCGGCATGCTCGCTTGATCTTGGAATAGATAAGAATATCATCAATAAAGACCACCACAAATTTATCCAAATACTCCATGAATACTGAATTCATAAGGTTCATGAACAAAGCTGGAGCATTGGTTAGACCGAAGACATGACGGTGTACTCGCATGACCCATAACGAGTAGTGAAAGTCGTCTTCGAATATCCTCGAATCGATCTCGACTGATGATACCCCATTCTCAAATCAATCTTTGAGAACACTGGCTCCAGTCAACCGATCAAACAGATCATCAATGCGGGCGAGAGGATACTTGTTCTTCACCGTCACCTCATTGAGAGGACGGTAATCAACACACATGCGCAACGCCTTGTCCTTCTTCTTCACAAAGATCACCGGACAACCCCAAGGAGATGAACGGGACGGATGAAACCCTTTGCTTGGAGCTCACCAAGCCGCTTCTTCAATTCTTCTAGTTCATTGGGAGGCATCCGATCTGGCGCCTTCGAGATAGAGGCGACGGGCAGCAACTCGATAACAAACTCGGATCTCGAACCGAGGCATCCTGTAAATCATCGGAAAAACATCCTCAAAATCACAAGCAGAGGGAACCTCCCGAATCTTCAAAGTCGGCTTGGTTACAAGTGCACAAAGGTGCGACCCTTGCGGTGCGGGAAAAACCGACCTGCTCGCTTGAAGGGCTGGTGAGATAGACAATCTTCCTGGCACAATCGATTTGCCCCAAGTGTTGGGACAACCAATCCATGCCAAGAATCACATCCAGACTCGCTGAACTGAGCAAAATAAGGTTTGCCAAAAACCCCACTCCTTTGACTACGATAGGAACATCCCGACACTGTAAATCAGCCCTCATTTCCGACCCCGGAGAGCGGATGAGCAAAGGAACTCCCAAAGGAACACAGTGAAGACCGCTAGCAGCAGCAAATGATCTTGAAATAAAAGAATGCGATGCTCCAGAATCAAATAATACTACAGCAGGACGAGAATTAACAAGAAGTGTACCAATCACGACATCTGGCGCCTCCTGAGCATCCTCAGCTGAAAGATGGTTGACTCGACCATTGCCGCACTCAGGTCTTCGGATAATCTTACGGTCGGTGGGTGACCACTCCTCGCCCGCGTCCTCCATTAGGGCGGGGTCGCCGCAACACTCGAGGCGAGCATTCGCATAATGGCCCTTGTTGTGGCGGCAAAAACAAGTAACCTCGGCCGCCGGATTGCGGAGGCCGCTCTGTCTTTGGATCGCAGCGCACGTGGCTGAAACACGGCTGCGGTGGGCGAGGAGCTGGTGCGAGATGGCCTCGGCGCCGGTGGAGCAAAAGAACGGCCATCGTGCCGCCCACCGAGGACGAGTGGGGTGGTGTGAGTAGACCGATGTGCCTCCCATTTGCGCTATGGACTCGCCACGCTTTGCCTTATGCTCAACAACAATGGCCTTATCTACCAAGGCACGAAAGTCGAGAAGTCCACAATAGATAGCTTGTCCTGCGGCTCCTCGGACAAGCCATCCATAAACTTCTCCGCTAGCCTCATCCGAGGCCACCTCCTGAGCATAACGAGCCAAATGATTGAACTCGTGCAGTGTACTCCGTCACGGACTTGCGCCCTTGCTTGAGCGCGAGGAACTCCTTCTTCTTCACTTCATCAGGCCATCCGGGATGTGGGCCCGACAAAGCGATTCGAACTCCTCCCACGCGACCACATGGCCCGCGGTGCATGGCGAGATAGTTCTCCCACCATGAGAGTGTTGCGCCCTCAAGGCGGTGGGACGTGAAGAGTGCCTTATCTGTGTGCTCGGCATCGAGCTATGTTGAGCTTTCGCTCAACCATGCGCAGCCAATCATCCGCATCGAGAGGGTCCTCGAGCGGAGAAAGTCGGCGGCTGCGCACGGAGGAACTCTGCAAGTCCCCGCGAGTGCGGTGGCGCCACCACCGGCAGGAGTGGAGGTATTCCTAGCAATAATCTCCAAGATGCGCGTCTGGTCCATGCGATTTCGCCGATCGGCGAGAACCTCACCATGGTCGGAGGAGGGAAGCTCCTCATCATGACCACTGCTGACGCCACGCGTTCTCCGGCCATCCTGTTTCACTAAGACAAGTTAACAATAGCGGAAAACACGGTCGACAACCCACCGCAAATAACTTACTAACAAAGACAAAACAAATACAAGACTTTTAAGTTACAAAACCAATTGACAAAAGTCAGATACTTAGCAAACTCATACATATCTTACCCTTATGCTCCCACAAATTTTAATTAGACTAATTCTCTATGGTTCTCCCAAAGACTGATTCTACCGGTAGTAACTATCTTTTGAAAGGAAAGAGAGAAACCAAGTTTTAAACATCAAATTAGAGTAAGATGAGAGTAGAAGGCTAAGATAGGTAAGGAGTAAAACTGAGAATCACTAGGTGTTCATAAAACCCTTTTATACTTTGAAATTAAGCTTTTTCAAAATATCCTAAAGACGGCTAAGCTTGGGTTACTACGGTCAGAATGGCTCTGATACCAACTTTGTGAGGACCCCAGTTTATTTGGCTTGTAATGCTTAACCAACCACCTGGTCCTAGCAGCACAAATCAAATAAACTGATCCTCGAGATATGTATACTTCCCAGAAAGCAGTATACACACCTCGGTACAAAATTAGACATCCACTCCATTCCAAACATAGAGTCCAAACACTACACTACCAAACGGAAGATAAACAAATAGTAGAGTTATTACAGACAAAGGCCGACAGGCCACAAGGTACACAAATAAACAAGAACGACAGCGGAAGCAAGATTGCCATAAGATGGCTATAAACAAAGCGAATCAGCGTGCCTCCAACCCACAAGGCATCTGTGTAACATCCCAAATTTTGGCTTGTGTTTCAAATGTAAGAAATTGAGGGTAAATTAAAACTTTTCCTTCATCCTTTTACTCTTGAAACTTTTCAAATTCTTGTAAAGGAATTTTGGGAATTCAAAATCAAAAGCCTCAATTATCAAGTCAACAACCTCCTTGGTCAAATATTTTGTCAAACCCTTGGAAATAATTTTCCCTGGTTCTAGGGTTGCTTGGTAACACCTCTGAATTATTTCCTAATTTTGGGAAATTATTTGAAATATTTTAGAGGCAAGTCAAACCTTGGTCAACCTCTGTTTTAACCTTCTGAATTTCTTGAGAAAATTCCAGTGCACAAAACCCTCTGGAAATTTTATGGAAGGTTAACCCCAAGGTAAGCAAGCTCCAGTTAAAATTTCATAAAGTTTGGAGTTGATTTGATGCCTCAATTAAATCCTCAAAGTTTCAGTTCAAAAATCAAAACCTAATGGGTTTGCATCTGCTCATTGGACTCGAGTCGGACTCGGCTCGAGCCAACCGACTCGGTCGAGTCAACTAACCGCTATCCGCGCGATCGATCGACGCGCGCGCGCTCGACCGTTGGATCTCCATCGGACGGCTCGCGTTCATGTATGCATTCGGACAACTCCGGTTGCCCCGGATTCGCAGCCGTTGGATTTCAATCGGGCGGTCGACGTTCATCCGATGCCGTTTCAACGTGATCGCGCGCTAGCCCTTGGATGCAAATCGGACGATCGCCATCGCCGCCCTCTCGCTTCGCTCGCCGGCCGCTTCGCGGCCGCTCGCGCCATGGCGAGAGGCTCGTGGAAAGTAGCGCCGCGCCCACTCACCCGACGCCAACGGCAGTGCATTAAATGCGCGTCGCCAGCCGCCGAAGTCCATCGCCACCGCCCCGCCGCTCGTCACGACCGTGAGAGGCGCTGGCATCCGAGGCTTGTTGCCGTTGCTCCTGGCTTTCCCTCAGCTACTTAAGCTCCCATCTTCCTCCCCTGCCTTCCTTTACGCACCCGTGAGCTCTCCCTTGCACCCACTGCATTTGTGGAGCTCCCAAACGCCTGCTTTCTCGCCGCCATTGTTGCCGCTGAAGCTTTCGGTGAAGGCCGTGCTCGGTGGTTCCTCGCTCCCTTCTTGCTCCTGCACCTCCCTCTCACCTCGGTGGTGCTTAACAACTGCTCAATTTCAGGTTGCTTCAACGGGAGCACCGGGATTTTGGATTTCCCCCAAATCGGCCGCGAGCATCCTTCTTCGTCTCCAGCGCCGGTGAGTGCTCCTTTTTCTAATTCCTTTCTCAGGGAGCTTCTCTGTGCTCTTTAGAACCCATCGTGATGACGCGGCATGGTTGATTTTGCCTGCACCGCCTTCCTCGCGTCATCTTCCTCGGTCCGTCGCGGAGTTTCGCCGCCGAGCTCGCCCGACCGCCTCGCACCTCCGCGTCGTCCGTAGCTCCTGGTAGCCCCTAGATGCTCGGGCACCGCTTGAATGGTCCGCCGCGGAGCTATTTGCCGTTGTCGTCGTTGTCATTTTTCCCGCCGCCTCGCCGCCGCCGCGCGCGCTCGTCCACCACCGTCGGTGTGGGTGGTACAGAGGGTGCGCAATGCTATTGCGCACCCATTCTCGGCATTCACTCGCGCCACCGTGCCTTTGGTCGCCGGCGTTGTCGCGTGTTTCGCCGGCGCGTTGCCGGACGACAACGTTGCGGAGCGACGTGGTGGTCTTCGGCCGTTGGATCCGCAGATCAACGACCTCGAGCCTCCACGTCCGCCCTCCATTCGCGCGCGCGTGAGGAGTGTTTGGTCTGGTTCAATGTCGTCCGTTGGATCTGAGATCGACGGCTCTCATTCGCCACGCCGCTAGGTGTTAGTGAAGTCCCGAAAGTGCTAAGTCCAGAAATCAGTGTCACATTAGGGTCTTGTCATTTTCATATCTTTGTCATCTTAGATCCAAATTAGATGATTCCAGTTTTGTTAGCTTCCTTATAACTTGCACTTAAATAGAAAAATAATTGTAGACCATGATCAAATCTGGAAAACCATTTTCAAAAATAATAAACAAGTGAACTTAATACTGTTTTCAGAACTTTTAGCAAACTTGTAAAATGCATAACTTTTAGTCTATAGCTCATTTTTGTATGAATCCAATTGGATTAGCTTCCACTGCTAGTGTATTTGCTAGGAAAATTGGTTTCACAAATTTTACTGTTTTTAAAAATCATAAGGGTCATATTTTAGTTTAATACCCTAAAACAATTTAGACAAATCGTAACTCTTTCAATATAACTCCAAATGACCTGAAATTTTATATAGGTTACCACTATTTCAGTGGGTAGCTACCATAAAAATTTCAGCTTCAAAACCTTTCTAGAAAATATTTTTGCTACAGTGCTAATTATGGCCGAAAATAGGTTTTTAGGGGATATCTTTTGCACCACAAATCCAAATTAGGTTTTTCCAGTTTCTATGTCTAGGTATATCCATATTCTACCTTGTGTGTAAATTTCACGCATTTGGATAATTGTTGCTTGCTTTTTCATTTAAGTGTTGCTCGTCTTATTGGTTGTTTTCGTTCTTTCGCTTAGGATTCGATATTTGCGGTAACCCCGAGAACGACCCTCCGCAACAAATTGAGCAACAGCAAGCAGGCAAGCAGTTTGATCATTTCCATTCAATCCCATTACTTTTAAAGTCTAATACTTTGTTTAAACTTTATGTATGCATTGCTATTTGGGTGTTAAATTGATTAGTTAATCCCTAGTTGCATAATCTGTAGGTAAATCAATATCCTCTACTACCTAAGCCTAGGTTATTTGCTGTGATTAGAGTTCGTTGGATGAGCTCTTGTCACTTAGTAGATTCGAATAAATATTGCTTAGCCATGCCTAGCATCGGTAGTATTGGGCGATCATCGACTTAGTCGGTGATCTTGATCACACAAATACTTATATTATTCCATTATGTCCAACCCTTGTGTTTTACCATTTTGCAAATCAAAAACTGAAAACAAAAATTATATCTTGGCTTGGGCACAATGGTATGTTGGGTGATCTGTTGGGTGTGACTGGAATGGTGCCTAAGTCCCTAAGGACCGAGTTACTTGTGCCATTGATCCAAGCAATTAGTGCGTGCTAACCACACGAGGGGGATATGGAACCTCTCTTGACTAAGTACTTTGGGAGGTGTTAATTATGAGCTGGTCGGTGGGTGTGTTCCTGTGTGTGTGTGTGTTTGTGGTGTTGGAGGGGAGCATTAGCAGACCGGTTAGGCTGTTTAATGTGTCTTTCTCCGTGGTTGCGGCTCTTAATTAGCATCGTCCATTGGAAAGCGTCTTGTTAGACTTAGCCATGCGCATACCAAAGGAAGTGTGCTAACCGTGGTGGTGGAAAGGCGGTCTATCGTGTGGGTACATTGGTACACCTGCAGGTTAAAACTATTCGAATAGCCTCGCCCCAGGTTATGGACACGCTTGGTTATTTCCCACAAGAACTAGACTACAACCTTTTAAAAACTTAAACTTGACATGGGTGGTATGAAGGGTACTTCATGCTATTGTTGTGGTGACTATGGGTTAGTCACTTCTAGGTTGGTGTTGTTCTCTATCTATGTTATTATTGTCTCTCTTTTAATTGAACAATAAAAGTTAATTGCAAACTTGCTTTGAATCTATTACCTTATTGTAAATGAAAACCGGCTTTATCTTGAAAATAAGTCCAAAGCCTCATCCACTTAAATAAAGCTTGCATGTAGTTAATTATAGTTCTGTTATCTCACACGTCGGTCTTGCAGTACAAAAACAAATTTTGTACTCATCCGCTTGCTTAATATTAATTGTTGCAGAGGAAGAAGGTGAGCCCCAAGGGCCTCACTTTTGTGAGTGTGTTCTTGCGCTGCTTGGGACGATTAGCTTGGCGGTCCGGTTGGTTGCCTTGTGGGTAAAGGCACACCGATTGGCTTTTGTTTATCGCCATCTTATGGCCATTTTGCTTCGCTGTGTATTTACTTATCTTTATGAATTTTGGCGGTCGGCCTCTCTTTGTAATAACTCTCTTTATATTATCTATGTCTTTCGCTTGTTGCTTTTGCTTGGCTCTATGTGTATGAATGGAATTGATGCATGATTTTGTAGCGGGTGTGTATACTGCATTTTGGAAGTATACATATCTCGAGGCTTGGTTTATTTGATTTGTCTTGTTAGGACCAAGTGGATGGTTAAACAGTACAAGCCGAATAAACCGGGTCCTCACAATCTGACCGACCGCCAAGTCTAGTCGCCCACGAAAGCGGCAACATGACTCACGAAGTGAGGCCCTTGGGGCTCACCTTCTTCCTCTGCAACAAAACATTAAGCAAAGCACCGAGTACAAAGATTGTCTTTGTACCCGCAAGACCGACGTGTGAACTAGCGACACTGCTCATATGCTACATGCAAAGCTTATTTGGTGGAGGCCATATGTTTCATTTGCATAAAGCCAATTTTCATTTGCAATAAGGTAATACGTTTTAAAGGCAAGTTTGCAATTCATTTAAGATTGAAATAACAAGAAGGATATTAATAACAAAAGCGAAAGATAAACAACCTAGAAGTGACTATCCCAATAGTCACCCCAACAATAGCACGAATCCCGATTCGTACTCACCCATCAAGTTTTAATTTAAATGTTGTAGTCTAGTTCTTACGGGCGATCCGAGCGTGTCCATAACCTAGGACGAGGCTATTCGAATAGTTTTAACCTCGCGGGGTGTACCAATGTACCCACACTTGCATCGCCTTTAAGCCAAAGCACACTTAGAAGGTATGTTGCACAACTAAGTCCTACGAGACTTTTTCCAATATTGTGTATTAACTACGAGCCGCTCGTATGGATAGAAACCCATACGCTTACATGGTAAAGCCGAAAAGACAACTACCCACTCAGGATAAAGCTTTTCGGACAACTATCATGCTCCCACCTCCATCCCTCCTGCGACCCGGAGCCAATACACGCCAAAGTACTAGGTCAAGAGAGGTCCCATATACTCTAGTGTGGTTAGCACGCAAAATGCTCAGTACGGTGGCGCAAGTAACTCGGTCCTTAACTGACTCGGGCACCTTTCCAGTCACACCCAACAGATCACACCAGTCTTACCATTGTGCCCAAGTCTAAATCATTTTTGTTTTCATTTTTAATTTTGCAATTAAACATAGCAGAAATGCTAAAACATAAAGTTATAGTAAATTTTGTGTGATCAAGGTTACCGACTAAAGTCGATAACCGCCCAGTTCTACCGATAGCTAAGCATGTCTAAGCAAGTTGACCTGGATCTACTAAGTGATAAGAGATCATCCAATGATCTCTAATCACAAAGAAATAACCTAGGCTCGTAGTAGAGATCAATATTTTGTCTACAGGATATGCAGCTACGGATTTAACTAATCAATTTAACACAAATTAAGCAATGCATACATACAGTTGAAACAAAATATTAGACTTTAAAATACTGGGATTATCATGATCAAACTGCTTGCCTGGATGCTGTTGCTCAATTTGTTGCGGAGGGTCGTTCTCAGGGTTGCCGCAAATATCGAATCCTAACGATTGAACAAAACAGCTAATAAGAACGAATAACACCGACCAAACTCAAACATACAACAATAACAAAACACACTAAACTTTTCACAAGAGCCTAAGCATGATATAACAAAATTTCAGAAACAGAGAACAATTCATTTTAAGTTATTAAGAATTTTCTATGAATTTCCTAAGCTAAAAACACAACGAGTCACTAGTTAATTACTTAACAAATTTTCATGAACAGAAACAGTATCTAAAACCTAACCTGATAATTAGCACACTAAAAATGAAAATTTACAGAGTTGGTTTCTTTGGATTTGGACAATTATTGATAGAGATATGAATTTTCTAAATTGGAAAGTACATAATACACCAATTATTCAATAACCAGATTCTAGTTAACAGAAACATGGTTGAATCTAATTTTGGTAAATATTACATTTAAAATTAAAATTAACAGAACTGGTTTCAAGTGATTTGGAGAAAATTGAATTAGTTACGAATTTTCTAAGTTTAAATGAATTAACAAAGACAACAGAAAACACATTACGTAAATACTAAAGCATTTAATCCTTTTTCTACCCACACCAACTAGCCCCGTGACATCGACAATGGGCCCAATAAAGGTCTTGACCAGACGATCGTCGCGAAGGTGACGTCGAAGGCGTATTCTGAGAATACGTCTTTGACATATCAAAGTGTACTTCTAACATATACTCACAGATAAATACGTTTCCAAACAGAGAAAACGACGCCAAGGGTTACACACCCACTAATCGACAAAGATGGACCCACATGGCGTTGACTCGTAGAACAAATAACGGTTGGATTAAAGGATTTCCTAAACGCGACAATGAGAGGGCCCACAAGTCAGAGACTCAAACTAGGCATGATTAGTGCTAAACTTAAACATCACCGGCGGTTCACCGGCGCGCACAGAGACGGCGGCGCGGCCGCGCAGTGGATCTCGCAAACCAGTGAGTTTCAAAACGAGTGAGTGATACCTTCGGGTGCACAGAGACTTCGCGAACCCAGAGGTGGCGACGCGGGGTCCGATGGTCACCGGAGATGAGCTCACGACGGCCGGAGGCGGAGAAGAAAGTGCGGTGCTCGTGGAGAGGACGCTGCGAGCTTCGAGAAGACCCCGGAAAGTGCGCCTCAGCTTCGCCTTGACTCCAGGAAGGTTTCGCCCACGATCAAGACGACGATAGAGCACGGAAATGGCCGGAAACGCCGCGGCGGTGAAATACCGTGCTCGGAGAAGAAGGAGTCGCACACCCTCCACGATGCATCAAAGACAGAAACGAGCCCACCGTGAGTATCAGTGAAGCATTGCGATCAAGTGGGATCAACCGCTGAGGCTTGAGACTCACCAGAACGCAAACGATCTCACGGAGCCGAGAGCGCCGGAGGTGGAGACGACGATACCACCCCTGGTGATTCACTGGACGCCAAGGACCCGGGATGGGCAAAATGGAGGCGGCCTCGAGCGTGGATCACGGTGGTGCGGTCGCGGGCTCAAGGGCGGCGCTAATTCGGCGGCGCTGCTCTCGGGTTTTTCTCCGGCCGAAACTAAAAGATGGACGGAGAAAGCACGAGAATAGGTAGAGAAGAAATGAATGAGCACGGTGGGTAGATGAGACCCGGCGACACGCCACAACCGCACACGCGCCCACGAGGTGGCGGCGACGAGGACGTGGCGAGCATGCGCTAACGGCCGCGAGCCCGGTGAGATGCAGAGAAGACGAGGACGATCGACGGTGGGGTCCACCGACAATGATCGACCAGCGGTGCGAACCGGTGGTTTGACTTGATCGAGAACGCACCGACCGTTGGATGTGAAATGGGCTACCGAGATTGGTGTATGCATTCGACAGTCGGTGCAAGACGCGACGTGGATCGCTCGATTTGCATCGGACGGTCACGATCGATTGGACTCGGGCGGTGCGATTAGTTGACGCGACCGAGTCCATTAGTGCGGTCGGACTCGAGCCCAAGTGTGGTTCGGGCCCGACAAACAGTGTTTTCAGAATTCGATTTAAAAGACAGAGAAGTTTTGGGAAATCTTTGGAGATAGCTCCAGGGCTCCAAAAATTTCTAAATTTTTATGGAAGCTAACTGGAACAGAGGACCACCTTGTGAAATTTTTCCAGGAGTTTTCATGCACTAGATTTCTCCCAATAAAATTCACAAGCTCTTTGAATGTAAGTTTGACCAGATTTCAAACTAGGTTGACTTGGCCATTTGAAATAGCAAATAAAATCTAAAAATTGTGAAATAATTCAGGGAGGTAGATAGGATGATCAAGATGATAGGAAAAATAATTTCAGAGGATGATCACAAGTTTGAAAGCCAAGAATTTGCTGACAACAATTTCCATTCACAAGAATTTAATTCTAGAAAATGGAAATTGCTAGGGAAAATTTGGAAAACTACCAAATGATTTGATGAGACAACAAAAGTTTTTATTTCTCCTCATAATTTTACATTTGAAATACAAACCCTAAGTTAGGGCTGTTACATGCGGGCAGGAAGAAAGGAAAAAAAAAGGCAAGGGATGGGAAAGAGAAATGGCAGGAGAATTAAAGAGCATGCAGGCGTTGCGCCTGCGGTCAGTCGAACTGAAAACGATAGCAATGATATAAATGAATGACATGTCATGAGTTTTGATATACACGCTAAAACAAAAAGTCGAAATAATCTTTTTTTTTTAAATGCAATCCTCCGAACAATTTGATTTAACAATGTCTATTATTATTATTATTATCATGTTTATACAACTTTTTAAACAATTCAATTCGATTTTAGAAGCAACATTTGAATTAACATGGGAAAATTTTTAAAACATTGCCAAATATTCATTAGATCGCCTACTTAAATATTAACATCCTGATTCTGAAAATCGGGATGTTACAATTTTGCAACACATGCTAGTTCATACTAATGCACCGACTAGGTCTTACTATGGTGACAAGGGGTGATTATAGCAATAAACAAGTTTGGATGTACAAAGGCGTTAGGGGTTAACTATGAAGTTAAAACAGGGATTGAATTACTTGAATTGAAATAAGCATGCAGTAATAATTTGAAATAAAAAGTAAATAAGTGGAAATACTAGGGTTCAATATGTTCAAGGGTGTAACTTGCCTTTCTTGAAAGCTAGAGGATCTACTCCTCCAAGAGCTCGGGCTCCCTGGAGTCGTCGAGAACTACACGAGAACGGAGCAATCAAATAAAGACCAAATAAGATCCAAATGAACTCCAAACAAACCGAACTATAAACAAACAGCAAAGAACAAAAGAAGATAACTAGGAACGAGCTCTTTGGAGGAGGTCCTATGGGTTGGGAGGAGGTCCAACAGAGAGGGAGGTATTTGCAGAAGACCGAGGAGAGCTGTCTTCGCAAAAAGACAAAGGAGGTGGTCTTTGCAAAAAGGCCAAGAGGGTGGTCTTTGCAAAAAGACTAGCAACTTTGCAAAAAGACCAGGGAGGTGGTCTTTGCAAAGAGGCCAAGAGAGTGGTCTTTGTAAAAAGATCAGCAAAGATCAAGAGGAGGGTGGTCTTTGCAAAAAGACCAGCAAAGACCAAGAGAAGGAGGTGCTGAGGAAGAGGTCCCGAGGAGGTCCTGAGAGGTCAAGCGAGGTTTACGACTACTCGACGTAGTCGTACAAGAATACAAAAAGAGTACAACCACTTAATGTGGTCGAGCGAGGGATACAAAGAGGGGTACAGCTACAGAGCATGGTCGTGAGGGAACATAAAATGATAAAACTACACACGGAGGAACTTACCAGGGCTGAGAGAGAGATTGAAGAGAAGGGGAGGTCGACGGGCAGTGGCGACGGAGACGGCACGGGCGCTCCGGCGAACTCCTTCAGCAGCGAAGTGGTAGAAGGCGGCTTAGGCCCTCTAGTGAATTCTTCGGTGGCAAGGTGGTGATGGTGGAGGCTCTAGCTGATTTCTTGACGATGAGGAGGTGTCGGCGCAGGGTCTAGTAGACTCCTTGGCGAAGCTTCAAGCACGGAGGAACTGGGCGAGAGCAAAGAGATTTGTGTGGAAAAAGGTGGTGAAGAAGGGCTACATAGGCTATTTATAGCTAGGGAAGAATAAGAAGGAGAGTCACTAAGAGACTCAGAGGCGCATGAGTCAAAGGGCAGGTGACAGAGGAGATGGGGGTAGGTAAGGGGGAGACAAGAGGGGAAAAAGGGTACAACAGAGGTGACAACATTTAATACTCACAGACTTTTGCAGCTAACGTGCAAGGAGGATAAAGTGAGTAGGACTAGCTAAAACAAAGAGGTTTGGTCAAGGTAAAGGTTGTGACCAAGAGAGTTCCCACCAAAAGGGTGGTCCTTGCAAAAGACTAGGAGGGTGGTCTTTGCAAAAAGAATACGAGGGTGGTCCTTGCAAAAAGACTAGAGGTCGTGACCATGAGGGGTGGTCTTGACCAAGAGGGTGGTCTTTTGCAAAAAGACCAAAGGTCATGAGGAGGAGGAGGTCCAAAGGACAAGGAGGGAGATCCTAAGGGCAAGGAAAACGCAGTGAAGCGGGGCCGTCTCATTTTGATCGAGTGGTCTAGGGTGATAAGAACGTTCGGACCGTTCGAACGGTCAAGATGAGATTAAAGGAGGTCCTGATGGTCAGAATGAAATCAAGGGAGGTCCTGAAGGTCAAGATGGGATCAAAGGAGGTCCTGATGGTCAGGATGAACTCAAGGGAGGTCCTGACGGTCAAGATGGGATCAAAGGAGGTCCTGACGGTTAGGATGAACTCAATGGAGGTCTTGACAGTCAAGATGGGATCAAAGGAGGTCCTGACGGTTAGGATGAACTCAAGGGAGGTCCTAACCGTCAAGATGGGATCAAAGGAGGTCCTAACGGTCAGGATGAACTCAAGGGAGGTCTTGACGGTCAAGATGGGATCAAAGGAGGTCCGGACACAAGGGGAGGTCCAAACGGGAAGGAGGTCTGGACATGAGGAGAGGTCCAAACGGAAAGGGAGTTTGGACACAAAGGGAAGTCCAACCGAGAAAGAGGTCTGGACCAAAAGGAGGTCTGGACATAAGGGCATGTCCAAACAAGAGGGAGGTCTAGAAAGGGGAAAATCAACCCGAACCTTGGGTTTTCAGAAATTAAGGACATTTGAAACACAAACCCGAGCTTAGAACATCTCGGGGGTGGTTTGACCCAAGGAGAGGTCAAAACTGAAGGGAGGTCTAAACCAAAGAGGAGGTCTAAACCACAGAGGAAGCAGGGCCGAGGGGAGAGCGGCACGAGCAGAGAAGGGGAGAGTCAACACTAGAGCTCAAACAACTCCGAATAAACCAAACCTTTGGATTAGTTGAAGTTCGATTTAGTCATTTTAAACACTTTTAATTCTAAAATCTCAAGTCAAGCTTTAGGACTTCAACGAAACCAAGTGGTTCTTTTCATTTTGAAAATTTTCAAAAAGGCTCAGAAAATCGGGATGTTACAATGACCGAGTTGCATGGCATGCTTAAGGGTGTTGAGGAGAGCATCAAGAAAAGTTCTAATCATGTGATGATGGTTCAAAAGACTACTAGCTTCGAGAAGAAGGGTAAGTCGAAGGGAAAAGGTAAAGGCAAAGGAAAGACTCAAGATGAGATCGAGAGTCTCAACACTAAGCTTAAGAAGCTCAAGCTGGGTCCTAAGCCTCACACAGAATGTTACCATTGTCATGAGACTGGGCATTGGAAGAGAAATTGCAAGAAGTACTTGGTAGAAATGAAAAAGAACAAAGGAAGTAAGACTTTCAGTTCAGGTATAAATGTTATACAAATTAATCTTACCACTTCTCCGACCAGTTCTTGGGTATTTCATACCAGATCGGTTGCTCATATTTGCAATTCATTGTAGGGACTGATAAGGAGTAGAAGCTTGGCAAGAGGAGATGTTGATCTTCGGGTGAGCAATGGAGCAAGAGTTGTTGCATTAGGTATTGACACTTTACCATTAGCTTCACCTTCAGAATTAGTTATGGAACTAAATAATTATTATTATGTTCCTGTCGGACCCAGGAGTAACACCCCCAAATTCTCTGTGTATTTCTGAACTAGTCCCATGATCAGTAGCTAGTTTATACAGTAAACAAATGTGATAACATCCGTAATTCACATAACTTTATTAATAAACAGAGTTGATTACCAGAAAGGCATACAAGCCAACAATAAAGAACACAGCGGAAGACGAAGAAGAAATAGTGGAGTCCAGCTGATCTGCAACAGGCAATCGACTGTGGTAGCGACCTAGTCGTCGAGATCCACACCGGTAGCAAAGTCCTTCTCCTCTGAAATTTGTTTGCATAAAGCAAGTATGAGCACAACTACCGGGCTCGCAAGTTACACCCAACAGTTAACAAAGTTAATGCATGAATGGATGTAACAAAGGAAGGGTTATAGGGTTATTTGTGCAAAAACAACATTTGACATTAAATACAATACTAACTTCAAAAGCTCAAGTTTTATTGTAACATCCCAAGTTTCAGACTTGTGTTTCAAATGTAAGAAAATGAGTAGAAATTAAAAACTTTTCTTACATCTTGTATTTCCTGTATGCCTTACCCCACTATTGTAAAGAAGTTATGGGAATACAAAAATCACAAGTCATTTTGGCCAACATCCTAGTCTTTCAAAACATTCTTTTCAAATCTTGTGATCATCTCCTGAAATATTTTCCGGTTCTTGGGTTGATGTGTAACCCTCGAAAAGTTTCCCAATTTTTGGAAGTTGTCTGAATACTTTTGGAGTCAGTCGAACCAATTTAAACCCTGGTCAATTTTTGGAGAATAATGCACCTCATAAAAACCTCTAAAAATTTTACCCAATGTTGATATCTTAGTTAGCAAGCTCCTATAAAAATTTTAGAATTTTTGGAGTTGTTTTGCTACCTCAAATAAATCCTCAAAGTCTCGCTCTTTTAAAACCCCAAAACTAGGGTTCACTGTTCTGGTGCGGACGGACTCGGGCTCGAGTCAAAGCCCGAGAACTGACTCGGTCGAGCCAAGTCCATAGCGACTTTGGGTGCGTATTTTCCGCCGTTGGATTAAGATCCAACGCCCACGACCTCCCACCGTTTCTTAGTCATGGGCGATCTCGGGTGCTCGATCGTCCAATTTTGATCGGAGGGCTCACGACCTCCCGAGCTCCTCCTCTGTTCTTCTTCTTCCTCGGCTCTCCGCATCGCGCGTGCTGAAGCGGGGCGGTGAGCGATCAGGAGCCTCGTCATCTCGCGGGCCCCATTAACGGCTCGAGCCCCGCTTTGCCCATGTCGGGAGCAACACGACCCGCACTGCGCTCTCTCTCGTTTTCTCGCGCGTAGCACCTTTTGTCCCGTCGCCATTAAAGCCTCCGTCCTCGTGCTCCATTGGCTTTCAAGCTACTTGAGCACCTCCGAGGTCCTCCTCTAGCCCCTTCACACTCCCAGTCACCCAGCTCCCTCTCGTTGTTTGTTGGGTGCAAAACCACCGAGTGCCTCTCACCCTGCCATTTTTGAGCTTGAGCTCTTCACGGTGTGATGTTCCAGTGGATCTCTTGCCCTAATCTTTACCCCTCTGAGCACCTCTGGTCGTCGTCAAGTTGTGCCCTAATCCCATTTTTGGTTTGCCTCCCCAGGAGTAGCTGGATTTGGATTTTCGGGTTTCGCGGCCGTAGGTGGAGCTTCATCGTTCCCAACTCCGAGCACTTTGTCACCGTCATCTTCTCCAGCTCCGGTGAACTGCTCCGCCGCTGGGTCTCCACCGATTTCCCTCGATCCTCTCCTGCACTCGGGTAAGTTCACATTAGTCCCTTAGAGCTTAAGGTCTAGCTAGTTTAGCTCGTGGCGCTTGTTTTTGCCGTTTTCGGTTTTTGCCGAAAACTGGTCCTCCGCCCTCCTCCGGCTCACCGGCGTTCTAGGCCTGCTCCGCCGTTGAGGATGTTCGTATTAGGTTCGCAATAGTATTTCGAACATTTTGGCTTAGATAGTTAGCGCCGCCATGGCTTTGGTCATCGGCGACGTGCCGGCGAGCTCAGCGTTGAGCTCTGTACCTTGTCGCGATTTTGTCAAGTCACCAGACCTCCTTGGGTTAATCGTGGCCGTCCATGACCTCCCCAGGTTTAGATCTGAGCCTTAGATTTATGTCCGTAAAAACCTTAAGTCTTGGACCACCCCCCGCCAAATCTCAGCCGTCCAGGACCTCCTCAAGATTGGATCTGGACCGTAGAGCCTTTGTCAGTAAAAGCGCTAAGTCACAGGATCTCCTTGAATCAATCTCGGCCGTTAAAGACCTCCTAGGTTAGCTCTAGGCCTTTGGATCTTTGTCTACGACAACTATAAGTGCTAGGACCTCCCCTTAGAGTCGATCTTAGCCGTCTAGGACCACCCTGGTTAAATCCTAGCCGTTTAGATCTTCCCCGTGCGCAAAAGACCTCCCCATGGTTATTTTGCAAAAACCACCCCTAAGACCACCCTTGGGGTCCTCTTTGTAAAAGGCCACCCCTGGTCTTTTATAAAGAAAACCTCCGGACCTCCCTCCGCTTTAATCCGGACCGTTCACGACCTCCTCCGTGAGGTCTTAGCCGTCCAGATCTCGTCCGTTAAAACTCTGCCCTTAAAGACCTCCTCCGTGTAAATCTGGGCCGTCGAGGACCACCCCAGGTAGATCTTGACCGTTCAGGACCTCCTAGGGGAGATTTGAGCCGTTAAGGTCTCTTTCTGTTCAATCGTTGACCTAAAGACCTCCTCGTGGAGCTCTGGACCGTCAGATCTTGATCTTACGGTCACGACCTCCGTTAGGCGCGAGGAGCTCACAGCGCGTGCGCTGCGCATCAACTCGTCGGGGTCGTTAGATCCAATCTTAACGGTCACGACCTCCTCAGGGCGCTTGGAGATCTTTCGCGTGCGCTGTGCATGCACTAGTCGTAGCCGTTGGATCTCATCTCAACGGCCACGACCTCCCCGTTTTCGTTAAGTCTTTTAGACCTCCCGAGAGCTCAAATTTTCAAAGTATTTGGATGTTTCAAATTTCAAGAGTGCATAACTTTGTCATTTTAGCTCCTTTTTGAATGATTCCAGTTGCTTTAGCTCTGTTATAGAATGAACTTTAATCTGAGAATAGATTTAGGCACTGTCATGTAGCAGGAAATGATATAAACTGCATTAGCTTGTTTAATATAAAAGGTTGCCTAGAAATTCGTTAAAAATTTGTAAAATGCATAACTTATTCTCTGCAATTCTGAACTGAGAAAACTAAATCTTGTTAAAACCCACTAGGAATGTACTGTAGTATAGAACAGTTCTTAATATGATCCTTGCCACTGAAGTTAATGATCTACTAGTTTTAGAACTTAGAAAAATCATAAGTAATTCAATTTAACTCCAAATGGCATGAACTCAATTTTGCTAACCTTAGAATGCCAGTATCTACCTACCATAAAAGAATTTCAAGTTCAGATTCTTTGTAGAAATTTATGCCATGAACAGTAACAGACAGGAATTAAAATTGATTTTCTAGGCTGAGAGAAATTGTTTAGGTTATAAATTTTTCATGCTAAGTCCAAATGAAGTAATTCTTGTTCCTAAAATTGTCTAAAATCAACCTCTTGCTGTTGTATAAATTTCATAGGAATTGGGTGTCTTTTGCTGTTGAGTTTTGTTTGGTGTTCTTCGTTCTTATTGGTTTTATCGTATTTTCGCGTTAGGTTCCGAAGATTATATTGAACCTGAGAATCCTCCTCTACAGCAAGAACAATTCTAGCAAGGCAAGCAGTTTGATCATGTTAATCTATGTATTTTCAAGTATTTATGTTGCTTTACAAATTCTATGTATGCATTGCTAGTTTGTGTTTAACTATTGTCGTTAGTTGACCTAGTAGATGCATGTCTTTAGGCAAATGATTATCCTTTACTACCATGAGCCTAGGTTATTGCTGTGATTTAAAGTTCGTGGATGAGCTCTTGTCACTTAGTAGTTTTGCGGATTAATTGCTTAGCCATGCTTAGCTTCCGGTAGAAATGGGCGGTTATCGACTTGTCGATAACCTTGATCACACAAATGCTTACTATGTATCTATATTTCGGCTTGATGCTATGTTCAATTGCAAAAACCAAAACTAAAAGCAAAATGATTTGGACTTGGGCACAATGGTAAGACGGTGTGATTTTTGGTTGTGACTGGAATGGTGCCCAAGTCAATTAAGGACCGAACATCTTGTGAGTACATGTTATCCAGGCAATTTGCGCGTGCTAACCACACTAGAGGGTATGGGACCTCTCTTGACTCAGTACTTTGGCGTGTATTGGCTTCGGGTCGCAGGGAGTCGCAGGAGCGATGGTGTTGGGAGCATTGTAGTGTCCGAAAGACTTCACCCGTGATGGGATTTGTTGTCTTTCGGCTTGCAATGTAAGCGTATGGGTTTCTATCTATACGAGCGGCTCGTAGTTAATGCACAAGATTGGAAATGTCTCGTAGGACTTAGTCGTGTAGCATACCTTCTAAGTGTGCTTTTGTGGCTTAAAGGCGGTCTGAAGTGTGGGTACATTGGTACACCCCTGCAGAGTTAAAACTATTCGAATAGCCTCGTCCTAGGTTATGGACACGCTTGGGTAAGCTTTTCAAGAGTTAGACTACAACCTTTTAATTAAAACTTGATGGGTGGTACGAATCGGGGATTCGTGCTATGTTGTGGTGGCTATTGGGTTAGTCACTTCCAGGTGGTTACTTGTATTTATCATTAGTTCGCTGTTATTTCAACAACAAAACAGATTTGTAAACTTGCTTTAAAATGTACTACATTATTGCAAATAAAGTTAGTTTTGTGCAAAATGAGACATACAACCTCCACTTCAATAAGCCAGCATGTAGAATATGAATAGGTCTGCTATTCCACACGTCAGTCTTGCGAGTACATTAGTGTACTCAGTTGTCTTGCTTAAATATTATTTGTTGCAGAGGAAGAAGGTGAGCCCCAAGGGCCTCACTTTTGTGAGTTGTGCTGTGGCAGTATTCGGGGCGACTAGCTTGGCAGCCCGGTCGGTTGCCTTGTGGGTTGTGTTGGCTAACCGGTCGACTTTTGTTCTTAGCCATCTTATGGCGCTTTTGCTTCCGCTGTTATTCTTGTATATCGGGTTATTTGGCCGGTTGGCTCTTTTGTAATAACTTTACTTTATGTATGTCGTTGTTGAGCTTAGTGTTAATTGTTGTATGGAAATGATGTATGATTTTGTGATGATGCGCATGTGCTGCAATTCTGGGAAGCACATGTCCATCGAGGCTCGGGATATTTAATTACCAATGCTAGAACCATATGGAGGTTAAGTATTACTAGTTAAATACCCCGGGTCCCCACATTTATAATATCCAAAATTGAGTTTTAACTGAAATAATAAAGCTAGTGTAGGCACCAACCAAACACTAACTTAAACACGGGCACCAACCCGGGGCTTCAACCCATAACTTTTCTCATGGACACCCATCCATGTCAAAACTGTTTTACAAAAAAAAAATTGAAATCAAAACCAAAGTCTAACTTTGAGTGGCTTTGCCAAGCATGTCCATGACCGTGGACACGGCTATTCGAATAGATTAACACTCCGCAGAGGTTGTACAACTTTACCCACAAGAGATAACCAATTTATACTGTCCGCTCACACACTTCCAAAGGTGTGCGACTAAAACATTATCACAAGGCTTTTACAATGCGCCATTCCACCATAGTCCTCCCTCGGTAAGGTTTCACCCCCTTTGGACTACCCATCCGTAAGGTTCAAGCCCCCTCTTGCGCCAGGTAGGAGTAACAAAGGTCATGAAAGACTACCCACCGCATCAACAGGAACGACCATGATGGAACTTTGCAAATTAATCAGCTAGGTCCTACCCATACAGACATGTGGTAGCACGATGTGGCTTAGCAAAATGTGGCTCGAAGACTGATCCTTGACTGACCTATGCGTCAACCAACAGAACCTTGGGCCTCAACCTACCCAGTTGAGCCCGTGCATAAACATGCATCATCCAAACAACCGTTATGCCCAAGCCCAAACCATTTTGATTTATTTCATTTTTCAAAGTCATTTATAAAACTCACATGACACACCAATGCCAACGGTACAATTTAAACAACATTTGACTTTTGGCTGAAAATTCCCCAAATCAAATATTTTTGGTCTAAGCATGGCGAAGCATAATTTTTCCAAAATGTTCTAGTTCATACTATTGCATAAACTATATTTTCTTCTAAGGTGTCAAGGTATGTTTGAATCAATGTCTAAAATTGGCAGTACAAAGGATTTTAGGCATAACTATAATTTAAAAATAGGTATTTGAATCACATTGAATAGAAATAAACATGCAATAATAATTTAAAACAGAATTTAAATAATTTGAAACATTGGGATCAACATGGTCAAGGATGTAACTTGCCTTGCTTGAATAGCTGCTCTCAAACGGTGTCGAAATCTAACTCTCTAAAATTGTTGAAATCTATATGTGAAAATAAGCCAAATTCAAACACAATTCAAATGAACTCCAAATTAAATAATTTTTATTTTATATAGCTAGATCTTGAATTCAGATAAATTTAGAAATTTGACTCGACAAAATCGGAGTTCGGATGCAAAAGATATGGGCTTTGGAAGTTTAAATCTACTAAAAACCCTAAATCTGAATTTAACAGAATTTCTTGATTTATTTTTCTAAAGGAAAATCCTTTTATTGCGCATAGCTGATGTCAGCCCTCAGATGTTTGGGAATTAACAAAATAAAATAATTTCTGATATGTGGGCCCCACATGTTAGTGGCTCGGCTTTTGGTGGACTGGGTCCATGGGCTTTTGGATCTGGGGCTGAGGCTAGGTGGCACGCACACGCTGACGTGGAAGCCACGCGAGTGGCGACGCGGACAGAGGGGAGGACGTGGCGCTGATGAGGTGCCATGGTGGCGTGATGTGGCAGTGCCACGTCGGCACAGCTCCGGCGGTGGCTCGGCGTTGAGCTCGCTGGCGCTCTGCGCCACGGCGAGCTCCGGCGAGGCGCGCAACAAATAGAGGGGAGTGAGAGGGTCACATGGCTTACCGAGGATGTGCAAGGGCTCGCACGGCTTGTCGATAGTGAGGGATTTGGCGGCGGTGCGGAGTGGTTGGTGGCGGCGAAGGAGCTCCAGTGGTCTTAGCTCGGGTGAGTACGCGCACGGGGTAGCCCTGGGGACGGCGATGCCGATGGTGTCGGTGGCGAGGTCGAGGCACCGACGGTGGCGGTGTTAGAGGCAGTGGGGCGCTTGCGGCCGGTGGGGAGAAAAACTTGAAATCCGGTGAGATGAACGCGAAGGAGGAGAAATGAGTGAGGGGGAGAGGATGAGTGCAGAGTTACATACCTAGTGCTCCCTTTTATAGGGGCCGAGGAGGGGTGAGGGAGGAGATCGTGGTACAGAGCAGCGGTTGCGGCATGCGGCTGTTCCGGCGAGATCGTGCGCGAAAAGAGGGCGTCGAGGGAGGAGTGGGGGCGGCGTGAGGCACGGGAGTGAGTGCATGTGGCCACGTGAGGAGAGGGGGCAGAAAAAGCGATGGAGAGGGAGCTCCCACGCGCGGTAATGGCGGTCGGCTCGGGCGTGTGAGGAAGAAGAAACAGGGAAGGAGAAGAGTGGTGCGGGCCGGCCCACCTGGCGGTGGTAGTGCGAGAGGGAGGGAGAGATGAGAGCGGTTGGCTGTTGGATTTCAATTCGACGGTGGCAATCAGATGAGGGGGTTGTGCGGGAGAGCAGGCCAAATGGGCCGGGGCGTGGTGAAAGGAGATGGGCCGAGCTGAATTCGGCCCAAAAGGGTTTTGAGTTTTTAAATTGATTTTCCAATTTTAAATATTCAGTTAAATCAAAAAGGGCTTTAGGAAATAGCAAATAAAATCTAAAAATTATGGAAAAATTCACAGAAATTCTCTTATTTATTTTGGACTTAATAAAATTACTTCCAACGTAAAGTTGGCTTTTAATTACGCAAATAAATTATTTTTTTGCTTTTAACATATTTAGGAAAGAGCTTTTAAAAAAATTCTAGAAATTAATTAAAATTTTCCTTTTCAACTTTAAATCCAATAAAATCCCAAAAAACTCAATAAAATCTTATTTTTGACTTTTAAAATTTAAGAAATTCAAGAAAAGCAATTAAACTCTTTTAGAAATTCCAACAAAGTAATAACTTTATTAACTTTATTTTGGTAACATAACCTTGGGATGTTACAAACTACCCCCCTTAAAAGGAATCTTGTCCCCGAGATTCGGAGAGGCTAGAAAGAAAGCTGGGAAATGTTAGGTCTTCAACTGGAATTGTCATCGTCCACATCCTGCTCCTCATTTGACAGGTCCTGAGTTGTGATGTTGTACAGACGTCCTCTTCTAGAATTCTGTGACTTCTTGTTTGCTTGCATGATGTTGTCTTCAGAGTTGGCTGGATTCGCTGCCTGCTGCTTCTTTGGAGATTTACCAGCGAAATGCCCAACCACATGGCAATTGAAGCACGTGATGCCTGCAACATAGGATGGGTCCTTCTGTGCCTGGTTACCATCAGATGTGTTGGAGGACTCCAAGTTGGCTGGGTTGTCTGCTGTTGGCTGGAATTTGACTTGATACGATGAAGTCCCTCTAGCTTTAGGAAAACTTCCAGAGTGAACTTCTGTGCAGCCATTCTTCTCTTGCGATTCTCCATCTCCTGGGGTTTGCCCTCTTGATGAATCACCTTGTCGACTAGCTGCTGGAAGTCAGTATAATCCTGGGAAATCAGCTGAACAGACAAATCATCATTGAGTCCTTCAAGGAATCTTTCCTGCTTGTCTTCATCTCTTAAAACATCTTTTGGTGCATATCGTGCCAGCTGATTGAACTTGTGCAGGTACTCATTCAGAGAGCGGTTGCCTTGGCGTAGCGAATGAAACTCCTTCTTCTTGAGGGTCATCATACCTGCGGGAATATGTGCACGCCGGAAGGCTCGCACAAACTCAGCCCATGTGATGGACTGATCCTCATCGTTAGCTAAGCTGTAGTTGTCCCACCATTCGGCAGCTGGCCCCATGAACTAGTGCGAAGCGAACAGCACCCTCTCACGATCAGTCTCACTAAGCAATGTCCAACTTCTTACTAATCGCCCAGAGCCAATCATTTGGATCCATGGGCTCGGTACTGCTTGAGAAAGTTGCTGGCCGCATCCTCATAAATCCTGACATACTGATCCTTTGGGGTGGTGGAGTTGGAATGGGAGCTTGGGAAGCTATAGCTTGTCAGGCTTGATTGTTGTTGATGGACTGAGAAAGCAGTTCGATCAGACGGTTCTGATTAGCCATCATCTGTTGCCATTCTGATCCATTGTTTGCTGGTGGTGGTGGAATTAGGGCACTTCCATCATTGTTGGCGTTGGTTCCATTTTCAAAGTGACGAGTGTTCACCATCTGTCGGTTACTCCAGAGGGTTAGGAAAGGAGACAAAGGCTAGGGAAGAGACAAAGAAGAAGAACTAAGGGGGTAGAGTAAGATAACACCCAAATGAAAGAACCAACTCAAAAGCTTTTCAGGAAAAACTTAACAGCTTTTTTACAATGCTCTACTAGATCGAGACTCTTTAATCTGGCTCAATACACAGATTGAGCCTTGGCAAACTTAAGCTATATGGTTGGGCTGACATTGCAACTTTTTCTTACAGTCTTCGGTGGATGTTGTCCTTGATTGGTAGCGATTACTTGATGCCTTTTTGGTAGCTTCATGTCTTGAGGTCTTGAACGTAAGGGTAAGATCGTATTAACCATCTATAGAAATTTCCAAGGGGAGAGGATCCATTTAACATTATAAAATAGTGAGGGGAAAATTAGGTAAGAGAGAATTGCGATGAGAAGGCTAAAGACAGATAGATGACCCGGATGATGAGAGAACAATTTTTTTTGTTGTGTAAAATAAGTTTTGAAGTTTTTCAACTAACGGCCAATCTAACTAGGTCACGACCTACAGTCGATATGGCTTTGATAGTACTTCTGTCGGACCCAGGAGTAACACCCCCAAACCCTCTGTGTATTTCTGAACTAGTCCCATGATCAGTAGCTAGTTCACACAGTAAACAAATGTGATAACATCCGTAATTCACGTAACTTTATTAATAAACACAGTTGATCACCACAAAGGCTTACAAGCCAACAATAAAGAACACAGCGGAAGACGAAGAAGAAATAGTGGACTCCAGCTGATCTGCCATAGACAATCGACTAGGGTAGCGGCCTAGTCATTGAGATCCACACCGGTAGCTGTAACATCCCAAAGTGTTGTTACCAAAATAAAATAAATAAATTTATTTATTGGATTTTCTGAAATTTGAATGAGTTTGATTGCTTTATTTGAATTTCTGAAGTTTCAAAAGTCAAAAGTAAAATTTACTAAATTTCTTGAAGTTTTATTTGACTTAAGTTGGAAAAATAAAAAAATAATTAATTTCTAGGATTTTTTGGAATTTTAAAAGCTTTTTCCTAAGTATTTTAAAAGCCAAAATAATTTATTTGCAAAATTAAAAGCCAAGTTTAAGTTGGAAATAATTTTATTAAGTCTAAAATAAATAAGGGAATTTGTGTGAATTTTTTCCATAGTTTTTGGAATTATTTTGCTATTTCCTAAAGCTTAATTGAATTACCAGAATTAAAACAATTGCAAAACCAAAAGAAAAAAAATCAAAACCCTGTTTGGGCCGAAACCCAAAAACCCACCCAAACCCCCCCCCCCCCCCCCGCCGCACGCGGCCCGCACGGCCTGCTCCCACGCGCGCTCTCTCAACCTCACTAACACGCGGGGACCGCGTGTCAGCCACCCTCACCCCGACCCCACCTGTCAGCCTCTCACGCACTCACGCGTTAAAAACCACCTCAGAGTCCATCAACTGTTGGAGTTTAAACCAACGGTCAGATCTCACGAAGTCTTCGGAGGTCTGAACGTCCACCTCATCGTGAGTCGTTAGATCTAAAATGGACGACCACGATTCCTGGTACCTTTCAGGAGGTCCGAACGTCCCAATCAACGTCAGCCATACGATCTAAATCCAACGGCCCACGTGACACCCCTCATTCCGTAACTCAACTTCGAACGTTTCTAAACGTCGTGGACCGTACGATCTTAATCTAACGGCCACCATCCAACCACCTATATTTTCTTTTCCTTTTCCTTTTCTTTTTCCTTTTTCTTTTCTATCACTGCCAAGTGGGCCCCGCTTGTTAGATCGACTTCTTCGTCGTCTTCGTCTTTGCCGAGTCAACCGCCATTGCCGTGCACGTTTGAGCTTCGCAAACGGCTTTATCCCAACCGTCCCGCTCCTCATGCGTGCGTGTGCACGACCGCATCCACCTCCGCCGTTTTTCCCCCACCTTCTCCTCCTTTCTCCGCGCCGGTTTTGCCCACGATGCCACAACCGCCGCCATGATCCCCACCTCCTCCACGCCGCCTCGGAGCTCCCCCAGCACCTATAAAAGGGAGCCCCGGACGCCCCTCTTCACACCGAACCCAACACCATCACCCATTGCCACCGTCTGGCTTAGTAGCGCCCGAATTTTGGAGTTCTTCGCCGGAGGTTGAAGTGCCCTTCTTCCCCGATTTCGGCGACGTCGAGGCCGCTCCACCGCCTTCGTCCACACCTTCGTCATCGCCATGACGCCGCGAAGCCGGTGCGCACCTGCACATCGCCAGAGGACCCTCGGAGCCCCTTCCTCGTCGACGACCGAACCCCTGCGCCGCTAAACCTCGTCGTCGACGGCCAAAACGTCACGCTCCGCCGCTGTTTTGGTAAGCACTAGACTCAATGGGTCATGCTGGTTCTTTTGGTGTCACCCACGAGGCTCACCGTGGCGCAGAGCGCCGGCAATCTCAATGCCGCGCGCATCGCCATCGGCCACGGTGGCGTGGGCGGCCGTCGCGACCACGTGTGTGCCACGTCCCCGCCACCTAAACCGTCAGTCCTAGTCAGAGCCTACGTGTGCGCCAACGCGGCATGTCGCACCAGCGTACACCCCCTGTGCACTGTGTCGTGAGCCGAGTCTACCATGGACCGTCGACCACATCATGGACCTAGTCTGTTGACCATGGGCCCACATGTTAGTGACTCGAATCTTTTCCAATAGAAATTTAATTCGGCCGAAAATGCAAAATCTCTGGGCTGACATCATCATTGCGCAATAAAAGGATTTCCTTTAGAAAAATAAATCAAGAAAACCCTATTAATTTCATATTTAGAGTTTTTAATAGATTTAAAGTTCTAAAATTCATATCTTTTACATCCAAACTCCGATTTGGGTGATTCAAGTAATAAAATTTGTATAAAATTGTAATCTAGCTAAATAAACTAAAATATTTCAATTTATAGTTAATTTGAGCTGTATTTTTAAATTTATTTGAATTTGAATTGAATTCGTCGTATTTTCGTGTATAGACTTCGATGATTCCGGAGAGTTTGATCCTTTCGAAGACTTAGAATTTTAGGACTTCAACGAAGGCAAGTTATAACTTTGATCACGTTGACCCTAATATTTTAAATTATTTAGTTATGTTTTAAATTATTATTGCATGCATATTTTTTTATTCAGTTATTTTAAATTCATGTTTTAAATTTTTAGCTATTCTATTTCCTTTGTATGGCCAATGTTGATACTTTATTTGTCATTCCCTTGTCACCATAGTCAAAATAAATTTTGATAAATTATATGCTTAGCCATGCTTGGACCAAAAATGTTTGATTTAGGGAATTTCAGCCAAAAGAAATCAAATGTTGTATAATTTGTATCCATAGCATTGGTGTGCCATGGAAGTTTACAAATGATTCTGAAAGTGAAATAAAATTAAATGATGGTTTGGACTTGGGCGAATTGGTTGTGCAGTGGAGTGCGAGTTTATGCAGGCTCAAGCTGAGGTAGGTTGAGGCCTAGGGTTCTGTTGGTTGTCGCCCAGGTCAATTAAAGACCAGTCTTCGAGCCGCATATTGCTAAGCCATATCGTACTACCACATATCCTGTATGGGCAGGACCTGGCTGATTAATTTGCAAAGTTTCATCATGGTCGTTCCTGTTGAAGCGGTGGGTAGTCTTTCATGACCTTTGTTAGTCCCACCTGGTGCAAGAGGGGGCCTTAACCCTACGGACGGGTAGTCCAAAGGGGGTGAAACCTTAGGGAGGGAGGACTGTGGTGGAATAGCGCATTGTAAAAGCCTTGTGATAACCTTTTAGTCGCACACCTTCGGAAGTGTGTGAGCAGACAATATAAATTGGTTATCTCTTGTGGGTAAAGTTGTACAACCTGTGCAGAGTGTTAAAGAACTATTCGAATAGCCGTGTCCACGGTCATGGACATGCTTGGCAAAGCCACTCAAAGTTAGACTTTGGTTTTGATTTCAAAAATATTTTTGTAAAACAGTTTTGACATGGATGGGTGTCCATGAGAAAAGTTATGGGTTGAAGCCCCGGGTTGGTGCCCGTGTTTAAGTTAGTGTTTGGTTGGTGCCTACACTAGCTTTATTATTTCAGTCAAAACTCAATTTTAGATATTACAAAACTTGAGCTTTTGAACTTAGTATTGTATTTAATGTCAAATGTTGTTTTTGGCACAAATAACCCTATAAACTTTCCTTTGTTACATCCATGTATGCATGTCATTCTGTTATTTGACGGGTGTAACTTGCGAGCACGGTAGTTGTGCTCATACTTGCTTTATGCAAAACAAATTTCAAAGGAGAAGGACATCGCTATGGTGTGGATCGTGATGACTAGGCCGCTACTGATCCAATTGCTGTGGCGCATCAGCTAGACTCCTCTACTTCTTCTTCGTCTTCCGCTGTGTTTCTTTATTATTGGCTCGTAAGCCAATCTTGTAAGCAACTCTGTTATTTATTAATAAAATTTTGTGATTATGGTTGCATTATCACATTTGTTTACTGTGTGTGCTAGCCACTGATCATGGGACTAGTTCAGTTATGCACAGAGGATCTGCGATGTTAATCCCGGGTCTTACAGCAGCAAAGTCCTTCTCCTCTGAAATTTGTTTGCATAAAGCAAGTATGAGCACAACTACCGTGCTCACAAGTTACACCCAACAGTGAACAGAGTTAATGCATGAATGGGTGTAACAAAGGAAGGGTGTGAGGACCCCGGTTTATTTGACTTGTAATGCTTAGCCTTACATTGACCCTAGCATCACAATTCAAATAAACCCAGCCTCAGGATATGTATACTTCCCAGAATGCAGATACACACCGTTACAAAATCAAGCATCAATTCCATACACGAGAGATTATAATAACAAAACTTCAAAATAAACAATGATAGAACTTACAAGATAATTAACAAACTACACAATGAAGCAAAGCCATAAGATGGCGATAAATAAAAGAGCCAATTAGTGTGCCTTTACCCACAAGGCAACCAACCGGCCGCCAAGCTAGTCGTCAAACCCGCAAACCTGACTCACAAAAGGAAAGCCCTTGGGGCTCACCTTCTTCCTCTCGCAACAAAAACATTAAGCAAAGCATCTGAGTACAAAGATTGTCTTTGTACCCGCAAGACTGACGTGTGAACTAGCAGACCTGTTCATATGCTACATGCAGGCTTATTTGGTGGAGGCCATATGTTTCATTTGCATAAAGCCAATTTTCTTTTGCAATAATGTAATACAGTTTGAAGGCAAGTTTGCAATTCATTTTTAATGTTGAAATACTGACTAAATAAAGATAGATACAAGTAACCACTGAAGTGACTATCCCAATAGTCACCACAACATAGCACGAATCCCCAGATTCGTACCACCCTTCAAGTTTTAATTTAAAAGGTTGTAGTCTAACTCTTGAAAAGCTTACCCAAGCGTGTCCATCACCTAGGACGAGGCTATTCGAATAGTTTTAAACCTTGCAGGGGTGTACCACTGTACCCACACCTCAGACCGCCTTTAAGCCAAAGCACACTTAGAAGGTATGCAAGCACTGACTAAGTCCTACGAGACTGTTTCCAATATTGTGTATCAACCCCGAGCCGCTCGTATGGATAGAAACCCATACGCTTACATGGTAAAGCCGAAAAGACAACTACCCACTCAGGATAAAGCTTTTCGGACAACTACCATGCTCCCACCTCCGTCCCTCCTGCGACCCCGGGACCAATACACGCCAAAGTACTAGGTCAAGAGAGGTCCCATACCCTCTAGTGTGGTTAGCACGAAATGCTGGATAACGAAACTCACAAGATGTTCGGTCCTTAATTGACCGGGCACCTTTCGATCACACCCAACAGATCACACCAATCTTACCATTTTGCCCGCGTCTAAATCATTTTTGTTTTTGGTTTTAGTTTTGCAAGTAAGCATAGCAAAATTTGAAACATAAAGTTGTAGTAAATTTTGTGTGATCAAGGTTACCGACTAAAGTCGATAACCGCCAGCTTCTACCGATACTAAGCATGTCTAGCGGCTGAAATCGTATCTACTAAGTGACAAGAAATCATCGGCGATCTCTAATCACAAAGAAATAACCTAGGCTCGGTAGTAGAGATCAATATTTGTCTACAGGATATGCGACACGGATTTAACTAATCCATTTTAACACAAATTAAGCAATGCATACATACAAATTGAAACAAAATATTAGAATTTAAAATCTTGGGATTATCATGATCAAGCGCTTGCCTTTGCTTTGTTTGAGATATTCGACTTGCTGCAGAGGATCACTCTCGATAATCAACGTCATCTAGCGATAAAAGCGCCAAGCGAAAAGCGACAAATAAACACGACGCATGTGAGAACCAAAAACAATAACACAGAAGATAGAATATGAATTTAGGAACAACAAATTAGCATATTCGAGATTATTAAAATTAGATAGGATTTCTTCTGATTGCTCTTTTGCCAAACTTACTTATTTTCCACGATAATCATACAGTTAAAATCAATCATCTTATATGTTTTCCTATTTCGGCAGACTTTGATGGTGATTGTGTGCACATCTATTATCTGCAGTTGGGCTCTAGTTACCTACTTAACTATTCTAGCCTACCCCTTCACTTAATTGTCACTTTAACCAATTGATTTGCCCATTAACTGTTATTGTCTTAGAACATAATCTGCCAATTTATTATTTATAAACTACTAACCTCTTAATGTCCCTAAGCTAACTACTACAATAACAGAGTTATTAACTTAACACTGAAAATCTTCAATTTACTGCTCAGGTAACCTACAATAAGGACATGCCTTACACTAAGAACTATTAGTTATATTCACTAAAATTATAATTTTCAGATTTACTACTTCAGATAGCTCAAGTGTTAAAAAGGTTAATAGATTCCACATCTTTCTAACTACTAGGCCAAGCAAGGTTATCACCTATGATGACTTTCATTAGCTTGATTCCCTTTTCGTCGTAACTTCTAATAGAACCGAACTCTACAAGACAATTGGACAAAGAGAAACTTGGTTTACCATTTAGACAACCTACAGCAGCAAATAATTTATGAACTGAAATGCTAAACTTCTTTACAAGTTCAATTCAAACCTCTTCTCTGCCAATGCATTTCACCAATACATGATTTTCAGTTCATTGACAAAAACAGTGAAACTAGCTTGAGGATTAAACTCATTTCCAAAACTCATCTACCAATTTACTAACCCATTGAAGTGACCAACATATATCCACTTAGTTGATTAGCGGTGAATGGCTTGGATTAAGAGGCGGGGCCCTTGTCGGTGAGACAGAGGAAGGCACAAGCGAAGAACGAGAAAGGAGCTCGGGCTGAAATTTGGGGTGGCAAATCGCGGCGAGGAGTGGTGCGGAGGTGGTGGCGATGACAAAAATGGGTCGCCGGGCGTCAAGGAAGCCATGGGTGGTCGCGGGGTGGCGGAGGAGTACTTGTGGCGCGAATGCGGAGCACGGCGGCGGCCGTGAGGGTGAAAAGGCGGCGGCGTCGAGTGCGATTGGGAAAATATAGCGCGCGACGAGCACTAGTGAAGCTCAGGAACCTACCAATGTTGTCGGGGAAGCCGAGATGGCGGAGTTGACTTGGCGGCGTGAGCATGCGCGCGCTGGTGCTTTACCGACGGCGGCGACCGGAGTGAAAGACATCGCGAGTGAGTGATCGGAGAACGTCAAGGGATACTAGACGATGCTTACAGAGGAGGAATTGAGCTAGAGCTCATTTGGAGGAGGCGCGGCGGTGGAGGCGGTTCGCCGGAGCCGAGGAAGAACAGTGCGCGCAGCTCCGAGTGGATGAAACCAGAAATTTATTGAGGGTTAGGTTCCTAGGGAGGTGGGACACGTCGTGACGCGGTTGGCGGTCATCGGAGTTCGCGGAGTGGCCGGTGGGCTTGGAGGCGCGCGGCATGGTGAATGGCATTCGGTGCTTGGTGGAGAAGGATGGACCGAGGAGGAAGAAGAAAACCGAGAAGGGGAGCTCGGCCGGCCTTTGTAGGAGGAGGCGGAGGCTGCGAGGTGAGGCGCGTGAGTCGGCGAGGTGACCGGCGGTGGCGCACATGCGAGGAGGCGATCTTGGTGCCTTGGCGAGCGCTCGGCGAAGCGTGAGAAGAGCTCTGACGGGTGGGGCCCAAAGTAAGTGAGAGGAGAGTGACTCGGTGCGGCGGTTTCGGTCGGACCAAGCCGGAAAAGTTTAGGTGCGGTCGTGGTTTGACTCGGGTCGGTCGGAGGAACAGTCTGCGGGCTCGGGTTAGGTTTTAATTTTGGACTTAGATTTGACCGAAAACAACTAAATTTGACCTAGCAGTTTGGAATAGAAATAAAATTCCAAAAATTCTGAAAATTTTTGTGAGCATTCTAAGAATCATCTAAGACTTAGGAAAAATAATTTCAAACACTTTGTATTTTAAAATTTGTCAGAATTAATTTATTTTCAAAACTGCATTAGGGATTTGATTTGAATTTTGGTGAAGCGAAAATCACTTCTAAAAATTTGGTAAAAATAATGATAATTCAAGATAAATAATCTAGTATTTGATTAAATTATTTTTGTAAACTTTTATTCACACATTTTCTGGATTTCAAATAGAAATGGAATTTTAAGTTTAAAAGTTTAAAATTTCAACACAAACTTTTAATAAAATCTTCAAAATTTTAAAATTGAGCACAAGATTTTGGAAACCATGAGCATGATCAAGAGATACAACCAAAAGTTTTTAAATTTTCATACTTTTATATATTTAAAATACAAATCCTAATTTTGGGGCTGTTACAAATCTACCCTTAACAGAATCTCGTCCGAGATTAGGTGGTTCGAAGTCGGGCGAAAAGTGTGGCGACCTAGGTGGGTTTGGTCACGAGGTCGCTTTCGGTTCGACTCAAACCGAACTCAACTCCGAAGCCGGATAGGTTCTTCAGAAGTTTTAGGTTCTTAAAGTGGGAAGCTTCGTTAAAGGATTTCTAATGTCTTTCTGATAAGTGTTTCCTAAGTGGTTCTTTTCAAATCTAAACGAAATGCACCATCTGTTGTCTTGATTTCCTTCAGAGATAGTGCTGGAATATCATGATGCAGTATCCTGACATTGCTGTCACATTTTCCTTTCCATTGCTTTGTTTAACCTTTCCTTTCTTGATTCGAAGATAATTTGACATCACGCTTCACGTCGTCTTCTGGTAGTACGAAAGACTTGGCTCCACTCAGTCGACCGAAAAAGGCATCGATCGATAGAACAGAAAGACTGGTTAGATGGTAATCTAGTATCAATACCAGGATTCAGTGCAGAAAAGAGAAGGCAAGCAAAGTTTTAAGGTGGTCTGACTTAACCTCACTTATCTGGTTCTATTGGCTTGGCTGGGAAAGGAAATGCACAGGATGAATGCACGAGGGGATACATGTGTGCAAATTAGTCCTAAGGCAAATTTTAAATTTTAAATTTTGGGTTTAGTGAGAGTGCAAATGCTCACATGCATGCTTACATGCTTCTACCGAAATGCAAATACTCACATGCATGCTTGCATGCTTCTTGTTTTATGCAACTTGGTTAACATGACATGCTTGATTTAATTTAGAAACTATATGCATGATCAAAGTATAGAAATCAAGATGCCTAACAAGTATTTTGAGGTATCTTCTACCCCCCTTAAATATTTCGGTACATGAAAGATAAGTTGAGGAAAGAATGGGCATAAGGCGAGGGAATGGAAATGGGTATGCAATTAAATTCTAACATGTACTAACTACTCCAAAAGGTTCCGACATAGTTGCTATACCTGCCGTCCGTAGGCGATGTGCAACTATTTGGAACAAAGAGAGCAAGTGGTTACAAAATCTAGCGTCTACAAGCTAAGTAATATCATTAGGGCGTATATATTCTAAGAATAAACCCTAATTTAATCCTAATATCGCAATAAGGCATCGTTTAGGAGAAACAGACATTACCCTAACCCGATTGCAAACACATAATAAGTAAGAAATGAAGCGCAAATATTTGTATGAAAGCATAAGACCGCGCAAAACCACAAAGCAAAAGACTTTCTTCCCGGTACGACTAACTCGTATTGAACGAACGAGCAATCGTTTAGGATGATAACATTTTAGAACACAACTCAAGTTCTAACGCATCTAAAAGGCATGGCAAAAACCATATAAGGGTGCATTGGGCACTAGCCATCTAATATCACATCTTACCCTTTTAATCCCATGAGTTTTAGTTGATTTAACATCTCATTTTTAATCCTAACGACGAACTAAGTGCTCGCATTCCGAAACTTGTGCTTGCTGTCCAGACTTTGGATCCGAGCTTCGAGATGAGTGCTTCAACTCTTCACTAAATAACGACCAATACTTCATATTTTCAAACATCATTATTCCCCAAACCAAATTTAACCGATAACCAACTAACTTTGAAAGGAGAAGAGAGGGGAACAACTTTTTCGAAAACTCAACAAGAATAAGACAAGATGAGCAGGCTAAGATAGGTAAGGAGAAAAATTTGAGAACTTACTTAAGTTTTCATAAACCATATGATATTTTGAAAATAAGTTTTTCAAAATATCCTAAAGACGACCAAGCTTGGGGTTTCTCGATCGAAGCTGACTCGATACCAACTTTGTGAGGACCGGTTTATTTGACTTGTAATGCTTAGCCTTACATTGACCCTAGCATCACAATTCAAATAAACCCGGCCTCGAGATATGTATACTTCCAGAATGCAGATACACACACGTTACAAAATCAAGCATCAATTCCATACAGAGATTATAATAACAAAACTTCAAAATAAACAACAGATAGAACTTACAAGATAATTAACAAACTACACAGCGGAAGCAAAAGCCATAAGATGGCGATAAATAAAAGAGCCAATTAGTGTGCCTTTACCCACAAGGCAACCAACCGGGCCGCCAAGCTAGTCGTCAAACCCGCAGCACAGCTCACAAAAGGGAAAGCCCTTGGGGCTCACCTTCTTCCTCTGCAACAAAAACATTAAGCAAAGCATCTGAGTACAAAGATTGTCTTTGTACCCGCAAGACTGACGTGTGAACTAGCAGACCTGTTCATATGCTACATGCAGGCTTATTTGGTGGAGGCCATATGTTTCATTTGCATAAAGCCAATTTTCTTTTGCAATAATGTAATACAGTTTGAAGGCAAGTTTGCAATTCATTTTTAATGTTGAAATACAGCTAAATAAAGATAGATACAAGTAACCACCTGGAAGTGACTATCCCAATAGTCACCACAACATAGCACGAATCCCCAGATTCGTACCACCCTTCAAGTTTTAATTTAAAAGGTTGTAGTCTAACTCTTGAAAAGCTTACCCAAGCGTGTCCATCACCTAGGACGAGGCTATTCGAATAGTTTTAAACCTTGCGGTGTACCATCTGTACCCACACCTCGCACCGCCTTTAAGCCAAAGCACACTTTAGAAGGTATGCTGCACTGACTAAGTCCTACGAGATTGTTTCCAATATTGTGTATCAACCCCGAGCCGCTCGTATGGATAGAAACCCATACGCTTACATGGTAAAGCCGAAAAGACAACTACCCACTCGGGATAAAGCTTTTGGACAACTACCATGCTCCCACCTCCGTCCCTCCTGCGACCTCCTGCGACCGGGACCAATACACGCCAAAGTACTAGGTCAAGAGAGGTCCCATACCCTCTAGTGTGGTTAGCACGCCGAAATGCTGGATAATGAAACTCACAAGATGTTCGGTCCTTAATTGACCGGGCACCTTTCCATCCACACCCAGATCACACCAATCTTACCATTGTGCGCGTCTAAATCATTTTTGTTTTGGTTTTAGTTTTGCAAGTAAGCATAGCAAAATCTTTGAAACATAAAGTTGTAGTAAATTTTGTGTGATCAAGGTTACCAACTAAAGTCGATAACGCCAGATTCTACCGATACTAAGCATGTCTAAGCAGCTGAAATCGTATCTACTAAGTGACAAGAAATCATCCAATGATCTCTAATCACAAAGACAAATAACCTAGGCTCGGGTAGTAGAGATCAATATTTGTCTACAGGATATGCAACACTGATTTAACTAATCCATTTTAACACAAATTAAGCAATGCATACATACAATTGAAACAAAATATTAGAATTTAAAGTCTGGGATTATCATGATCAAACCGCTTGCCTTTGCTTTGTTTGAGATATTCGACTTCTGCAGAGGATCACTCGATAATCAACGTCATCTAGCGATAAAAGCGCCAAAGCGAAAAACGACAAATAAACACGTAACGCATGTGAAGAACAAAAACAATAACACGAAGATAGAATATGAATTTAGGAACAACAAATTAGCATATTCGGAGATTATTAAAATTAGATAGGATTTCTTCGATTGCTCTTTTGCCAAACTTACTTATTTTCCACGATAATCATACAGTTAAAATCAATCATCTTATATGTTTTCCTATTTCGGCAGACTTTGATGGTGATTGTGTGCACATCTATTATCTGCAGTTGGGCTCTAGTTACCTACTTAACTATTCTAGCCTACCCCTTCACTTAATTGTCACTTTAACCAATTGATTTGCCCATTAAGCGTTATTGTCTTAGAACATAATCGCCAATTTATTATTTATAAACTACTAACCTCTTAATGTCCCTAAGCTAACTACTACAATAACAGAGTTATTAACTTAACACTGAAAATCTTCAATTTACTGCTCAGGTAACCTACAATAAGGACATGCCTTACACTAAGAACTATTAGTTATATTCACTAAAATTATAATTTTCAGATTTACTACTTCGGATAGCTCAAGTGTTAAAAAGGTTAATAGATTCCACATCTTTCTAACTACTAGGCCAAGCAAGGTTATCGACCTATGTGACTTTCATTAGCTTGATTCCCTTTTCGTCGGAACTTCTAATAGAACTGAACTCTACAAGACAATTGGACAAAACTGAGAAACTTCGGTTTACCATTTAGACAACCTACAGCAGCAAATAATTTATGAACTGAAATGCTAAACTTCTTTACAAGTTCAATTCAAACCTCTTCTCTGCCAATGCATTTCACCAATACATGATTTTCGGTTCATTGACAAAAGCAGTGAAACTAGCTTCAGGATTAAACTCATTTCCAAAACTCATCTACCAATTTACTAACCCATTGAAGTGACCAACATATATCCACTTAGTTGATTAGCGGTGAATGGCTTGGATTAAGAGGCGGGGCCCACCGTCGGTGAGACAGAGGAAGGCACAAACGAAGAACAGAAGGGAGCTCGGGCTGAAATTTGGGGTGGCAAATCGCGGAGGGGAGTGGTGCGGAGGTGGTGGCGATGACAAAATGGGTCGCCGGCGTCAAGGAAGCCATGGGTGGTCGCGGGGTGGCGAGGAGTCGTGTGGCGCGGCGGCGACGACGCACGGCCGTGAGAGGGTGAAAAGGCGGCGGCGTCGGGTGCGATTGGGAAAATATAGCGCGCGCACGAGCACTAGTGAAGCTCGGGAACCTACCAATGTTGTCGGGAAGGCGAGATGGCGGAGTTGACTTGGCGGCGTGAGCATGCGGCGGCGGGTGCTTTACCGACGGCGGCGACACTGGAGTGAAAGACATCGCGAGTGAGTGATCGGAGAACGTCAAGGGATACTAGGCGATGCTTACAGAGGAGGAATTGAGCTAGAGCTCATTTGGAGGAGGCGCGGCGGTGGAGGCGGTTTCGGCGGAGCCGAGGAAGAACAGTGCGCGACTCCACGATGGATGAAACCAGAAATTTATTGAGGGGTTAGGTTCCCGGGAGGTGGGACACGTCGACGCGGTTGGCGGTCATCGGAGTTCGCCGGAGTGGCGGTGGGCTTGGAGGCGGCGGGCATGGTGAATGGCATTCGGTGCTTGGTGGAGAAGGATGGACCGAGGAGGGAAGAAGAAAACCGAGAAGGGGAGCTCTCGCCGGGCCTTGTGGAGGAGGCGGAGGCTGCGAGGTGAGCGCGTAGTCGGCGAGGTGACCGGCGAGCTGGCGCACATGCGGGGAGGCGGCGATGCGCTGGCGCGCGGGCGAGAGCGCTCGGCGAAGACGTGGAGAAGAGCTCCTGACGGGTGGGGCCCGAAAGTAAGTGAGAGGGAGAGTGACTCGGTGCGAGCGGTTTCGGTCGGACCAAGCCGGAAAAGTTTAGGTGCGGTCAGGGTTTGACTCGGGTCCGGTCGGAGGAACAGTGCGGGCTCGGGTTAGGTTTTAATTTTGGACTTAGATTTGACCGAAAACAACTAAATTTGACCTAGCAGTTTGGAATAGAAATAAAATTCCAAAAATTCTGAAAATTTTTGTGAGCATTCTAAGAATCATCTAAGACTTAGGAAAAATAATTTCAAACACTTTGTATTTTAAAATTTGTCAGAATTAATTTATTTTCAAAACTGCATTAGGGATTTGATTTGAATTTTGGTGAAGCGAAAATCACTTCTAAAAATTTGGTAAAAATAATGATAATTCAAGATAAATAATCTAGTATTTGATTAAATTATTTTTGTAAACTTTTATTCACACATTTTTCTGGATTTCAAATAGAAATGGAATTTTAAGTTTAAAAGTTTAAAATTTCAACACAAACTTTTAATAAAATCTTCAAAATTTTAAAATTGAGCACAAGATTTTGGAAACCATGAGCATGATCAAGAGATACAACCAAAAGTTTTTAAATTTTCATACTTTTATATATTTAAAATACAAATCCTAATTTTGGGGCTGTTACAAAGGGTTATAGGGTTATTTGTGCAAAAACAGCATTTGACATTAAATACAATACTAAGTTCAAAAGCTCAAGTTTTATAATATCCAAAATTGAGTTTTAACTGAAATAATAAAGCTAGTGTAGGCACCAACCAAACACTAACTTAAACACGGGCACCATCCTGGGGCTTCAACCCATAACTTTTCTCATGGACACCCATCCATGTCAAAACTGTTTTACAAAAATATTTTGAAATCAAAACCAAAGTCTAACTTTGAGTGGCTTTGCCAAGCATGTCCATGACCGTGGACACGGCTATTCGAATAGATTAACACTGTGTAGAGGTTGTACAACTTTACCCATAAGAGATAATCAATTTATACTGTCCGCTCACACACTTCCGAATGTGTGCGACTAAAATGTTATCACAAGGCTTTTACAATACGCCATTCCACCATAGTCCTCCCTCGCTAAGGTTTCACCCCCTTTGGACTACCCGTCCGCAAGGTTCAGGCCCCCTCTTGCGCCAGGTAGGACTAACAAAGGTTATGAAAGACTACCCACCGCATCAACAGGAACAACCATGATGGAACTTTGCAAATTAATCAGCCAGGTTCTGTCCATACAAGACAAGTGGTAGTATGATGTGGCTTAGCAAAATACGGCTCGAAGACCGGTCCTTAACTGACCTGGGCGTCAACCAACAGAACCCTGGGCCTCAACCTACCCAGTTGATCCCATGCATAAACATGCACCATCCAAACAACCATTATACCCAAGCCCAAACCATTTTAATTTATTTCATTTTTCAAAGTGATTTATAAAACTCCTATGACACACCAATGTTTAGAGTATAATTTAAACAACATTTGACTTTTGGCTGAAAATTCTCCAAATCAAATATTTTTGTTCTAAGCGTGGCTAAGCATAATTTTTCCAAAATATTCTAGTTCATACTATTGCATAAACTAGATTTTCTTCTAAGGTGTCAAGGTATGTTTGAATCAATGTCTAAAATTGGCAGTACAAAGGATTTTAGGCATAACTATAATTTAAAAATAGATATTTAAATTACATTGAATAGAAATAACCATGCAATAATAATTTAAAACAAAATTTAAATAATTTGAAATATTGGGATTGACATGGTGAAGGATGTAACTTGCCTTGCTTGAATAGCTGCTCTGAAACAGGTCGAAATCTAACTCTTCGAAATCGTCGAAATCTATACGCGAAAACAAGCCAAATTCAAACAAAATCTCATGCAGGAAACACAGGAATACATAATGTCAACAACAGCAACAATAATCAACCTCAGGGGAACCCCAACCATGGCGCAGGAGTTACTTGTTTCAATTGCCACCAGACTACATTATGCAAACAAGTGTCCCCAGAAGTGAGGTCTGACACCAGTTCCTTTCAATTTGGGACCTACACCAGCCAGGACTTCTTTGCCAGGAGCAGGAAGAGGAGTGCCTCAGACTTCGAATCAAGCTACCTGGACTCCATCAACTGTCGCAAGAGGAAGACTGGACCATGTCACTACAGAAGAAGCACGAGCTATTCAGAACATCGCCTTTGGTAAGCCTTCAGGTTAGACCTACGTCAAAACCTATTCTTTAGTCAGCCCGAATCTCGAGGACGAGATTCCCTTTTAAGGGGGGTAGGTTTGTAACATCCCAAAAAATTGGTCTGTTTTGAAGTTTTAAAAGAAAAGGAACCATTTGGATTTTTCTGCTAAAGTTAAAAGCTTAATATGAATTTTTAGAGTTCAAAAACAATTTAATATGAATAATATCAACATCAACTATTATAAAAATTATTTTATTTGGGTTCTATGTGCTTGGATATATTTTGTAGAATTTTCTAGAATTTTTCCGAGTGCATTTGCTATTTTCTAAGTGTTATTTGGATTTTCTGCTATTTTCTAAAAAGAAAAACTATTATAAATCTCAGTTAATTCTTCGGGCCAAATCCCAGCCCAAAGCCCAACTTTATTCCGCTTCCGACCCATTCCTTCCCATGCGGCCCACTCCTTTCCTCTCTCCTCCCGTTCGCGCAGCCCAGCCGCCTCTGCTCTCTCTTACTCTCGCTGCCGCGTGGGACCGCCGAATTCCATCGTCTTCATCCCGTTCCCGAGCAGGACTCTCGTGAGTTCGTGTTCTTCACGCAGCGTCGTCGGCTCCAGTTGGGATCCTCCTCTCCGTGCCTATATAAGGACCCTAACCCGTGTCAATCTCTTCGCCTTGTTCTCCTCTCCCGAAACCCTAAGGTCTCCTCTCCGATTTTGTTTCCTAGCGCCACAATTTTGTCCAAGACCGAAGACGCTTGAAGCTCCTTCCCCGACAAAGTTCTTTGCCGTCGGACCTTCTCAGCCCCGTCCACCACCACCGTTTTGATCGTCTCATCGAGGGCTACGCCGTGCTTCCTCCATCTTCGGCCGAGAGTCGTCGAAGTGCCATTTTCGTTTTTGTCATCATCCTGGCCGCCGCCTCTCTTCTCCGATATACACCGCCGGTGAGCCTCGTGCCCTTTTGAGCGCGTCATATCGTGCACAATGTCCTTATCATCTGATCCCCTGCCTCCTTTTGGTTTCTTTGTCACCGGAGTACCCCGTCACCATGCTTCTCCTTCAACTCCGGTCACCACCGTCGCGCAGCTGCCCCGGTCCTCCTCCGGTCTTCTTGAGGTGCTCTCGGTGATCCTCGTCATCTCGTCGTCCCGGTGCTCACCTCACCTCTCTTCAGGCGCCACTCCATCACCGTTGTCACCGTGACCGTGAGCTCCTCCACCGCCAAAGTCGTCACTGTCGTCACCTCATCGCCGGCATTGATGCGCCTCCGCCTCTCAGAGCATCACCAAGTCGCCGGGATCTCATTTTTGTCTTCGGCCGGACTTGAATCGCCTCCGTTCGTCCTCACCTTCATCACTGTCACCGCTGGCCAAGAGCTCCAGTGCCCCTGCTTCTCCTTCGTTTTTCTCTCCCAGTTGATGTGGCAGCCATGTCACCCTTCCACTTTTGCGCCACCTCAGATCTTGGCCCATGTGACGTCCTCGTCATCGTCTGTGTCAGCAGGTCATGTGGTAGACTCAAAATCCCACCCGAGCCAAACATCCTTGAACTTAGTCCACCGGGAGCCTAGCCACTTCCAGGTGGGTCCCACCTGTCAGGTTGAGTTAGCCCAGTCCGAACGTCCTCCGCTGACGTCAGCCGACGTCATATTCCGGAATTTCCAATAGGAAAATAATTCGAGATAATCTGAAAAATCCAATTTAGGGTTTTCTTTAGATTTCAATCTTCCAAAGCTCATATCTTTTGCATCCGAACTCCGATTGAGTCCATTCAAATTCCTAAATTTATCTAAATTCAATATCTATTTATTTGAGTTTTTTATTTAATTTTTGGAGTTTGTTTGCTCTCTGTTATTTATTTATTTGGTTATTTGCTTTTTTTTGCGAGTAGACATCGATACTTCGGGAAGCTTTGAGCAAGGAGTAGCATATCAAGATCAAGATCAATCACAGGATTTATTCTCAGGCAAGTCATGGTCCTTTGATCGTATTGAACCCATGATTTCAAAAGTATATTGTTTTATACAATTGCATGCTATCTTTATATAAATTGCTTTGGGTATAGTTATTGCCTGTTGTCGTTATGCCTCCTTTGATAATTTGAATGCCATGAATCCTTTGTCACCTTAGAATGGGTAATTTTAGTTGAACATATCTATATTGCCAATATGGGTATCGTACATATGCTTAGTTCAGCTTAGTTACGATGGGTTTGTCATCACATGTGTCTTAATAATTAATTTTGACTTAATGATTTATCGAATCGTGGTGGTAAGCCACTCTTGTTAAAATTTGTGTACCATGACGGGATTTGTCATTGGTTTTGGTCAAATAAAATGGTTTTCGCCAAGCGAGTGGTTGGTGGATAGTGGGGACGTGGATTGAACATGTTGTGGGTTTGTGGTAGTCTCGCCTGAGTAACTTGTCAAGGACTTAATCTTGTGCGCCATTGAACTAGGCCTTAACCGCACAACCACATGTCTTGTATGGGACGGACCTGGCTGATTAATTAGCAATGTCTTAATTTTGGTTCTGTCATGTGAAGTGTGAGTCGGGAAACGATTCTCACGGTGGCGCAAGATGGGGGCCCCATGCAGTCGGAAAGACATTCGGTGTTGAAACCTTAGCGGGTAATCGGGTTAAGAAGAAGCTTTGTAAAAGCCTTGTGATGATCACTTAGTCGCACACCTCTAAGTGTGTTAAGCGGACATTATAAGTTGATCTATCTCTTGTGGGTCAAGCATGCTGACCTCTGCAGAGTGTAAAACTATTCGAATAGCCGTGTCGCTGGTTATGGACGTGCTCGGGGATTTCACACGGGAGATAGAGTTTCTTTAAAAATGTGTCAGAGTGTGCATGGGAAGTTCACTTGATGAATATAATGTTCGTTTGGTGAATAGGTCTTTCACTTGAGGGTTTGTGTCGATTGGTGAATGGGGAATTCACTTATCTTTGGTTTGGTTGGGAAGTGAATGGGAAGTTCACTGGTTGTTTCAAAGAAACTATTTACTTACTTATTATTGTTTTCAATTACACATTTCAATCTATTTATTGTATTTATCGTAAATGCTGTTTTCTGCAAAAGAGCCATACAACTAATCTTTTTTCAAGCCCTGCATGAATACTATTTGCATACATTTCCCCACGACTTGCTGAGTACATTCAAAGTACTCATGGCTTTGCGCCCTATGTTGTTTAATCTCCACAGAAGAACCAGGGAACTTCGAGTTCTACTAGGAAGACCATGAAGGTTTTGCGGATTAGAATGCGTTTCTCCACTCGATTGCCTATGGGCATGTTGATTGGCCATTTGAAGAGTTTCATTCCGCTGCAAGAGTTTATTTGTTTCTTTAGCCCTGTGTGGCAAGTTAAGTAAACGTTGACCATAAGGTTCAGTTATTATTATTATTTGTTATTTTGAGATCTTTTTAGTTAAATCGAATAAATGGATGGTATTTCATCACTGTTTTCCTGTGTGAGCTAGCTACTGATCTGGGACTAGTTCAGAATACACAGAGGGTTCCTGAGATGTATTTTGGGTCCCGACACACATGGCTTACTGAGGTGGCGCAAGGGCTCGCACGGCTCGTTCGCGCTGAGCGGTTGCTGGTGGCGAAGGAGCTCTGGCGGTCCTTGGCTCGGGTGAGTGCACACACGGGGTAGCACTGGGGATGGCGATGCCGATGGTGTCGGCGGCGAGGTCGAGGCATCGATGGTGGCGGCGCTAGAGGTGGCGGGGTGCTTGCGGCCAGCGGGGAGAAAAACTTGAAATCCGGCGAGACGAATGCGAAGGAGGAGGAATGAGTGAGGGGGAGAGGATGAGTGCGGAGTTGCTGTGGGTGGTCGAGATATAGTGGTCGAAACGATGTGATCAAAACACAGTGGTCGAACTATGTGGTCGAACGGAGTGGTCGAAACACAGTGGTCGAACTATGTGGTCGAACGGAGTGGTCGAACTGAGTGGTTGAACCGAGGGGTCGAAACTCAGTGGTCGAACTGAGTGGTCAAGACACAGTGGTTGAACTGAGTGGTCGAGACTCAGTGGTTGTAGTCGTAGCGGTTGCGTACTCGTAGTGCTACAGTACTCGTGGGGCGCTACAGTACTCGTAGGTGCTATAGTACTCGTGGGGCTCCCGCGATGCTACAGCACTCGTAGGCTATAGTACTCGTATCGCTACAGTGCTCGTAGCTACTGCAGTACTCGTGGATGCTACAGTGGTCGTAGCGAGCTGCGCGGTCTTAAGCGATATGTGGTCATAGAGCCCGAGTGGTCGAAAGGGGTTTTCGACAACTTGTCTAGAAGGTTTTGACCAACTGGTCGGAAGGGGTTCTGACCATCTGGTCGAAGAGTATCTCGACCACCTGATTCGTACGTATGAAGGCAACTAATATTACCATAAGAACACAACGTTTCATCGAACAGGGGGATTACATGGCACGTAGGACAACGAACCGAGGACGGTACACGCATGCCTTTAGGGAAATAGAAATACATGGGATATGTGGGCGAATAGGGTAGAACTCGAGTGGAACGGGCCATTTGCCCTTGCGGCCCTGTGTCGGCGTTATACGCTCGCCTTGCGCCTTAGCTCTCGCGCGATGGCCCTCTTCCGCTCCTCTCGGCCTCCGTCGCGGCATGCTCACGCCTCGCTCCTCGCGCGCTTGTCCAGCCCACGTTGCTCTGCCGCTCGGCTTTCACCTCTTTGAGGCGCCACGGGTCTCGATGTCCTCCCTCGCCCAACTATTCCGTGTCAGCAACCACCACATGTCGTAGGGGTGGATCTTATCGTCGATCCACTGGAGGAAGTCGCATAGTGGTGGCGGAGACTGCAATGGGTAAAGATAGTTCGTTACGCCGTTACGGAAGGAAAAAGAGCATTACACCCACGGATACGGTTTCATTACGGTGCTGTCGGTGTAGTCTGGCGTAGTTTGGGCGGCACCAATAGCGGCCAATGGTCCACTCATCGGTTGATTTGACGCACTTACAGGCGTCCCGACACCAGCATAGGGTGGCGCCACCCCTATCGGGGGCCCTTCCGGAGGGCGTTCCGCGGGCATTGGCGGGGGGCCGCGGCTCGACCCAGAATCATTGGGCGTACTACGAGGCAGCTTCCTCACATCCACTAGGTCAGGAAAAGTTTGGTGTGTGAAAGGCTGCTGACTAGCGGCATGATGGCGAGCGGCGGTCTCATGGGGAGATACCCAGTCCTTCAAAAGTTTGCGGATTTTCTCCCATTCCTTCTCCTTGTCCATGTTTTCTACTTGGTGGTGCGGCTGTAGACTTCTTGGATGAGTTGCGCTGTATTTATAGCTAGAGCGGACGGAGTGGTAGCCGGGCCTCAGGAGTGGTGGTCCTGAAAAGCTATCTCGTCTGGTCATGTCCTCAGAGAAAGCTGGGTCATCCGGTCACATCGTCCTGAAAAGCTATCTCGTCTGGTCATGTCCTCAGAAAAAGCTGGGTCGTCGGGTCACATCGTCCTGAAAAGCTACCTCGTCTGGTCATTGCATTCATTGCCGAACGGTTGGGCGACCGCATTTATGGGCGCCCAACGGTTGGGCGACTGCATCCTATCACCCAACCGTTGGGCGACTAGAAACAACCGCCCAACCATTAGGCGACAGGAGTATATTCATGTAATAAAAAAAACCCAAGAATAAATTCGTATATTTGCGGTAGACGGAAGGTTGTAGGATATTCCAAATATGCTATACTTTCCCTAACTTTGAATGTATAAAAAAGCTAAATTGCAAGTCCTGAGTAGACGGAGGTACAAGCTTCTCTAGTCATGCCTAATGGTAGATGGTGTCTCACGCTACCCACATAGAGTGTTGTTCACGGGGCCACAACACTCTGCCTCCTCAGCTTTTCAGACCAAAAAGACAAGACTCTCCAAAACAGGACGTGACAGCTCAGTAACATCCCAAGTACACACATAACAACCAAAATACGTGTACAAATATAGTAAAATAAAATCGCATAACACGCGATACTACACGGCTCACTCGTCTGAGTCACTACTCTCTGCCTGCTGCTGCTGCGTTCGCGTGCGCGGCCTTGTTTTGCGCCGAGCATGACCCGTGGAATACGTCCACCGGTCCGGAGAGCGCGTGTCGGTGCGGATGGGGTAGGGAGACCGTTGAGTCGGAGGTGGACCAGTAGGCTGACTCTGGGGCACAGCCTGGTAGACGTACATGTCGTCGTGATCAGCCATGCCGACCTGGGGGACAACTCCGAGGAATTCATCGACGACGGAGGCTATTAAACCACTCTGGGGGTGCGATGCCTGCAACTCCGGCTGCGCTGATGAAGTCAGGCCTTCGACGTACGGGATTCCTGCGTACCCGGAGGAGCTATGGCCTGGAACGTACCGTCGGGCACCAAACCCGGAGGAGCTCTGCCCTGAGTATGCTAGAAACCCTGGCTGCCATTGATCGTGCCCTAGCGTCATGTACTGCTCCCTCACACGAGCTGGGAGGCCCGTATCCTCGTCATCAGTCGACATGAACTGGCCGTCACCCCCACGGGCAACTGAAGGCTGCAAGACGGGACGATGTTAGTACAAGTAAACACTCCGGACGTAAACTAAGAACCTCGTACCTCCCGGATGTGCACTGCAGATAACTGAGGGGGAGCGCCAGTCTGTGTACTGGGTCCGGACGACAGAAGTGACTCATCCCGACGGACCTACGGCGAGAGAACGGCATGATGTTAGCGGCACGTAAGGCATAAACCCAAAAAATAGAACGTAAATTTGAACATAGCGACTTACCCCCGTGGCGACCTGTCCCGCGGATGACCGACGGGAAACGCTACGACGCCTGCCGGACTCGCTAGGTCGTGCTGACCAGCAGGTGAGCACGCCCCCCCCCCCCACTTCGAGCCCGATGCGTAGGGCGTCGTCCCTCGAACGACCACAGCTCAAGTTCTTTACTATTTTCTTCATCTCCGCCGAGATGTGCTTCAAAACTTTTTTATACCCCGCTGGGGTTCTATCTGGGCTGCTGAGGGCATCATCCGATGCGCTCGGGCCTTAGGCGCTCCTTCAATCGCAGTGACATACGTAACAGGTTGATTAACAAAAGGTACGAATGTCGTTAATGAAACTACGAACCAGAGGTGGTAAGTGTTGTACGGCGTTGTCAAGTCGGGAAGCGATGTGACGGTCGTACGTGCGGTGGAGGCTCTCCTCGTGGTGCGTCGGCTGTGTCACCTCCTCTGGCCGCTCCGGAGGAGGAATGGTCAGTCTTGGGCGTGTTCGTGGCACGTACCACTCCATGTACGCACCATATGACTCACGGTCGTACAGACGCTGCTCATGCCAGATATCCACATGTGCCGTGTTCATCCATGTTACAATCCACTCCTGCTGGTGCATTGGCCAGTCCCGAATGTTCCCACCCCACCTCGATTTCTTGCATTTCCGAAAAGATTAATGTTAGAAAAAGAAGACGTAGGCGAACATTACTCGGATGAAGTTTGACTCACAGGTGTACGGCTCGCTCGAGGGCTGTCCGTCGGGCATGCGCGATGCATGCACCAAATCGTCGCGTTCATGCTGCCGCCACGCGTGAGGCTCCACCATATGTGAGAAGACCATGTGGCAGGTCGTTCTCCACAGTGGTATGTCCTGGATGCATTGCAAAGACAGCCCATGCGGCGCTACCGCAAGCAGGAAATCAGGATACCATGGACACCAGATGATGTCGCTCTCGTGCAACAACTCGAACTCGTTGTGGTACAATGAGTAGCACCTCGCCGGTCTTGTGCTGGCCCAACGCAGACGGGCAGCAGTCCACCGTAAGCCCATGGTGGGGGCGTCTATGGCGTCATGTGGGGGGTCCAACTAGAGGGTATGGGTGCACCGCTATCTCGATGGTCGGCCGCCCAATAGGGAAGTGCTCCCAACTCCACAACTGCAGGAGCACGTAGCATACGGCCAGGTTGGTAGCGTGATGGTACCGTGCGCGGCGCCACACAACCCCGGTATGTGGCGCAAAGGACGGTGATCCCGGTATCGAGGCATCGGCTCAGCCCCTGCGTCAACCAAAGACTCGGCGATGGGGATGAAGATGGGGTTCAAAATATCCCCCTTTGAGGTTGGAAACATGATCCAACCAAAGAGCTGGAGAAGGTAAGCAACGAGGTACGTCCTAACGACCTCGTCAGGTGCACCTCGGGCATTTCTGACGCGCTCGGCCAAGCCGGGGACGCCACGTGAACCCTCCGGGATAGATTGCCCAAAGCGCTGCTCCAGCATGGTCTTCCAGTCCGCACTCGGAGGGCCTGGAACAAGAGGCACACCCCGAATCGGGAGACCAGTCAAGAAAGACACGTCCTGTAGGGTGACCGTCATCTCACCCCACCGAAAGTGGAAGGTGTGCGTCTCGGGCCTCCACCTGTCGACAAGTGCGGACAGTAGGCTGCCGTCAAGGGTAAACCCGCGTCCGACGGAGACCATCCTGGCAAAAGGCAACAAGCCTGTCTGACGGAGGATCGGGACGTAACGACGCCCGCGGCCACCGTCCCTCCCGCCTGGCGCCCGGGCGGAGGGCCATCGCGTCGGCGTGAGCCACACTTGCACCGGTGGTCCTCATCGTAGAATTGTTCCAAGAGCTCGCATGCAGGACATGCCTAGCAACACATGCATAGAGAACATTAGTGAGAATATGGCTAATGAACATAAATGATTGTAAATTAATTTCAATTCCAAAATTTTCTGTGGTAGTAACAAGTTTCAAACCTTGTGCATGTTCTAAGCCATAGTGCATGTTCTGCTAACACCGAGTGCATGTTCTGCTAACACCGAGTGCATGTTCTATGCCATAGTGCATGTTCTGCTAACACCGAGCTAACACCGAGTGCATGTTCTAAGCCATAGTGCATGTTCTGCTAACACCGAGTGCATGTTCTATGCCATAGTGCATGTTCTGCTAACACCGAGCTAACACCGAGTGCATGTTCTAAGCCATAGTGTATGTTCTGCTAACACCGAGTGCATGTTCTAAGCCATAGTGCATGTTGTAAGCTATAGTGCATATTCTGCTAAAGTACAATAAAAAAGGAAACCAACACAATTCTAAACCATAGTGCATGTTGTGCTAACATCGAGTTAAAAATTTATAATTTTACGGTCAGGTTCCTCATACTAACACTAACCCTAACAACAATAAGTCTGCTAACACTAACCCTAACAACAATAAGTCTGCTAAGTCGACTAATTGAAAAGGCAAGACTTTGCTAAGTCTGCTAACACTCTGCCTCCTCAGCTTTTAATTTCGTTTCAATTCTAAGTCTGCTAACACTCTATTTCAATTTTGTTTAACGACCTCCAAATATTTTAATATTTTACAGTCAGGCTCCTCACACTACGTAAATCACCGAGTTAAAATTTACAACACTAACAACAATAAGTCTGCTAAGTCAACTAATTATGGGCTAATCACGTTGCTAAGTACTAAGTATTCTAATTATGTGCTAATCACACTAAATCTTCCAGTTTTATGTTCGAACACTAAGTCAAAATACACCGACTACACAACTATAACTACTCAGTTTCTACAATAACAAACTACAATTCATCTAATCACGTTGCTAAAACTACCTAAAACTATAGTCGAATGCGAATGACACTTACCTTTTCTGGGTGCTCAGACGATTTCAACTTCTCTCTGGTTGCCTTCTCCCTTCTCTGCCACGAGCTCAGTGCGATATGAAATGAACTACTAAAAGAACGAATGAGCGACTACGAATGCAGTCCCGCTAGCTCTCTCCTCCACTGCTCTTAAAGAGAATCATTACCCCGTGCGCAAATTAAGCCATAAATTTCGACACACAATGATTTGACACAAGAGACAAGAGGTGACGGATCGATGCTTTCGGTGCAAAATACAGGGAAAGAGGGCCTCCTTCACATCTTTTAACAATCAACACATGGCCAGGGCCTGGTTCAAATGTCTGAACAATCAACACCTGTTGCAAATGGAGAGAGGGAGGGCCTGCTGCAAATGAAGGGAGGGAGGAGGGCCTACTGCAAATGAAGGGGACTGATTCAAATCTTTGCAATCAACACATATTAGAATGACACAATCATATCGATTAGCAATTAAAAATCTAAATAAATAAAATTATGCAAAATTTATACAAATAAAATTATACAAAATTTATACAAACAACTAAACTGTTTTAGTAGACTACACAAAAAAAAATTCATAATTTTTTGAACTCATTTGTATATTTCAAAATTACCACAAACTTTTTCTAACCCTAACCCTAATTAACTCTCTAACCTAATTAACCCTCTAACCTAATTAGCGCTGGAGGCCACACGTGGAGGGGCGGGCGCAGGGTCACCCTGCGCCCGGGAGCAGTGGCCGGGCGCAGGCTCACCCTGCGCCCGGGAACAGTGCAGCGGCGGCGTGTCGGCGCGTGGGGAGGGGTCGGCGCGGGCTGGGCGAGGGGACCGGCACGTGGTGGCGCGAGGCCGGGCGAGGGGGAGCGGTGGGAGTGGGCGCCACGTGGAGCTGGCCGGGATGGGGCTGGGACGGGAGTGCGGGTGCGGCAGCGGCACGTGGAGGCGGCGCGGGCTCACCTGCGCCGGGAGCAGCAGGTAGGGGTGGCGCAGGTGAGCCGCGCCGGGAGCGTGGAGGGTGGGGGCGGCGCGGCGGCACGTGGAGGCGGGCTCGGCCGGTGAGGTGGCGGGCGGGCGCGCCGACGTGGCGAGGCGGTGAGGTGGGGGCGCGCCGTGAGTTGGCGTCGAGCAGCTGGGCGGCGCGGGCTCACCGCGCGCGCGCGTGCCATTTTTGCAAATACACGCGGAAGTCGGTCATAAGTGCAATTACGGTTGAAAACGATCAGACGCCAAAAACTCACAAAGGGGACGCCATATATCTCTTTATTCTTTTTTTACACTCGAGACTAAACTCTGCAAGACTGCAATGTTGAATATAATCCTACATCACTCGTGTAACGAAATACTCCTATAAAATTAAAGCTAACTCCTACCACGGACATGTCACATGTGCACTTCAGCAAAAATCACTACAACTAAGTGCTGTCACACTACCAAACTACAGTCGTCTCTGTTTGGAATACTGGAATTTTGTAGAAATTGCATCCAGTTCCTCTAAAACTCCTGTTGAAAACCCCCAATTCCAAATGATGCCTATGTTTCACAGGAACAAATGGAATGTTTGGTTCGAGGGACCATCTCATCCTAGCATGGATCGGTCCATCATGAGATCATCTCATAAATTTTATGGGATGAAACCATCTCTCATTTCGTATAAACTTATGCTTATGAGGGATGAGGTGGTGATGGATTAACCCATTTCGTTCCTCAAACCAAACAAGTAAGTTAGGTTCGGAGTTAGGATTAGATAATCCTACGAACCAAACTGTTTTAGTAGTGGGTATGACTTTACAGACTTCAATTCGAAATGTTTTGGTCAGCAACGAGGACAAAGGAATGGAAAGAAGGGAGAAGACGTCACACTAGGTGTTAGCATATATAATCTGCTTATTTTCCCAACTGTATTCTGTTGTATAGCGATACGGTTCATTTTGATTCTACCGGCTATGCTTATGATCCTACCGGCTATTTTGTTGTAATCATGATTGTCTGCATGGACTATTCATCATTCGGCACCATCGATCGTGTCGGTTGCACATTACTCTTCTTCTTCTTCTTCTTCTTCTTTGATTGTATTTCCACAAGGTATTAGAGGCTCTCTGTCGAACCCGGGAACGAAGGATCCCGAATTCTCTGTGTTCATACTCCAGTCCAGGATTTCTAATGTACACAGTCTCACAAACTTGATATCACAATCATATCACAGAAACTTAAATAACATTAAGTAATCAAATGTTTAATACAACTGAGTCTGATAAGCAAAGAATAAATAGCATTGCGGAAGCAAAGTAGTAAATCTGAGCCACACGATTCGCCACAGACAATCGTCTGGAGTCGAAGGCCTAAACGTCCTGGTCCTCACTGTCGGGGAAGAAGTTTTCTCCTGAATAAAAGTTATTCAGCAAGAGTGAGCACTACTACCGTGCTCGCAAGCTACACCCAATATGAAATGAAAATGCATGCATAAGGTAAACAAGTGAATAAGGTAGGGGTTATTTTGCATAAAGCAGCATTTTCAGGTTAAATACTCTTAGTAATTTCCAAGGCCAATTTTGTACTATATCTAAAATCAAATTTTAAAATGACAATGTTATAGTATGGATAACCTCCAATGAACAGGTGAAGGATACTCTCCTATCACATGGCTGACCGCCCAATTTTCCATAAGGATTAACCATCCTCAACCATTGGATAAAACATTTTGAAAACCAAAAAAAAAGTCTAACTTCAAGTGGCCTTGCTAGCATGTCCATGACCGCAGACGCGGCTATTCGAATAGTTTTTACTCTACAGAGTCTGTACAGCTTTACCCACATGAGATGACATGCTCATTATGTCAGCCAATACACGCTTCAGTAGGCGTGCGATCGAAAGATTATCATGAGGCCTTTACAACGTGATGTCTTAATGTACTTATGCCCGCTAAGGTTTCACTTCCATTGGACTAACCGTCCTCCAGGAGCCCCCTCTTGCACCAAGTGGGAATATATGTCTAGTCGACACCCACACAATCAACATGATACAAATACACTAAAACATTACAAATTACTTAGCCAAATCCTACCCATACATGACATGTGGTGGTGCAGTGAGCATAGCAAAAGCTGCTCAAAGAGCGGTCCTCAATTGACTTGGCGTCTTTCAAACAAGCCCTGGCCTTAATCTTAACCAGATTAAACCCATGCATAAACTCGCACCCACCATTCAACCAACCGCCCAAGTCTAAACCCATTTTTATTTTATTTAGAGTAAAACCTCTTTATAAACTTTTGTGGTAAAACAATACCACAATATCAAATTTAAATCAAATTTGTAAAAGATTTACCTAAACCTTCCCAAATTCTTAAATGTGGTCTAGGCATGGCTAAGCATATGACTAATTTTAGTATCATTTTGTCTAATGGTGACAAGGTATTCATGTTCAACATTCAAATTGGCCATACAATGGATATTGGAATAACTATGTATAAAAACAGGGTATTGAAATAATTGTATAAACATACGCATGAATTAAGAAATTTAAAAACTGAAAATAACTTTAAAGTAATGGGATCAACATGATCAATGGTATAACTTGCCTTCGTTGACGTCCTGAAATTCTAAGTCGTCGGGATGGTCAAACTCTCCGGAGTCGTCGAAGTCTATACGCGAAAATACGACAAATTTAATTCAAATTCAAATAAATTCAAAAAGATAGCTCAAATTAACTCCAAATTGAAATATTTTGGTTTAGTTAGCTAGATTATAATTTTATACAAATTTTGCAACTTGAATCACCCAATTTGGAGTTCAGATGAAAAAATATGAATTTTAGAACTTTAAATCTATTAAAAACCCTAATTCTAGTTTTAACATATTTTCTGGATTTATTTTTCTAAAGGAAAACCTAATTATTGCGCAAGCGGTGATGTCAGCCCTGAGATTTTCGGAATTAAGATATTTTAACTAAAATTCTGACGTGTGGACCCTATGTGTCATAGACACGGCTTACGTGGACTAAGCCCACGGCTATGGATCAGGGGGGTGTACTGGCGCAGAGGTTGATGTGGCCACCGCCTAGGCAGTGACTAGGACTAATAGCTTAGGTGGCAAGGACGTGGTATACACGTGGCTGCGACGTGGCTGTCCACGTCAGCTCGTGGCCGGCGGCAGTGCGGCGTTGAGCTCGTCGGCGCTCTGCACCACGGCGAGCCTCGCGGGTGGTACTAAAAGGACCAGCATGACTTAATGAGTCTAGTGCTTACCAAAATAGTGCCGGAGGGTGACGTTTTGACCGTTGGCGACGAGGTTTAGCGGCGGCAAGGTTCGGTCGACGGGGAAGAAGATGTTGCGGGGGTCCTCTGGCGAAGTGGATGCGCGCACAAGCTTCGCGGCGTCACGACGATGACGAAGATGTGGATGGCAGGGGTGGCGAAGGCTTGACGGTGGCGAACTCCACGGTTGAAGCTCCTTCGGCTCCGAGCTTCAGCTCCAAAATTCCGGCGAACGGGGGCGTTTGAGGAGGAATGAGTGGTGGCACTGAGGTGAGGAGGCCAGGGCGCACCCGGAGCATCCTTTTATAGGGGCGGAGGGGCTCTGAGGTGGCGTGGGGACGTGGAGGACGTGGCGGCGGTTTGTGGCGATCGTGGGCGAAACTGGCGCGGAGAAGGAGGAAGATTATAACATCCCAACTTTGGACTTGTGTTTCAAATGTAAGAAAATGAGTAGAAATTAAAACTTTTTCTTACATCTTGTATTTCCTGCTGCTTTAAACAATTGTTGTAAAGAAGTTATGGAAATACAAAGTCACAAGTCATTTTGCCCCAAATGTGTTCTTCTAAAAAAAAACTTTCATACCACACTTTGTGGCCATTCTCTGAAAATGGTTTCCCCAAGCTCTAGAGTTGAGATGTGACCCATCTGAAAAATTTCACAATTTTTAGAAATTGTTTGAATACATTTGGAGGTCAGTCAACCCTGTTTCATTTTCAGTCAAACTCTGGCTCAGCACCTTGTAGAATTTTTGGAGGAAAATGTACAGCACCAAAACCTCTGAAAATCTTACACAAGGTCAATACCTTAGTTGGCAAGCTCCTGTAAAAATTTCAGAATTTTTGGAGTTAGTTTGCTACCTCAATCAATTTCCCTAATCCAGCTCTTTTCAAAATCCAAATTTGGACTGTGTCCGAGTCGACTGGTTCGGGTAATACCCAGCCCACTGTCTTGGTCCAGCCAAGCCCTCTTAAGCTACTTGGGGTGCGTGTTTTCTGAGCCGTTGGATTCATATCTGACACTCACGACCTCCCCTACCCTTTTTAAACACGAGGAGCTCTAGGGAAGGCTTGACCGTCCGATTGTAATCTAACGCTCACAATCACCCTAGCCTTTCGCTGGTCTTCTTCTTCCTCGCGCCGTGCGCATCAACAAAGGCGTGGTGTGGCTCACAAATCTTGCCGCCCTCGTCAACGCCACCGTCGGGCGTGTGGCACGCCGAGCTTCGGCAAAGCCGTGCTCCGCGCTGCCCTATTTCTTTAGCCCTAGTTTTAGCGCGGCCGAGCTCGCCGTAGCTCACCGCGCCCCCTTCTTTGTTTTGTGCTCGTTAGTTTCAAAAGCCCCCGAGCCCCTCCTCTTCTCCCTTCCTCGCCTCCGGCCCCACACTCACCTTCTGCTTGTGGAGCTCAAAACTCCGAGACACCAAGTCCGCCATTTTTAAACCGAGCTTTGCATCGTCGTCGGAGCTCGGTGGTTCTTTAGTCCATTTCTCACTTCATTTGTGGACCTCTTGTTGTCGCAAGTCCTCTCCCTAACTCAATTTGGGTTGCATTCTCGAGAATGACCTAATTTGAAGTTTTGGATCTTCGCGGCGAAAGTGCTCCCTTCGCTCCCATCTCAGGTAAGACCTTCTCCATTCAAATCTTTGGCCCCGACCACCTCCAAGCCATCGCAACGTTACCCGACCATTCTTTTTACCTCGCTGCTCGTGAGCACCTTTCGCGCCATCTTCTCCGGCTCCAGATCGGTCTCGCCGCCGGGCCTTCTCCGACCTCCTCTAGACCTATCCTGCTCCTGGTGAGTTCACTTTAGTCCCTTAGTGCTCTAGGGCTAGTTAGTTTAGCTGTAGCGGACCCTTTTTCGTATTTTCGGATTTTGCCGAAAGTGGTCCTCCGCCCCTCTCCGGCTCGCCGGCAATGCAGGCCAGCTCCGCCGTCGAGATTGGTCCCAACATGTTCGCAATAGTATTAGGATCATTTTGGTACTTTAGTTGCGCGCCGCCGTGGTCTTGGTCATCGGCGACGTGCCGGCGAGCAAACTGAGGTGGTCTGTACTTGTCGCGATTTTGTCAAGTCACCAGACCTCCTCGGGTTAATCGCAGCCATTGATGACCTCCCTAGGGTTAGATCTGAGCCCTAGAACCTTTTTTCGAAAAGCTTTAATCTCAAGACCTCCCCCTAGTCAATCTCAACCGTTTAGGACCACCCGAGATTATATCTGTGCGGTAGGTTCTTTTCTGTTCAAACGTTAAGTCCGATCCTAGCCGTCCAGACCTCTCCTCGTTTAGATCGTGACGTCTAGGACCTCCTCCACTCGATCGGACCGTTCAGACCTCCCTTGGGCGACCGAGCCGCCCGGATCTCGTTCGCTAAAACCTTATCCTTGAGGACCTCCCCAATTAAATCTTGACCGCTGAAGACCTCCCCCGTGAGATCTTAGCCGCCCAAACCTCCGTTAGACCTGTCACCTTAGGACCTCCCCTGGGAGCTATGTGCCGCCAGATCTAAATCTGACGGTCACGGCCTCCTTTGCGCGCGAGGAGCTCCTCCGCGTGCGCTATGCTTGTCCTGGTCGGAGCCGTTGGATCCCTCATCTACGGCTTGGACCTCCTCAGTGCGCGATCATGCAGGTGCTTTGTGCCCGTGTTCATGAGCCGTGCGATCTCAAATCAACGGCCCACGACCTCCCCAGTTTTAGTGGGTTTTCAAGTTCTAGTCCCGAGAGCTTTTATTTGCATCTTTTAATTGTTTTGAATTTTGAGGATGCATAACTTTGTCATTTTAGCTTCTTTTTGAGTGATTCAAATTGCAGTAGCTTTGTGGTAGGATAAACTTTATATTGAGAATGATTTTAGGCTCTGATCTGTACTAGAGATTGGTGTATGTTGTTATAAATGTTCAAATGTTTTGAGGGTTAGCAAAATCACTTCAAAAATGGTATCATGTATAACTTTTCATGAATAACTTCTTTTTTGACAAACTCAAGGTTGTAAAATTTCACTGATAATGTACTTTAGCCTAGCATAGGTTTTGTTCATGTTGTTGATACTGTAAAGTGAAATGTGCTAGTTTTACAACTTAGAAAAATCATAAGTAAATCATTGTAACTCCTAATTGAGTAAACTTAACTTTGCTGATCTTAGGATATCAATATCTACCTGCTATAAAAATTTCAGGTCTTAGATCGTTCTAGAAATTTTTGTCATGAACAGTACCAGTAATTAATTAGGTTGATTTTAAAGCTGAGAAAGAGTATTTTGCCTATATCTTTTGCATACTAAATCTAAATTGCATGATTCTTGTTCCTAAAATTGTCTAAAATCATCCCCTAGCTGTTGCATAAATTTCATTAGATTTGGATGTCTTTTGCTGTTGGAGTCATTTGGTGTTCTTCGTTCTTATGGATTTTATCGCCTTTTCGCGTTAGGTTCCGAAGGTAATATTGTCATTGAATCTGAGCCACAGCCATCAGATCCTGCACTCCAGCAAGATAAGCAGATGTAGCATCATTTTATCATGTTGCTCCTACTATTTTCAAATTCTAATATATTATTTGCAAATTCTATGTATGCATTACTATGTTGTTTTAACTACTGTCGATAGTTAACCTAGTAGATGCATTACCAGTAGGAAATGTTTATTCCTCTACTACTGAGTCTAGGATTACTTGTTGTGATTTTGGGTTCGCTGGATGAACCCTTGTCACTTAGTAGTTTACGTGTCATTATGCTTAGCCATGCTTAGCTATCGGTAGAAATGGGCGGTTATCGACTTGTCGATAACCTTGATCACACAAACTGTTATAATCTGTATATTTCATCCTTGTGCTATGTCTAAATTGCAAAACTAAAACTGAAAATGAAAACAATTTAGACTTGGGCACAATGGTAAGATGGTGTGATCTTTTGGGTGTAATTGGAATAGTGCCCGGGTCAATTAAGGACCGAACTACTTGTGAGTACCTGTTATCCGAGCATTCTGTGCGTGCCAACCACACTAGATGGATATGGGACCTCTCTTAGCTGAGTACCTTGGGGTGTGTTAATTAATGAGTCGCGTGGTGGGTTCCATATTTAATTATATGCAACATGGACATGTTAGTGGGGAGATGTGAGGACCCGGAATATTTAACTAGTAACACTTAACCTCCAAATGGTTCTAGCATTACTAATTAAACATTCTAAGCCTCGATGGACATATGCTTCCTGCACTGCAGCATATGCACATCATCACAAAATTACACATCATTTCCATACACATACATCACTAAGTTCAACAACGACATACATAAAGTAAAGTTATTACAAAAGAGCCGACTGCCAAATAGAACAATAAACAAGAATGACAATGAAGCAAAGGTGCCATAAGATGGCTAGAACAAAAGTCGGCCAGGTTAGCCACACAACCCACAAGGCAACCGACCAGGGCCGCCAAGCTAGACGCTCTCGGGCTACACAAAGACAACTCACGTAGTGAGGCCCATCGAGCTCACCTTCTTCCTCCGCAACAAATACATTTAAGCAAGATAACTGAGTACACAAAGGTACTCGCAAGACCGACGTGTGGAATAGCAGACCTATTCATAAACTACATGCAAGCTTATTTAGGTGGAGGTTGTATGTCTCATTTTGCACAAAGCCAACTTTATTTGCAATAATGTAATACATTTAAAAGCAAGTTTACAAATCTGTTTTGTTGTCAAAATAACAAATGAAATAAAGATACATACAAGTAACCACGGAAGTGACTATCCCAATAGCCACCACAACATAGCACTAATCCCGATTCGCACCACCCATCAAGTTTTAGTTTTAAAATGTTGTAGTCTAGTTCTCATGGGGCGATCCGAGCGTGTCCATAACCTAGGACGAGGCTATTCGAATAGTTTTAACCTGCAGGTGTACCAATGTACCCACACTTGGACCACCTTTAAGCCACAAAGCACACTTAGAAGGTATGCAAGCACGCTAAGTCCTACGAGACGTTTTCCAATATTGTGTATTAACCACGAGCCGCTCGTATGGATAGGAACCCATACGCTTACATTGCCACCGAAAGACAACCACCGTTACTGGGAAGCCTTCGGACTCTACAATGCTCCCAACACCATCCTCATGCGACTCCTGCGACCGAAGCCAATACACGCCAAAGTACTAAGTCAAGAGAGGTCCCATACCCTCTAGTGTGGTTAGCACGCAAAATGCTCAAGACGGTGGCGCAAGTAACTCGGTCCTTAATGACCCGCACCATTCCGCCACACCGAAGCACACCAATCATACCATTGTGCCCAAGTCTAAATCATTTTTGTTTTCAGTTTTAGTTTTCATAAGTAGACATGGCACAAGGCTGAAATCATAAATCATAATAAGTTTTATGTGATCAAGGTTATCGACAAGTCGATAACCGCCCATTTCTACCGGAAGCTAAGCATGGCTAAGCAATTATTTCGCAACTACTAAGTAACAAGAGCTCATCCACGAACTCTAAATCACAGCAATAACCTAGGCTCACGGTAGTAGAGGATAATCATTTGCTAGGAAATGCATCTACTAGGCCAACTAACGACAATAGTTTAACACAAAGTAGCAATGCATACATAGAAGTTGTAATCAACATAAATACCTAAAATACTGGGATTAACATGATCAAACTGCTTGCCTTGCTGGATTTGTTCTTGCTGCAGAGGAGGATTCTCAGGTTCAAAGTTTTCTTCGGAACCTAACACGAAAAGGCGATAAAAACTGATAAGAACGAAGAACACCAAAAGGAACTCAACAGCAAAGAACATCCAAATCCCATGAAATTTCTACAGCAGCTAGGGGTTGATTTTAGACAATTTTAGAAACAAGAATCACTTCATTTGGACTTAGCATGAAAAAGTTATGGCTAATCTAAGTTCTCTCAGCCTGAAAAATCATAATTAAATTAATTTCGATTACTGTTTGTGGCGAAAATTTCTAGAATGATCTGGAACTTGAAATTTTTATGGTAGGTAGCTAAGGTCATCCTAACAACAGCAAAGTTGAGTTTACTTCATTTGGGGTTATAATGAATTAGTTATGAATTTCCTAAGTTCTAAAACTAGCATATATTACTTTTCAAGAACATGAATAAAGACAAGGCCTAGTTCATATTAAAGCATGTCTACAGACAAATTTTACTAAGTCGAGTTTGCTCAGATTGGATTTACAGAGAATAAGTTATGCATTTTACAAATTTTCAATAAATTTCTAGACAACCTCACATATTAAACAAGCTAATGCAGTTTAAATCATTTTCTGCTACATAACAGTGCCCAAATTCAATCTCAAATTAAAGTTCATACTACAACAGAGCTACAGCAACTGGAATCATTCAAAAAGGAGTTAATATGACAAAGTTATGCATTTTTGAAATTTGAAACATCAAAAGACTTAGAAAATTTTGAGCTCGGGAGGTCCAAATGAATCGAAGGAAAACGAGAGGTCGTGGGCGCCGATCCTTCATCGCACGCCACGGACTCGAAGCACGATGCACAAAAGACCTCCTCCCGCACTGGGGAGGTCTGGACCGTTGAGATTTGATCCAACGGCCACGACCAGTGCATGTACAGCGCACGCAGAGGAGGTCCTTGCGCCTAACAGAGGTCGTGACCGTCAGATCGAGATCTGGCGGTCCCGAGCACTAGGGGAGGTCCTAAGGCTAAACCTACTGAGGGAGGTCTGGACGGCTAAGATCTCACGGAGGAGGTCTTCACGGTCTAGATCTCCAGAGGGAGGTCTTTAACGGTCACGATCAAGCGAGGGAGGTCCTGCCCGTTAGATCTAAATCTGACGGTTTAGACCAGAGGAGGAGGTCCTAACACTACGGATCTCAAGGAGGAGGTCCTAGACGGTCAAGATCTCCAGGGGGAGGTCTTGAACGGCTAAGATTTACACGAGGAGGTCTTGGATGGCCAAGATCTACTCGGGGAGGTCCTATGCGACAGGGTTCTAATCGGAGGAGGTCTGGACGGCTCAGATTAGGCCTTGGGAGGTCCTGAGCGGTCCAGATCGACGCGGAGGGAGGTCTAAAGCGATAAGGTTTTAAAGCGAGAGGTCTGGACGGCGAAGATCTCCACGGGGAGGTCTTCAAAGGTCCAGATCTGCCCAAAAGAGGTCCTGAGACTTAGCTTCTTCGAACACAGGACCAGAGGGAGGTCTTATTGCAAACAGGACCCTGAGGGAGGTCCAGCAACTTAACATTTTCGTAGAAGGGGTCCTACGGCACAGATCTAACCCGGGGTGATCTTAAACGGCTGAGATTTAACTGAGGGGTGGTCCTGGGACTTAAGATTTTTCGGAAAAGAGACCCTAAGGCTGAGGTTTAGCTCAGGGTGATCCTGCACGGTGAAGATTACGCCCGGGAGGACCTAGACGGCTAGGATATAACCGAGGAGGTGGTCCTGGCGCTAATGTTTTACAGACAAGATCCTACGGCTAAAAGGTAACCCTACAGAGGTCTTAAGCGGGGTTTTCTTTGTAAAAGACCAGGGGTGGCTTTTTACAGAGAGGACCCCGAGGGTGGTCTAGGGTGGTCTTTGCAAAACGACCAAGGGGAGGTCTTATTGCAAAGAGGCTCTCGGTGGAGGTCCAGAGGCTCAAGTTTTTCGGAACGGAGCCAAAGGCTCGCATCTAACCTGGGGTGGTCATGGGCGGCCACGATTAACCCAAGGAGGTCTTAGGACTTGTCGAAAATCCGACAAGGTACAGAGCACCGCGGTTCACTCGCCGGCACGTCGCCGACGACCAAGACCATGGCGGCACTAACCAACTGTACGAAAACGACCCTAATACTATTGCGCACATAATGGAACCACTCTCAACGGCGGAGCGGGCCTGTAACGCCGGCGAGCCAGAGAGGGGCGGAGGATGATTTGTGGCAAAACCGAAAACGGCGAAAACACGTGCTACGAGCTAACCTAGCCATTGCTTAAGCTCTACAGGGCTAAAGCAAACTCACCCGAGTGCAGGGGAGGTCTAGAGGAGGTCGGAGGAGACCCAGCGGTGGAGACCGACGCCGGAGGTGAAGAAGATGACGGCGACCAGGTGTTCTGAGCCAATAGAGACGAAAAGAAAGGTTAGGATAAGCTTGCGATGGCCCGGAGGTGATCCAGGACCCAAGAATTGGACGGAGAACACTCACCGGAGATGGGAATGAAGGGGAGCACTTTCGGCCGCGAAGATCCAAAAACTTCAAATTGAGCTGTTCCTGAGAAAGCAACCCAAATTGAGTTAGGGAGAGGACTTGCGACGACAAGAGGTCCACAAATAAAGTGAGAATTGGGCTAAAGAACCACTGAAACACCCAAGTCACCAATGGAGCTCCCACGGCAACAATGGCGGAGAAGAGTGCTCACGGTGGTTTGACTTTAACTCAAAAAGAGTGAGCTAGGGTGATCGCGAGTGGAAGAGGAGCGAGAGGGGTCCTCGGGTATTAAGAAACTCGTGAGTAACAGAACAAGGGAGGGCCCGAGGCGAGCTACGGCGAGCTCCTCCGCAACAGCCCGAAAGCTATGGGAACAGTGGCAAAGACAGTGGCACGGCTTTGAGCCGAAAGCACCGACACGCCGCGATCGCCGACAACACGCGAGGCGCAGCGCGGGATGTGATAGTGCCATACCAAGATGGTGGTCGCGCGCGCGAGGAAGAAGATGACGGGAAGCAAGATGGAGAAGGCGGGAGGTCGTGGGCGTTGGATGCTAATCCAACGGCCAAACGCCATGCACGAACCCAACTTAACAACTTGGTCCGACCGAGCCCAAAGGTCGAGCTCGACTGGTCCGACTCAACCCAGTCCGACTCGCACCCACTTTGACTTTGGATATTGAATTGAGCTGGACTTTTGGGAAGTTGATTGAGGTAGCAAACTAACTCCAAAAATTCTGAATTTTTTACAGGAGTTTTCTAACTAAAGTGTCGACCTTGCATAAAATTTTTAGAGGCTTTAGTGCTGCACAACTTCCTCTAGAAATTCTACAAGGTGCTGATCCAAAGTTTGACCAGGTTTTAAATTGGGTTGACTTGCCCCCAAAAGCATTCAAACAATTTCTAAAAATTGTGAAATTTTTCAGAGGGGTCACACATCAATCCTAGAACTTAGGAAAAGTATTTCCAGGAGATGATCCAAAGGTTTGACAAGATTATTTTTGGAAGCTGAGATTTTGGATTAAAAAGACTTGTGACTTTGTATTTCTATAACTTTTGTACAAGAATTGTTTGGTACAACAGGAAATACATGATGTAAGAAAAAGTTTTAATTTCTACCCATTTTCTTACATTTGAAACACAAGTCTAATTTTTGGGATGTTACGGGGAGAGGAGCACCGCCGAGGTCGGTGTGTCTGCTCACGTATGGGTCCTTGTGATCCATATTTAGTCAGTAGATCACTAAGGATTAACCCTATACGTGCGTCTCTTGATTAGCATATTCCATTGGAAAGGGTTCAGTAGGACTTAGCCGTCTCATGCATACCAAAGGAAGTGTGCTTAATAGCTTGGCAAAAAGGCGGTCTCAAGTGTGGGTACATTGGTACACCCCTGCAGGGTTACAAACTATTCGAATAGCCTCGTCCTAGGTTATGGACACGCTTGGATAAGCTTTTCAAGAGTTAGACTACAACCTTTTTAATTAAAACTTGATGGGTGGTATGAATCTGGGATTCATGCTATGTGTGGTGACTATTGGGTTAGTCACTTCTAGGTGGTTACTTTTAAATATTGTTACTCGCTATTATTTCAATGCTTAAAACTGATTTGTTAAATTGCTTTCAATCTATTACATTATTGCAAATGAAACTTGCTTTATGCGTCCAAATAACCATATAACCAACATCTTTTGATACAACTTTCATGTAGCTATGTATAGGCTTGTTACTTGTAAGTCTTGCGAGTACATCATTGTACTCACCTGCATTGCTTGTTGTGTGCAGAGGAAGAAGGTGAGCCCGAAGGGCCTCACTTTTGTGAGTTGTGCTGTGACAGTGTGTGGGGCGATTAGTTTGGCGGCCCAGTCGGTTGCCCTGTGGTGTTATGTGGCTAACCGGTCGTCTTTTGGTTTAAGCCGTCTTATGGCATCTTTTGCTTCCGCTACTACTTTCTATCTTATCATTTGGCTGGTCGACTATTCTGTAATAACTTATATTATGTATGTCTTTTGGTAGACTTGTTATATTCTGTTGTATGGAATTGATGCATGCTTTGGTATGATGTATGTGTGCTGTATTTTCTGGGAAGCACATGTTCATCGAGACACGGATTATTCTGTTTGTGATACTAGAACCAGTGGAAGGTTAAGTATTACAAGCTTAATAAACCGGGGTCTCACAAAGATCATGGGGGAAATGCGGCAGAGGTGGACACAGTCATATGCACGTACACGCGAGGAACGGGGCGGTTGGAAATGAGGTCGTTTTGAACCTTTTGAGTTCGCGAAAATGGCGGCCTCGGGCTTGACCTCACAGAGATGACGGCAACGGAGACGAAGGTGGCAGGCCCACATGGCAGTGACAGAAAAGAAACAGGAAAAAGAAAAGAGAATATAGGTGGTTGGTTTGTGGTCGTTAGATTTAAATCGTACGGTCCACAAGAAGAGGGGTTGTCTAGAACGTGCGTTGAATATGGACCGTTGGATTTAAATCGGACGGTCCACAATGTTTAGAAACGTTCGGAGTTAAGTTACAGAATGAGGGGAATCACGTGGGCCGTTGGATTTAGATCATACGGCTCACGTTTGGAAAACGTTCGGACCTCCGAAAGGCTTAAAGGATCGTGGCCGTTCATTTTAAATCTGACGGCTCACGATGAGGGGAACGTTTAGGATCCAACGGTTGACAAGCTTTGAGATGGTTTTAACGCGTGCGGGTGTGAGGGAATGACAGGTGGGGTCGGGGTGAGAGAGGCTAACACGCAGGCCCCGTGTGTCAATGAGAAAGAGAGAGCGCGCGCCACGTGCGCGAAAAGGGGGTTTTGGGCTGGGTTTTGGGTTTTGGCCCAAACACGATTTTGAGTTTCTGAATTACTTTTCCAATTAAACTATTACTGTTAATTCATTTAAGCTTTAAAAAATAGCAAATAAATCCCAAAATTCCAGAAAAATTCATAGAAATTCCTGGAGTTATCTGGGACTTCAATAAAATATTTCCAACTATTATTTGGTAAATTATTTTTGCAAATAAATTTGTTTTAGCTTTAAAATAATTATAAACTGCTTTTCAAAACTCAAAAAATTCCACAAAAATAATTAAATTTTATTTTCTTCTGAAATTTAAAATTTGGGTTGTTACAAACCTACCCCCCCCTTAAGGGAATCTCGTCCCCGAGATTTAGGCTTGGCTAGCAAAGAGGTAGGGGTACTCAGCCTTCAAATCTTCTTCTCGCTCCTAGGTGGCTTCCTCTCCTGAATGGTTGCTCCACTGAACCTTGCATGAGCGGATGACCTTGCTTCTGGTGATTCGTTCTGCCACATCGAGAATCTTGATTGATTGCTCCACATAGGTGAGGTCTTCCTGAAGATTGATGCTTTCAATCAGTGTTTCTTCTGTTGGCACTCTGAGGCACTTCTTCAATTTAGAAACGTGGAAGACATCGTGTACTACTGACAAGGATGCTGGCAGATCAAGTTGGTATGCAACTTCACCTCTTCTGGCTAGAATCTTGTAAGGTCCTACAAATCTGGGTGCAAGTTTTCCTTTTGTCCGGAATCTTCTTACTCTTCTAAGTGGAGTAACTCTGATATTGACAAAATCTCCTATTTCGAAGGTCAACTCTCTTCGACGATTATCAGCGTAACTCTTTTGTCAGGATTGAGCTACCTTCAGGCGCTCTCGTATAGCCTTAACCTTGCTTTCAGCTTCTTTGATCAACTCCAGCCCAAAGAATTGATGCTCCCCTACTTGATCCCAAAGGAGTGGAGTCCTACACTTTCTTCCGTACAAAGCCTCGAATGGAGACATCTGCAAACTGGCTTGGTAGATATTGTTATACAAAAATTCTACATAGGGCAAATTCTTGTCCTAACTTTTTCCATAGTCTATGGCACAGGCTCGAAGCATATCTTCAAGAATTTGATTGACACGTTCTGTCCAGCCATCTGTCTGGGGATGATAGGTTGTACTGAAGTTGAGTTTGGTCCCTAAAGCTTCATGCAGGCTCTGGCAAAATCTTGATGTAAACTGGGAACCCCTGTCAGACACGATCTTCTTGGGTACCCCGTGTAAATAGACGATCCTGGCCACATACAATTCTGCTAGCTGACTACATCTGTATGTGGTCTTGACTGGAATAAAGTGAGCTACTTTAGTCAACCGGTCAATTATCACCCAGATAGAATCACATCCTGATTGGGTCCTAGGAAGTCCGGTGGTGAAATCCATACCAATTTCCCCCCACTTCCATTCAGGAACTGGTAGTGGTTGTAACAATCCAGCTGGTCTCTGATGTTCTGCCTTGACTCGCTGACATACATCACAGCGGGCGACGAACTCGGCAATGTCTCGCTTCATGCTGACCCACCAATACTTTTCCTTTAGATCCTAGTACATCTTGGTGCTTCCGGGGTGAATGGAGTAAGGCGATTCATGTGCTTCCTTCAGAATCGACTGTTTTAACTCCTGCTGGTCAGGTACACAGATGCGGTTCCCAAACCACACCGTTCCTTGCTCATCTTCAGCAAATCCTGGGGCCTTACCTCTTCTCATATTCTTCTTGATTTCCTTGATGTCCTCATCTCCTAATTGTTTTTCTCTGATTTGACTCTGAAGAGTTGGTTGAACTTCCAAAGCATTCACACAACCCTGGTTGACAATCTCTAAGTTCAGATGCTTCAGTTCTTCATAAAGCTCGGGCTGATTCTTCTGTACCATGATGGTGTTGTAATAAGCCTTTCTTCTCAAGGCGTCCGCAACCACATTTGCTTTGCCCGGATGATAGTGGATTCCGAGATCATAATCCTTTATCAACTCTAACCATCTCCTCTGTCGAAGGTTAAGTTCTGACTACGTGAAGATGTACTTTAGACTCTTATGATCCGTGAAAATCTCGTAGCGGTTACCAATGAGATAATGTAGCCAGATCTTCAAGGCATGCACAATTGCTGCTAACTCTAAGTCATGTGTCGGATAATTCCCTTCATGTGGCCTCAACTGCCTAGATGCATAAGCCACTACCTTGCCTTCCTGCATTAATACACATCCGAGACCTTGTCGGGATGCATCACAGAAGATCTCAAAATCCTTACGGATGTCTGGTAAGATTAGCACAAGTGCTGAGACTAGCCTCTTCTTCAATTCTTGAAAACTTTCCTCATAGGCACATGTCCATTCAAACTTCTTTTCCTTCTTCAGAAGTTGGGTCATAGGTCTTGCAATCTTAGAGAAACTTTCGATGAACCTGCGGTAATAACCCGCTAGTCCGAGAAAACTTCTTACTTCAGTGATTGTTCTGGGCTGCTTCCAATCCATTACTGCCTCAACCTTGGCGGGATCTACTACAACTCCTCCTGCTGATACGATATGTCCGAGAAAAGCCACCTGACTTAGCCAAAATTCACTCTTACTAAACTTGGCATAGAGCTGATGTTCCCTGAGTTTATCCAGAATCATTCTGAGGTGCTTCTCATGCTCTTTTTCATCCTTTGAGTAGATAAGAATGTCATCGATGAGAACAACCACAAACTTGTCCAAGAATTCCATAAACACTTTGTTCATCATATTCATGAAATAAGCAGGGGCGTTCGTCAAACCGAAAGACATTACTGTAAACTCGTACAGTCCATATCTAGTGGTGAAAGTTGTCTTCGGAATATCTTCTGGTCTGATCTTTAGCTGATGATAGCCGGATCTTAGGTCAATCTTTGAGAAGACATTTGCTCCTTTCAGCTGATCAAACAGATCATCGATCCTGGGTAACGAATACTTGTTCTTGATCGTCACATCATTGAGCGATTTGTAATCTACACACATTCTCATACTATTATCTTTTTTCTTGACAAATAGCACTGGTGCTCCCCAAGGTGATGAACTGGGTCGGATATATCACTTGTTCTGCAATTCCTCAATTTGCTTCTTCAACTCTGCTAACTCATTAGCCGGCATTCTGTAGGGTCACTTCGAAATTGGGGCTGTCCTGGGGACTAAGTCAATTAGGAACATTATGTCCCTATCCGGTGGCATGCCGGATAAGTCATCAGGAAAGACGTCGGGGTATTCCCGCACCACAGGTATGTCTTCAAGCTTTACTTCCTTCAAGCTGGTGAGGATGGAACTTCCTTTGGTACAGGTCTTGGCCTTGAATTCGACTGAAATTCCTTCTTCATTGGTGAGGGTGATAGATCTATTGGCACAGTCTATTTGTCCATATTTGTTGGCTAGCTAGTCCATTCCAAGAATTACATCCAAACCTTGGGAATGTAAAACTATCAAGTCTGCCAGGAAGGATACTCTGGATATCTCAAGGGTAAGATTCGGGCATAGAGAACTGCTTCTCATTTTCGAGCCCGGGGAATGGATTATCATAGGATTGTTTAAGGAGGATATAGGTAACCCATATTTACCCACAAACTTATTTGAAACAAAGGAATGTGAAGCTCCGGAATCAAACAAGACTGATGCTGGTATTGAGTTAACAAGAAACGTACCAAGGACGACATCTGGTGCTGCCTGAGCTTCCTCTGTTGTGACGTGGTTCACACGTCCCTTGGTAAACTGAACCGTCGGCTTTGACGTGCCGCTTGATGGTGGGGCTCGATCTTTGGCTTGACAGTCTTTGTTGCTTCTTTGTTTCTTTGGGCACCTGTTGGCATAATGCCATGTTTCATTGCAATGGAAACAAGTCACTCTTGTGGCCGAGGGAGTCAGGTTCTTCTGCTGGAACTGCCCTCCGGATGAGTTGTTGCGGAAGTTGGAGGTATTAGGGGGCTGATTCGGCACTGGGGCTCTGGACGTAGAGGACTGGAACTTTCCATGCTGTAGTGGCTGCGGCTGGGTGAGTCGAGGTTTGGGAAGACCTTCTGCGTTGAACCTCTGAGCGGCCATCCTCCGCTTGCAATTTTCCATCTCCTGGTGTTTGGCCTCCTGGCGGATTGCCTTGTCCACCAACTGCTGGAAGTCGGTGAAGGTTTGGGAGATCAGTTGAACTGAGATATCATCATTAAGTCCCTCTAGGAACCTCTCCTGTCGATCCTCATCTCTGGCTACGTCGGCTGGAGCGTAGCGAGCAAGCTGATTGAACCGGTGCAGATATTCGCTCACCGAGCGATTGCCCTGACGAACTGCATGGAATTCCTTCTTCTTTAGAGTCATCATCCCAGCGAGGATGTATGCATGGCGAAAAGCTCGCACAAACTCGTCCCATGAGATGGCTTGAGCATTGGCGTGGGAGATACAGAAGTTATCCCACCACTCTGAAGCAGGACCATTGAGCTGGTGAGAGGCGAATAGGACCCTCTCACGGTCGGTACACTGAGCGATGTCCAGCTTCTTCCCGATGGCTCGGAGCCAGTCGTTAGCATCCATTGGCTCAGTGCTGCTGGAAAAGGTCGGGGGACGCATGCGCATAAATTCCAACATCGTCACCCTCTGTGGAGGTTGCATTGGTGCGTGGGTTGTGGCGGTGGACTGCTGCTGGTGCTGTGGCCTGCACATTCTGAGAGTTGCTAAGTGACTGGGCCAGCAAGTCGATCAGATGAGCCTGGTTGGCCATCATTTGGCACCAATCAGGCCCTTCCACTGGCGGTGGGGGAGGATGCTGGGTAGGGTGCTTCTGATAGTCGACGTTCTCGTTGCCTTGGCCTCGGGCACTGCCACTTCCGGTGCGGGTGGTCACCATCTGCTGAATTTCCCAAAGACTTAGAAAAGAGAAGAAGAGATAGCACTAAGGGGGATAAGTTTAAAATAGCCCCAAAACACACAAACACGAGACAAAGGACAAAAAATTTCTTTTTCAAAGTAGTTCTTTATTTTATTCACTGATTATATGGCTACCACAAAGGGTTAGTAGCTCATAATTCGCAACTAAAAATGAACTAAGGGAAAAGGATCTATAGGGTGGATGGGGTGTAATCTCGGGAGTTGCTGGTACTGGCTTGGCCCGCCTTGTAGAGAGCCAGTTCTTCTTCAGCTGCCTTCAGCTTCTCCTCTGCAGCTTCCAATCTTCCTTGAACGAGGTATAGCTCATCTAGGGTGTTGCCATAGGCGTAGTCCATCGCCTTGGCTAGCTCCACCTGATGGGTGACCTCCGGGGAATCCTCATTATCGGCTAAGCAGAAAGCACTGCCCAGTCGAGTGGGGATGTGCATCGGGTAGTAGTGGAACTCGGTGTCTTGGAGGCGATGGTCATAAGTGTACCAAAGTCGGCGCACTGCTTCCCTTGCTGCGTCTTGGATGCCATCATAAAAGGGTTCCGACGCATTGGGGCGTTGAAGATATGGAACACGGTGTCGTGCGCCAGATTAGACTAGAGGATAATCTCCACCCTCCAGCGTTCTTGCCATCCCACTATGTACTTATAGCCTTGATACGTGGGTCTCTTCTTGAAGTCCAAGTGCTGCATCATTTTCCATAGTATGTCGGCCCATTCTCCAGCAAAGACTCCGTGGGAGATGCGGGTGGGTCTCTCGGCCATCTACAAATTTGGAAAAAAAAAACAAGAGTTTATAAATCTTTTAATAGAGAAAGGATGAGTAAGACTCTGGAAGACAAGTAAATACTTTTTAAATTTTTGAAAATAGTCCTTAATGGTTTTTCCATTTCTACCTAAGGCCACGACCTACAGTTGATATGGCTCTGATACCACTTTTGTCGAACCCGGGAACGAAGGATCCCGAATTCTCTGTGTTCATACACCAGTCCAGGATTTCTAGTGTACACGGTCTCACAAACTTGATATCACAATCATATCATGGAAACTTAAATAAAATTAAGTAATCAAATATTTAATACAACTGAGTCTGATAAGCAAAGAATAAATAGCATTGCGGAAGCAAAGTAGTAAATGTGAGCCACACGATTCACCACAGGCAATCGTGCTGAGTCGAAGGCATAAATGTCTGGTCCTCACCGTTGGGAAGATGTCTTCTCTGAATAAAAGTTATTCAAAGAAGAGTGAGCACTACTCTGTGCTCGCAAGCTACACCCAATATGGAATGAAAATGCATGCATAAGGTAAACAAGTGAACAAAGTAGGGGTTATTTTGCATAAAGCAGCATTTTCAGGTTAAATACTCTTAGTAATTTCCAATGCCATTTTTGTACTATATCTAAAATCAGATTTTAAAATGACAATGTTATAGTATGGATAACCTCCAATGAACAGGTGAAAGATACCCTCCTATCACATGGCTGACCACCCAATTTTCCACAAGGATTAACCATCCTCAACCATTGGATAAAACATTTTGAAAACCAAAACAAAGTCTAACTTCAAGTGGCATTGCTAGCATGTCCATGACCGCGGACGCGGCTATTCTAATAGTTTTTACTCTGTAGAGTCTGTACAGCTTTACCCACATGAGATGACATGCTCATTATGTCGGCCAATACACGCTTCTGTAGGCGTGCGACTGAGCAGTTATCATGAGGCCTTTACAATGTTCTGTCTTAATGTACTTATGTCTGCTAAGGTTTCACTTCCATTGGACTAATCGTCCTCCGGGAGCCCCCTCTTGCACCAAGTGGGAATATATGTCTACCCGACACCCACACAATCAACATGGCACAAATACACTAAAATATTACAAATTACTTAGCCAAATCCTGCCCATGCAGGACATGTAGTAGTACGGTAAGGCATAGCAAAAAGCAGCTCAAAGACCGGTCCTCAATTGACTTGGGCGTCTTTCAAACAAACCCTGGGTCTTAATCTTAACCAGATTAAACCCGTGCATAAACCTGCACCCACCATTCAACCAATTCGCCCAAGTACAAACCGATTTTTGATTTTATTTAGAGTAAAACCCTCTTTATAAACTTCTGTGGTAAAACAATACCATAGTGTCAAATTTAAATCAAGTTTGTAAAAGATTTGGCTAAACCTTCCCAAATTCTTAAATGTGGTCTAGGCATGGCTAAGCATATGACTAATTTTAGTATCATTTTATCTAATGGTGACAAGGTATTCATGTTCAACATTCAAATTAGCCATACAATGGATATTGGAATAACTATGTATAAAAACAGGGTATTGAAATAATTGTATAAACATATGCATGAATTAAGTAATTTGAAAACTGAAAATAACTTTAAAGTAATGGGATCAACATGATCAATGGTATAACTTGCCTTCGTTGACGTCCTGAAATTCTAAGTCCTGGGGATGGTCAAACTCTCCGAAGTCGTCGAAGTCTATACGCGAAAATACAATAAATTTAATTTAAATTCAAATAAATTCAGAAATACAGCTCAAATTAACTCCAAATTAAAATATTTTGGTTTAGTTAGCTAGATTATAATTTTATACAAATTTTGCAACTTAAATCACCCAATTTGGAGTTCAGATACAAAAGATATGAATTTTAGAAGTTTAAATCTATTAAAAACCCTAATTCAAGTTTTAACAGATTTTCTGGATTTATTTTTCTAAAGGAAAATCTAATTATTGTGCAAGGGGTGACGTCAGCCCTGAGATTTTCGGAATTAAGGGATTTTAACTAAAATTCTGACGTGTGGACCCTACGTGTCATAGACACGGCTTACGTGGACTAAGCCCACGGGCTATGGCTCAGGGGGGTGTACTGGCGCAGAGGTTGATGTGGCCACCACGTAGGCACTGACTAGGACTAACAGCTTAGGTGGCGAGGATGTGGTATACACGTGGCTATGACATGGCTGTCCACGTCAACCCATGGCCGACGGCAGTGCGGCATTGAGCTCGCCGGCGCTCTGCGCCACGGCGAGCCTCGCGGGTGGTACCAAAAGGACCAACGTGACTTACTGAGTCTAGTGCTTACCAAAATAGTGGCAGAGGGTGACGTTTCGACTATCGGCGACGAGGTTTAGCGGCGGTGAGGTTCGGTCGACGGGGAAGAAGATGTTGCGGGGGTCTTCCCGCGAAGTGGATGCGCGCACGAGCTTCGCGGCGTCACGACGATGATGAAGATGTGGGCGGCGGGGACGGCGAAGGCTTGACGGCGGCGAACTCCGCGGTTGAAGCTCCTTCGGCTCCGAGCTTCAACTCCAAAATTCCAGCGAACAGGGGCGTTTGAGGAGGAATGAGTGGTGGCACTGAGATGAGGAGGCCAGGGCGCACCCAGGGCGTCCTTTTATAGGGGTGGAGGGGCTCTGAGGCGGTGTGGGGACGTGGAGAATGTGGCGGCGGTTTGCGGCGATCGTGGGCGAAACTGGCGCGGATAAGGAGGAAGATCATAGGGGAAATGCGGCGAAGGTGGACACGGTCATATGCACGTACACGCGAGGAACGGGGTGGTTGGAAATGAGGTCGTTTTGAAGCTTTTGAGTTCGCGAAAATGGCAGCCTCGGGCTTGACCTCACGGAGACGAAGGCAACGGAGACGAAGGTGGTAGGCCCACATGGCAGTGACAGAAAAGAAACAGGAGAAAGAAAAGAGAATATAGGTGGTTGGTTTGTGGCCGTTAGATTTAAATCGTACGGTCCACAAGAAGAGGGGTTGTCTAGAACGTGCGTTGAATCTGGACCATTGGATTTAAATCGGACGGTCCACAACGTTTAGAAACGTTCGGAGTTAAGTTATAGAATGAGGGGCGTCACATGGGCCGTTGGATTTAGATCGTACGGCTCACGTTGAGAAAACGTTCGGACCTCCGAAAGGCTTAAAGGATCGTGGCCGTTCATTTTAAATCTGACGGCTCACGATGAGGGGAACGTTCGGTCCTCCGGAGATTATGTGAGATCTGGTCATTGGTTTAGGATCCAATGGTTGACAAGCTTTGAGATGGTTTTGACGCGTGCGCGTGGAATGACAGGTGGGGTCGGGGTGAAAGCGGCTGACACGCGGGCCCGCGTGTCGATGAGAGAGCGCTTCGCGAGTGGGCGTGCCGCGGCCACGTCTTGCGAACAGGGGTTTTGGGCTAGGTTTTGGGTTTCGTCCCAAACACGATTTTGAGTTTCTGAATTACTTTTCCAATTAAACTATTACTGTTAATTCATTTAAGCTTTAGAAAATAGAAAATAAATCCCAAAAATTCCAGAAAAATTCACAGAAATTCCTGGAGTTATCTGGGACTTAAATAAAATATTTCCAACTATTATTTGGTAAATTATTTTTGCAAATAAATTTTTTTTAGCTTTAAAGTAATTACAAACAGCTTTTAAAAACTCAAAAAATTCCACAAAAATAATTAAATTTTATTTTCTTCTAAAATTTAAAATTTGGGCTGTTACACTCTCTGATCCAACCCATGACACAACATCATGGCTAGCTCTTTGGCAATCAACCTCTCTTGTGCCTTCGTCCAACTCGATAGGTCTGCTGCCACTGCCGACGCCATCCTTCAGCCAACATGAAGCTGACGCCGGAGAACTACCTCCTATGGAAGGCACAATTCATGCCTTACCTTCGTAGTCAGCATCTTCTTGGATACGTTGATGGCTCAAGCTCCTGCCTGGAGAAAGTCATCACCATCCAAACCGATGCGAGGCAAACCACTGCTCCCAATCTAGCGTATCTCACATGGCTACAGCATGATCAGCTAGTATTGAGCGCCCTTATCTCATCACTTTCACCTGAAGTGCTTTCACAAGTATTGTTGCTCAATACCTCGACGGAGGTGTGGACGGCGCTGGAGTGGATTTTTGCAACACACTCGTCAGCGCGGGTGGTGCAGATTCACATTCATTTGGCAAACATGGAGAAACAAGATTTGACAGCTGAAGAATACTTCAGCAAGGTGAAAAACCTGACTGATACCATGGCATCCATAGGGCATGCACTTCGAGATTAGGAGATTATTTCTTATCTCCTGGCTGGACTTGGTGAAGAATATGACTCACTGATGATGTCATTGACAACAAGATCTGAGCTAGTCCTACTAAGTGAGTTTTATGCTCACCTTCTGAGTTTTAATCCTCATGTGGAGCAGCGCAATGCTGGGCTGCACCTAGAAGGTGCCTCGGCTAACCTGGCGGCCAAGAACGAGATGAGCAGTGGTAACAAGAACTACAACAACAATGCCTATCGTGGCAACAAGACTCATACCGAGGAGGAAAAGGAGGCTACACAAATTCCAATGGTGGTGGCAATAACTACAACAACAAAAGTGGCAACAATCATCACGCAACAACTACAACAACAACGGGGCAACAATCGGTCGCTCCATTTTGGAGGAAGTCGTCCCACATGTTAGGTATGCGGTAAACTTGGTCATATGGCACTCAAATGTTATCATAGGTTTGATCATGCGTACATCCCGTGGAGAAGCAACATGTTGTGGCCTTTGCTTCGCTCCCTCCTATGGCATTGATATGAACGGTATACTAATACGGCGCGACATACCATATCACCAACGACCTTGATCATCGGTATGCATGAACAATACAGCCATGATCAAGTTCAAGCTCTTTGGCGACAGGTTTGTCTATCCACCATATTTGCCATTCTCATATTCTCACTCCCAATAAAACTCTGAATCTCAAGAATGTCCTCCATGTGCCGAGTGCCAACAAGAATCTCCTTTCAGTTCATCACTTTACCATGGACAATGATGTGTTTCTTGAATTTCACCCTGGTCATTTTTTTGTTAAGGATTGAGCCACACAGAGTCCTCTTCTACACGGAAAATGTGAGAAGGGATTGTATCCCATCATGTCAACATTGAAACCCAGGAAGGCTTTCCTTGCTATCATGCTGTCTTGGGAGCAATGGCATAGTCGACTTGGGCATCCATCGTCTCCCATTCTTCGTCAAGTTCTTCAGTCCAATCATATTTTTGTCTCCACAAATAAAGGTGCAACTTCAGTTTGTGATGCTTGCCAATTAGCTAAGAGCCACCAATTTCCTTTTCCTCATTCTAATAATGTATCATCGACCCCATTAGAGCTTGTCCACTTTGATGTTTGGGGACCTGCTGTAACCACTATCAATGGCTTTTAGTTCTATGTAAGTTTCATTGATGATTACAGTAGATACACATGGGTTTTTACTCTCAAGCATGAATATAGAAAATTGCATCCTCTCTTTCAACAAATAGGCATACAACATCGAGTCTCTTTTCCTCACACACATCAACAAAATGGGCGAGCTTAACATAAGCGCTGCCATATTGTTGAAGTTGGATTAGCCTTATTGGCACACACTTGCATTCCTATGAAATTCTTTTTTTTTTATGAAATTCTTTTTTTTTTAGAACACGCAAAAGCTTTGCGCGTCATTGTATTAAGGGCATTCCTATGAAATTCTAGGATGAGGCTTTTGTTTCCGCTTGCTACTTGATCAATCGTCTTCCTAGTAGAGTGATAAAAAAAATCATACTCCCCTTGAACGACTCTTTGGCATCACACCTGACTACACCTTTCTTTGAGTATTTGGGTATGCTTGTTGGCCTAACTTGCACCCATATAATGCACACAAGTTAAATTTCGATCTAAACTTTGTGTTTTCTCGGTATAGTGATCATCATAAGGGCTACAAGTGCCTTCATAAACTGACATGTCGTGTTTATATATCTCGTGATGTTACCTTTGATGAACGATGTTTTTCTTTTGCTAAAATCTCTGAGTCAGTTTCCACTTCTGTTAACTCTTCCATGGATACTGTTCTATGGCCTATTCTACCTTCTTCCTCTTCTCCAATGTCTAATAATGAGGATGGTCAATTAGTGGATAGTCATGTGGATTCTGATCATACCGTGCCCTGTGCTACTGATTTGTCTGTACCATGTCAAGATATCCGAACTGAGCAGCACCAAGGGCCTCGCGCACAACTTCACAATAACATTAGGCGACCTAAAGTGCGCACTGATGGCACCATCCCATTTGACAGCCACAAGCGAGCTATGACAGTGGTCCTAGAACCTTCCTCGCATCAGCAGGCCATGGAGATCATCGAATGGAGGGCAGCAATGGACGATGAGTGCTTTGCATTGCAGTAGAACAAAACGTGGAGGCTTGTTGAGAACCGACCCGGCCTCAATCTCATCAATTGTAAATGGGTCTTCAAGCTCAAGAAACATGCTAATGGTACTATGGAAAGGTATAAAGCGTCTTGTAGCAAAGGCCTTTAAGCAAAGGTACGACATTAACTATGAGGATACCTTCTCTCCTGTTGTTAAACCAGCATCCATTTGTCTTATCTTGTCTCTAGCCATCTCCCGTGGTTGGAATTTACGCTAAGCAGATGTGAAAAATACTTTCTTGCATGGTGACTTGGAGGAGGTGGTGTATATGCGACAACCACCTGGCTATTAGAACCCAGAATTTCCTCACCATGTGTGCAAGCTTGACAAGGTATTGTATGGTTTGAAACAAGCACCACGCATGGTACTCCAAGCTTAGTTCCAAGCTTCAAGAGGTTGGCTTTTCCTCATCCAAAGCAGACACCTCACTATTCATCTATAATTCTGGTGGCATTGTCATGTTTGTTCTCATCTATGTTGATGATATGATTATCATTAGCTCTAGTTCACAAGCAACTAATGATTTGCTAAGGCAGTTGATCATGGAGTTTACTATCAATGATACAAGTAAACTTCACTACTTCCTTGGTATTGAAGTTGTGCCTAATGGTCTCGAGGTCCAGCTCCTGCAGTGAAAATACATTGCTGAATTGGTACAACGTGCGAACATGACGGAGTGCCGCCCAGTTTCCACTCCAATGTCCACCATTGACAAATTGTCTAAAGATGGTGGCACACCTTTGTCTGATAATGCTGCTACTCAATACAGGAGTATCGTGGGTGGTTTGCAGTACCTCACGATCACCCGACCAGATATTGCCTTTGCAGTCAACAAGGTCTGTCAATACCTCCATATGCCATCTGACGTTCATTGGACTGCATTCAAATGAATACTTCGATATCTGAAGTTTTCCTGTGCTACTAGTCTGAAGATTCATAAGTCTTCGTCTCTCCTTCTCAGTGCATTCGCTGACGCGAACTGGATTGGCTGTGTGGATGATCGGCGTTCCAACAGTGGGTTTGCTGTGTTTCTCGGCTCCAACTTGGTCTCCTGGAGCTCACGCAAACATGTTGTTGTATCTCGGTCCAGCACAGAGGCAGAGTATAAGGCCATGGCCAATGCGATGGTAGAGATTATTTGGTTGCAATCGCTCCTCTTGGAACTTGGTATGTTCCAATCTCGACCACCAGTGCTTTGGTGTGACAATCTTGGAGCTACCTACCTGTCTGCAAATCCCGTCTTCCATGCTCATACCAAACACATTGAAATCGACTTTCATTTTGTTCAAGAACGGGTGACACGACGAGCTCTCGATGTTCAGTTTATTGCTTCTAATGATCAGCTTGCTGATGTTCTCACTAAGCCTCTACTGCAACGTCAGTTCAACATTCTTCGACACAATCTTAACATGGCGATGCCTGGTTAAGATTGAGGAGGGTGTTAGTATATATAATCTGCTTATTTTTCCAACTGTATTATGTTGTATAGCGATACGGTTGGTTTTGATTCTACCAGCTATGGTTATGATCCTACCACCTATTCTGTTATAATCCTGATTGTCGGCATGGATTGTTCATCGTTCGGCAATACATAAATACAGAGACTAAGAGCTCCATCGATCGTGTGGGTTGCGCATTACTCTTCTTCTCTGATTGTATTTCCACCCTAGGCCATGACAAGCGTTTGCGTAATCACATCCTACCAGCTAGTTTTAAATGAAAACACAAGATGAAGGCAGAAAATTCATGCAAATCGTCTCCCAATTAGAAATAAATACTTGGAATGAAGATGAGCAGGAGATTCATAATTCATTCAGAAAATAATCTCCTCAACCTTTCAATTATTAACAGACTAATATCTGCTTGGATAGCCAAGATGCTCCAGATAGCAGGTTGATGCTAGTTCAAACTAACAGCGCAATATATGAATCTATTCAGTTCATGGAAGGAAGTCAGGAACCATGCCAAATAGCATATACTGAAAATTACTCTGGCAGTGGCATATGTAGTTTCCTCTTATGATTCCTACCCGGTTGCCCAAGAGGCCAACACCAAGTATTGTAGCTTGACCTGTCCACTGACTCCATTCCCATTTCATGGCAATGCACTGACCATTATAAACTTTCAGAGAAATGAATTAAAATTTATGCAATACCCGATTGGAAGAATAGATGGTACAAATTTCTCCACATGATCCAATATGTGGCAATACAAGATTCGCCCTGCTCCCCTAGAACACAATCTATATATATTCATGCCTGCATCTGACAAAATGCACGTATGTGAACCAGAACCTGAAGCTGTGCACCACACTTCTAATGCAATAAACTTAATATTCACTTCTTATGTTCACTCCTAATAATACTTAGCTTCAACGTTCACTCCTAATAATTCTTAGCTTCAACGTGTAAATTTGATTTCTCAAGTCTCAATTGGGAGAGGAGGATAGTAAATAGAAAAGGGCAAAATGAAGATTAATTCATCAATAGGAAGCAGAGGATAGTGAATAGAAAAGGGCAAAATGAAGATTAATTCATCAATAGGAAGCATTCTTCAGTTTTAAAATGAAAATGGGGAATAAGATTTAACAAGGCTGGGTACCACAAACATCCGCCAGCATGCCTCAAGCAATACATACATCTTTAACTAGTTTCATTTTGACTAGTAAAGAATATAGTAGACAACTAAATACTACTACTGCAGAGTAGGTAAGAGTCAAAAAACTAGTTTCCTGAATACTTTCTGAGCAACTTGCTACTCTGAACTTACAAGTTACAACAATACCCTTTCACTGGACTCAACTAAAATCTTTGCATTCAACAAACCCCTAGCTGGGACAAAAGGGACATCAGAAAATTATTCAACCTGTACATTGCACATATCAAGTGACAATAGCGAGTAATTTTCCAATGTACTCTGCAGAAGTTTCAATGTGAAAAGTAAAACTATTTTATACACATTTAGCCATGACAAGGTTTTCTAGGAAATTACATGGTAACAAACATCATGGATTACCCCTATATAAGGTTTGTGATACCAGAACAAGATCACCATCATCTTACTTGATACACTACTCAGTGGTCCGATCTTCCATCGAAACAAGAAAAAACCTACTCAGTGATCATAACTTTGTTTATACTAGATATCACAACATACATATACATACACCATTGAGGCATTGCTAATCTATGGATCTGATTGTCAATAATATCCAGGCAGCACCATTTCTAATAGCATATATCGTAAGTGACATTGACAGTAACATTTATACTTGTAGACACAATTTCGTGACAATGTACAGATCATTATAAACTTTCAGAGAAATGAATTACAGGTTTTGTGATTCCCAAGCGCAAGAATAAATAGTAAAAAATTATCGACAACATCCATATGCTGCAATATAACCCAAAAGAATTATCTTCACCCACTTTGTTCTTCCTCTAAGAATTTGAATGTAAGGTTTACTCTATACTCGTTCCGTTCTTTTTTAATTTTTGTTTTGGACAACGACATGGTCTCCAATACACATCTTTCACCATTATGTTTTTTTATAATTATATGTCACAAACAAATATGAAAAATATAATGACGTCAAGGTACTTTCGATGAAAAATATACTAATGTCATTTTCATGAGACAAATCTAAATACTTTTCTATGTATTAATGATTAAAGATTTAAAATGACATATTTGAGAACGGAAGGAGTATTAGGCATTGAGCAGTAACAACGATAATTTGTAATTGGACCCTGAGATGTACCAATGATCCAATCACCTAAACCAGAATTGCATGTTATGTGCAAAACTCTACCGTGCTCACCTAGAACAAAATACTTCAGATTGATCACATGTCTATAATCTCAATCGAAGTATGACATGAATATAATCACAAACCATTCCACATTTGACAAACCACATGTACATGAACCTGGACATGTGTGTGCTAATGCAAGATACCCAATTCAATTCCTAAGTTTAGTGCTCCTAATTTTAAGCTTTAGGGCCTGTTTGGGTAGGGGGGATTTGGATCCAAATTGTTAGGATTTAGTTCAAATTTGTACTAAATCCGAAAAAATCCCAAATTAGTGCTCCTCATCCAAACACCCCCTTAGTGTATATTACACTTGTTCATAGTTCCATTGCGAGCAGAAGACAGAGAATAGAAAATGGAGAACTGAAGATTAGTGATGCCTCAAATAGAAAGCTTCAGATAAAGAACAGAACATGGATTATTGAAGATTTGCTATGCATAGATAGCAAGTTTTATGAATGACAATGGGGATCAAATAAAGTTTAACATAACTACACTGGGAACCACAAGAATCGTCCAGCATGCTAAGTGCAAATACACACCAACTTTTGAGTAGCGTAGAATGTTGTTGACTAAACTACTCACTACTACTGCAGAACGGGCAAGCATAAAGTAGTCTGATGAACACTATCTGAGTAAATTGCTTGCTACCTTCAACTTAAAACAACACCCTTTCGCTGGACTGAACTAAAACTGTTTAAGACAGCCCTGGTTGTGACAAAACGACATCAGAAAATCAGTCAACTTGTACATTTTACACATCAAGTGACAAAACGTTCTGCTAATTGAATCCATGTTAACAAGTTGCCGAGCAATGTTCCAATCTACTCTGAAATCTCAATGAAATTCTATCGAGTGACGCTTTTGTTGAACAGAATAAGCGATTGAACAGAATAAGCGATTTCATAGTTTTCCAAATGATATATTAACATCAATAAGGACTAATATATAAGGTTGATGATACCAAAGCAAGATCACCGTCATCTTATTAGATAAACTACCATGAGTACATCATAACTCACATAAGCTGTTCATATACCACAAAGAAAGATACTTTCCCAACATTACATGAGCACAACATTCAAGCCTTGTCAGTCCACGTATCTGATAAGCGCACTACGCACCTCGTTCTGTACGTCGTCTCGGTTCAGCATCGTTTTGACCTCCAAAACCCTCTGCTTCTTCACCTTGGCATCCAATTCGCCGGCTGTATCGTCATCAATGAGCTCGAATGCCCTCTTGAGAACAGCTCCTTGCATGTCGCCGTGCTCGGCCGTGGTGATCCGATCCACCGCTACGGCGAGGTTGGGGTACAGGCGCCGCAGCTCCTCAAAACCCTGCGGACGCGCATGTCCGCCGCCGCACCGGAGCCGCCTTCTTTCTTAGCGCGCTTCGGCGGCGGCGGCGGTGCCAGCGGCACCAAGTCGTCCCAGATCGCCTTGGAGAGCTCGTACTTCCGGAGCTCCTCGCCGTCGCCGCCTGGTAGTGGCGCCCCGGCGGCGGAGCGCAGTTTCTCGTACCGACCCCTCAGCCGGCGGACCTTCTCGTAAATCTCCGTCACGGTGAACTCCTCCTTATCCAGAACGCGTCCGGCGAGGATCGCGCGAAGCTCGGCGCGCCCCGGAGGCGCGCCGTGGGCCTTGACGTGCGCAGCGAGGCACTCGAGGATGCGGACCTCGTCGGCCGCCGACCAGACGCGCACGAACGCGGCCGGCTTCTTGCCCTTAACCTCCTCCTCTTGGGACACCGCCGTGGGCTTCTTCTCCCGGAGGCGGCATTCCCAGGCACGGAGCCCGGAGGCGCCGCGGGCCAAGAACGGGGCACGTCCGGCCCGCGCGCCTCCTCCTCCCGCAGGCCGTGGAGCTCGCCAGTGGAGGAGAATGACAGGTGGCGCGCAATGCCGGGTCCCGGGCTGTCGGGAGCGCCCGCGCGCGGCGGCTGCGCGGGGCTCGTCGGATGCATCGGTGGCGGCGAGGGTCTTCTGTTTGGGTTTGGGTTTCTTGGGTCGGTGGAGACTCAATGGAGTGGTCTCTCTTTCTCGGTCGGTCGCATGGGCGGATACGTGGAGCGGTGGAGGAGATTCTGGGCCGTTGGATTGGATGCCTTTTGGAATTCGCATCTCGGAAGGACCGTAGCATAGGATGGGTGCGAGCAACACGGCTGGTTGTTCGGCGGGTGCGCTGGTCGCGAGAATGGTGGGATCGGACATGACAGGACGACGTGCTTACGGGGATTTTGTAACGTCCCAAATTTTGTAACCAAATTCTTGAGCATAAAATTTCGAAAATTTTAAAACCTTTTAATGCGTGCTGGTCTTATTTGAAGTTTTGTCGAAATTTTGAACTTCGCAAAATAAATTAATGAAATAAAAACTTAGGTTAGAGTCATGAAATTTAAAATAACAAATTGAAATGAAATTTGAATCTAAGTTTCCAAATTGAAATTTGATTCAGAAAAGAAAAAGAAAAGCAAATAAAAAAACTCCAAAAATTTCTTGCGCTAAAACATAGAAAGCTCAATCCGTAATTGGGTGGTTATAAAGATAGATTTCGGGTATGCTATATGTAATAACACTCTTAGCGATTGTCAAACGCTACTCCGTAACTTGATAGTTATAAAGATAGCTTTTGGGTATGCTATGAAACATACAGAGGGATATGACTGGTCGGATATAAAATTTATTTCTCCTAACATAACAGGAGAGATATCTCTGGTCCCCTCGAAGTGGTCAGATAAAAAAAGTGCAAAATCATGCCACTAGTGGTCGAAGAGTTCAACCGCATAAGGTTATCCGACACTCGATCGAGAAAATATTAAACAGTTCATGGATAACATAATATCTCATCTAGAGTTCAACTAGAAATTGTGAGGCAAAAGGAGAATACACGAGTAGGTCGCAGAGTGGACTGATCGAACGTAATCACAGAGTGGTCAAAACCTGATCGTAAGGAGTTACGAACTGGTCATAACTAAATACAAACTAGTCGTATAGAGATATAAGCTAGTCGTAAGTGATGAGGGCCTAGTCGTAGATCATATTACATTAAGATTCGTCCAATATAATTCATGTGTATTCGAGAATCGTTATGTTCTGCTAGAAACCGTTAACGACTCGTGGTCAAAAGGTTTCCGAGTCACAACCGAACTACACATGAACCTACAGGATCATACACTTAACAGGTTGGAACAAAAATATATTCGGATAGGATCCGTCATGATCACTATATAAGGAGATACTTGAGGCTGTTGTGCAAGAGAGATGACATGTGAGACACGTGAGTTGCTCCACCGAAACCCTAGCCGCCATCTTCTCAAGAGAGTCCTGCTGTGCGACTTAGTGCTAGCACACCAGCGTTCGGTGTTCCTTCCCTAGACATGTGAATACCGTAGAGGCGCTACTACGATTCTTGTTGCGCTTGAGGATGATCCACGATCTTCACAAGAAATTGCGAGAGGTTCTTTGGAGAGCGATCGACTACAATCACTACATCGATGTGGTCGACATTGGACGATTACCTACGACCACTGTGAGACCCCGGTTTATTAAACTTGTAATACTTAACCTTCCACTGGTTCTAGTATCACAAATAGAATAAACCGCGTCTCGATGAACATGTTCCTCCCAGAACAAGCAGCACACGTACATCAAATCAAAGCATGCATCATTTCCATACAACAGAATATAGCAAGTCTACCAAAAGACATACATAATATAAGCTATTACTGAGCAATGACCAGGCCAAATGACATAAGTACCAAATAAGTAACAGTGGAAGCAAAGTTGCCATAAGATGGCTTAAACCAAAAGACGACCCGGTTAGCCACATAACACCACGTGGCAACCGACCAGGGCCGCCAAGCTAATCGCCCTTAAAGCGCCATGGCACAACTCACAAAAGTGAGGTCCATCGGACTCACTATCATCCTCTGCACAACACAAGCAATGCAGGTGAGTACAAAAATGTACTCGCAAGACTTACGAGTAACAAGCCTATACATAGCTACATGAAAGCTGTATTCAAAGGAATGTGGTTATATGGTCCTTTGGACGCACAAAACAAGTTTCATTTGCAATATTGTAATAGATTGAACAGCAGTTTGTAAAATCTGTTTTTAAGCATTTAAATAACAGCGAGTAAACATAAGTAACAAGTATCCACCTAGAAGTGACTTTCCCTAAAGCCACCACAACATAGCACGAATCACTGATTCGTACCACCATCAAGTTTTAATTATAAAAAATGTTGTAGTTTAACTCTTGAAAGATTTCCCAAAGAGTGTCCATAACCTAGGACTAGGCTATTCGAATAGTTTTAATCCCTGCAGGGGTGTACCAATGTACCCACACTCCAGACCGCCTTTCGCCAAGCTATTAAGCACACTTCCTTTGGTATGCCGGCACGGCTAAGTCCTACGAACCCTTTCCAATGGAATATGCTAATCAAGAGACGCACGTATGGGGGTTAATCCTTAGTGATCTGCCGACGAAATATGGATCACAAGGACCCATACGTGGAGCAGGACACACCGGCCTCGGCGGGTGTTCCTCTCCCTACAAACGTGTCCATGTTGCATGTAATCAAATATGCAACCCACCACGCGACTCATTAATTAACACGGCCCAAAGTACTCAGCTAAGAGAGGTCTCATATCCCCCTAGTGTGGTTAGCACGCACAAATGCTTGGTTCGGTGTAACAAGTAGCTCGGTCCTTAATCGACCCGGGCACCATTCCAATCACACCCAAAAGATCACACCATCATACCATTGTGCCCAAGTCTAAAATTGTTTTCATTTTCAGTTTAGTTTGCAATTTAGACATAGCACAAGGCTGAAATATACATATTATAACAGTTTGTGTGATCAAGGTTATCGACAAGTCGATAACCGCCCATTTCTACTGATAACTAAGCATGGCTAAGCATAATGACACGTAAACTACTAAGTGACAAGGGTCCATCCAGCGAACCCAAAAATCACAGCAAGTAACCTAGGCTTCAGTAGTAGAAGAATAAACATTTCCTACTGATTATGCATCTACTGGGCCAACTATCGACAATAGTTTAAAACAACATAGCAATGCATACATAGAATTTGCAATCAACATATTAGAATTTGAAAATAGTAGGAACAACATGATCAAATGAATGCTACATCTGCTTGCCTTGCTGGAGTGCAGGATCTGATGGCTGCTGTGGCTCAATATCAGCAATAAAATTATCTTCGGAACCTAACGCGAAAAGGCGATAAGCAAACAAGAACGAAGAACACCAAATAAACTCCAACAGCAAAACACATCCAAATCTAATAAAATTTACACAACAGCTAGGGAATGATTTCAGATAGTGATAGGAATAAGAATCATGCAAAAGATCTGGACAAAATGCTCTTTCTCAGCCTTAGAATCAATCTAATTAATTAATAGCACTGTTCATGACGAAATTTTCTAGAATGATCTAAGGTCTGAAATTTTACTGCAGTAGATTATAACATCCTAATAACAACAAAGTTGGATTTACTAAATTTGGAGTTATACATATTTACTTATGATTTTTCTAAGTTGTAAATCTAATGCAAGTCATTTCTGAGTTATGAACATGCTCAAATCCTATTCCATATGAAAGTATACTAACAGATGAATTTAACAAAATTGATTTTGCACAAATTGGATTTATACAGAAAAAGATATGCATTTTACAAGGTTAAATCCATTTCTGGAATATTAAAAGTGACAAATCAAGTTATTTCTAGTTATATAATTTTCGCTCTTGAACTATGCTTAAATCCATTTTTATAATAAACTTAAGTGACAACGAAATTTATTCTGATTGGAATTATCTAAAAGCGTTAAAATGAATTAGTTATGAGTTTCTAAAGTTTTATATCATTTTAGTTGTTAAATAAATACTTACCGATAAGCAGACAAACCTAAACAAAAGGATAAGGCGTGGACAAAAACCAACCCTCGATTTAAAATCCTCACGGCTCATGCGCGGAAAAGCGCCGCAGAAACCTAATGAGAAGCCACCGTTGGATCACGATCCAGCGGCGCACAAGTGTATGCATTGAGGCGGTGCGGTTGCTTGGGCCAATCGGCCGCGAATCTGCGGATGGGCGGTCGAGCGCGCAACGGTCGGAAAGTCCGATTGCATACAAGATCCGGCCGTTGATCGCGGATCGGCGGTCGAAAATGATCAAGGCATCCGGAGGGTCGAATGCGCTCACGATGCGGGCCGTTGATCACGGATCGGCGGTGGCTAAGATTGAAGTTCAAAAGAGGTGCCGACACGTGGGGCACGCATGTCGGTGACCTTGAGTCACAACCGCGACGTTTAACCCACGTGCCGATGCGGGCCCACATGTCAACGACTAAGAGTGGCGGTTTAGGGCGAATTAATGCTTCTAATGATTATCATTAAATAGACACTAATGACTCCTGGATTTGGATTATAACCTCACGGGCCCACATGACAGTGACCCAAAGGTGATTTCTGACAGCGATTAATGCCGACACATTAATTAATTAATGATTAGGTATTAATGATGTCGGAACAGTGCGGGATTGCGCCAGCGGGCGATTTAAGGACGTTGGGCCCACTGGTCAGTGACTCAACGACAAAGATTAAGATACAATTAATTAACCAATGATTAGCTTTCACTGCAATTAATATGTCCTAATCAAATGACGAAAACAGGAGTTTCTCGCCGGCAAAAACCCGAGCGGTTACAGCGGCTCGTCATGGCGACACCAGCGCAGCGGCGCGAGCAGAACCAAAATGGAATCGCAATAGCACTACGAACCTAATGGTGGCATTCGCCGTGGTGAGGACTAGAACGCCGCTAGCGGAAAATGAAAAAGGAGCTTTCTTGCTAAACACGCGACAATGAGCTCATTGCTTTGTCCAAGGAAGCGGGTGCAGGCCTCTAAGGACTAATAAAGCTACTTTGATGAAGGAAGCTTCAAAGATGGCGGAGATGCTTGATCACGGAGGAAGCTCGCGGACTTGGAGAAGAAAGATTGAAAATGACACCCTGAGCCAAATGAGTGATACCAAAGCATCAATATAGCTTCATTAAGGTCCACTTAAGCTACATGAGCAAGTAATTAGAAAATAGAGCACTCACCTGAGCTGAGGAAGAAGATGACCAATTTCGACCGAATTTGAACAAACCCCAAATTGGACAATTCCTGAGAATCAAATCCAAAATTAAGTGAGAGGAAATGTTCAAGATAGTAAAGAGATAAGGATAGGGCAAAGAAACATGAAGGAGAACCACTGGAACACCAAGAACACCAATGGAGCTCTTCGGGTCAACAATGGCGACTTGCCATTTTTGAGGTGTTGAGCTCCAATCGTGAATGGAGCTTGATGGTGGTCAAAGAAATACCAGAAGTGATTTGGGTGCTTATAAGACCTTGGAGGCATTAGGGTTTGCACCACAAGCCTTTCGGGCGGCAAAGCACGAGCACAAGGTGCGGCGAGCAAGGAAAAAGCTAGTAGGCGTGCAATAGGGTATGGCTCGGCGAATACCTCTCCCACGACCCTCACTTTGTTGACTAGGGTGGTGTGGGAAGCATGACAAGACACGCCATCTCCTACTTTGTGCTCGCCGGCGGGAGGTTGAAGATGACCAGCGCAAATGGCTCGGGCGATTTCGGCCGTTGGATTAGGCGCGGCCGGTGAGATCGCGCCACGCCTCGAGTTTAAATCACACGAAGGAGATGAGCGGCGTTGGATCTTAATCCAACGGCTCGAGTTCAAACCAACAACCGGAGGGTCGAAAGTGTCGGAGGATCTCAACGGTTGGATGGAGAGCTAACGGTCGACAAACGAACTTGCAACCCGAAGGTCCGAAGGGTTACACGCACGAGGGCCGCGCGATCGAGATCTAACGGTTGAGATCCCACGCGCGTTTTTAAAGAGAGACCCGGTGCGATTAGTTGGTGGACCGAGTCAATTGGCTCGAGCCAGTCGACTCGAACCCAAAGCACAGTGAGACTAGGTTTGACTTCTAAATTCAAACAGAGACTTTGGAGGATTTATTTGAGGTAGCAAATTAACTCCAAAAATTATAAAATTTTTACAGGAGCTTGCTAACTCAGATATTAATCTTGTGTAAAATTTTCAGAGGTTTTTGTACTGTGAATAAATCTCCAAAAATTCTGCAAGGCTCTGTTTTGAGGTTTGATTAAAAGTCAAACAAGTTTGACTGCCCCCTAAAAATATTCAAACAATTTCTAAAAATTGTGAAAATTTTCAGAGGGGCCACATACCATCACAGGAACTTAGGAAAAATATTTCCCAAAGATGATCACAATATTTGACAAGATTGTTTTTGGGATAACATAGTTTGGATCAAATAGACTTGTGACATTGTATTTCTATAATCCCTTGTACAAGAATTGTTTGGCACAACAGGAAATACATGATGTAAGAAAAAGTTTTAATTTCTACTGATTTTCTTACATTTGAAACACAATCCCAAAGTTGGGATGTTACAAAACCTCCCCCCCCCTTACAAGAATCTCGCCCCGAGATTTAGTTTACTCGGAGAAGAAGGATGGGTAATCTGCACGAAGACGATCTTCGCGCTCCCAAGTTGCCTCATCTTCAGAATGATTCGACCATTGCACCTTAAGGAACTTGATGACACGGTTCCTTGTCCTTCGTTCGATTCTTGAGAATCGAGCAGGATGCTCATGATAGGTCAAATTTTCTTGCACATCGAGATTTTCCAACGGAGTTTCCTCAACTGGAACACGGATGCACTTCTTCAAGTGTGACACATGGAACACGTCATGCACACCCTCAAGTGAAGCTGGCAACTCCAATCTGTATGCAATAGCTCCAATCCTCTCGATGATGCGATAAGGCCCAACATATCGAGGAGCTAACTTGCCCTTGATGCCAAAAGCGATGGCCCTTCAAGGGTGAGACCTTGAGATACACAAAGTCATTGGGCTCAAAGCTCACTCTCGGCGACGGCGATCCGAATAGCTCTTTTGCACGGGTGGGCCGCGCAGACGCTCACGAATCAAGCGAACTTGGCTTCGGCCTCATTGACGGAATCCGGCCCGAAGCCCGCGCTCACGGTTCGACCAGTTCAAAGGGTTCTACATCTCCTCCCATACAAAGCCTCAAGCGGTGCCATGCCAAGACTAGCTTGGAAGCTGTTGTTGTAGGAGAACTCGCAAGCGGCAAGCACTTTTCCCACTTCTTTCCATAGGAAAGAACACGAACCTGAGCATATCTTCCAACACTTGGTTGACTCTCTCGTCGACCATCGGTTTGAGGATGATAAGTGAGGCGAAAGAAAGGCGTGTACCCATAGCCTCTTGCGGACTATGCCAGCGAGAGGTGAAAAGAGAACCACGATCGACACAATCGTTCGTGGCACACCATGTAAACTCACAATCCTTGAGACATAAAGCTCGGCCAAGGGTTTCACCCGGAGTTGGGTCTTGACAGGAAGAAAATGTGCCACCTTAGTCAGCCTATCAATCACGACCCAAATGGCATCATTCCCTTTCGGTGGCGGGGCAATCCGGTGATGAAATCCATCCCAACGAATCCACTTCCACTCAGTGCGGCAAAGGTGAAGAAGGCTGCTTGGACGCGATGTTCGACCTTGACACGACAACACACGTCGCGCTCAAAGAACGAACACGGCAATCTCGCGCTTCATGCGAGTCCACCAGAATCTCTGTCGAAGATCTTGATACATCTTGGTAGCTCCAGGATGGATAGACAAAGGAGAGTCATGGGCCTCGCGGAGAATCAAATCTCGCAATTCCATGACCTTTGGAACCACAAGGCGCTGTCCAAACCACACAACACAGTGCTCATCCTCAGAAAAGCACTTAGCTGTCCCATTCTTGATGTTCTGTTTGATTTGGATCACACCAACATCATCTGTTTGGCGACCTTGATTTGATCCACCAAAGTTGGTTGCACAACCAAGGTAGTAAGAGAACCATGCTCAATCACTCCCAAATTAAGCCGCTGAAATTCTTCAAGAAGGGTAGGTTGTTGCTCTTGGAGTAACAAGGTATTGCAATACACCTTGCGACTGAGTGCATCAGCAACAACATTAGCCTTGCCCGGATGGTACTGAATGCCCATATCATAGTCCTTGATCCATTCCAACCATCTCCTTTGCCTGAGGTTCAGATCTGGCTGGGTGAACAAATATTTCAAACTCTTGTGATCAGAATACACCTCACAACGGTTACCAATAAGGTAATGCCGCCAGATCTTGAGTGCATGAACCACTGCAGCTAACTCCAAATCGTGGGTAGGATAGTTGAGTTCATGAGGCCTCAACTGCCTCGATGCATAGGCCACTACCTTGCCTTCTTGCATAAGAACACAACCGAGTCCTGAGAGGCATCACAATAAATATCAAAGCTCTTATGCACATCGGGAGAACAAGCCTTTGGGTGAAGTCAATCGCCTTTTGAGTTCTTGAAAACTCAAATCACAAGCCGAAGACCACACGAATTTCTTTTCTTTCTTGAGCAATTCGGTCATGGGCTTCGCAATCTTGGAGAAGTTCTCGATAAAGCGGCGGTAGTAGCCCGCTAAACCAAGGAAACTCCTCACATCGGTGACTGACTTGGGCTGCCCCCAAGATAGGACATCGCTGACCTTGCTAGGATCTACTGCGACACCACCTGCTGAAAGAACATGGCCCAAGAATGCCACTTCCTTCAACCAGAACTCGCACTTGCTGAACTTAGCATACAGCTGGTGCTCACGCAACTTGCCCAACACAATCTGCAGATGCACAACATGCTCCTCTTCACTCTTGGAGTAGATAAGAATGTCATCAATGAAAACCACAACAAACTTATCCAAATACTCCATGAACACCGAGTTCATAAGATTCATGAACAAAGCTGGAGCATTGGTCAAGCCGAAAGACATGGCGGTGTACTCGTAAAGGCCATAACAGTAGTGAAAGCCGTCTTGAATATCTTCACCACGATACGGACTTGATGATACCCCAACCTCAAGTCAATCTTGGAGAACACACAAGCTCGATCAAGCTGGTCAAAGAGATCATCAATACGAGGCAAAGGATACTTGTTTTTCACCGTCACTTCATTAAGCGGACGGTAATCAACACACATACGCAGGGTCTTGTCCTTCTTCTTCACAAAAATGACTGCACAACCCTAAGGAGATGAGCTAGGACGGATGAATCCTTTTGCTTGAAGCTCACCCAACTTCTTCTTCAACTCCTCCAACTCATTAGGAGGCATTCGGTACGGCGCCTTTGAAATTGGAGCGGTACCGGGCAGCAACTCAATAACAAACTCCAAGTCTCGAACTGGAGGCATACCAGGAAAATCCTCAGGGAAGACATCCACAAAGTCACAGACTGTGGGCACATCCTGAATCTCCATGGATGGCTTAGCTTCAAGGGCACAAAGATGTGGCCCCTGGTGCGGTGAAATCCCAACTTGCTACTTTGAGGACTAGTGAGGAAGACCATCTTCACGGCTGTCGATTTGCCCCAAGTGTTGGGACAACCAATCCATACCAAGGATCACATCCAGCGCCGAATCAAGTAAGATGAGGTTCGCCAAGAATTTCACTCCTTCAATATCAATGGGAGCATGGCATTCTTGATCGACTCTCATTTCCGCTCCGGAGAGCGAATAAGCAAAAGAATCCCCAAAGGAACAAAGTGAAGGTCACAATCAGCGACAAATGATCTCGAAATAAAGGAATGCGATGCTCGAGTCAAACAATCTTGCAGCGGGACGATAACTAACAAGGAACATACCCAACACAACGTCGGGTGCCTCCTGAGCCTCCTTAGCCGAGATGTGGTTGACTCGACCACTCCCGACACCCTGAGTCTTCTGGATCACCTTACGGTCGGTGTGTGACCATTCCGCATCCTCCATTAGGGCGAGGGCGCTCCGATCCTCGAGGGCAAGCGCTAGCATAGTGGCCCTTCTTGTTGCGAGCGAGCGGTAACATCGGCGGTGGGTTGCGGGCACAACTTTCTTCTTTGGGTCGCAGTGCGTGGTGAATGTGAGGACCCCAATTTATTTGGTTTGTAATGTAACCAACCACCGCCCTAGCATCACAAATCAAATAAAGCGACCCTCGAGATATGTATACTTCCGAGCAAAGATACACACCTCGGTACAAAATTAGACATCAACTCCATTCCACACATAGAGTCCAAACACCACACTACCAAGCGGAGATAAACAAATAGAAGAGGTTATTACGGACACAGCCGACCGGCCAAAAGATACACAAATAACAAGAACGACATCGGAAGCAAAAGTGCCATAAGATGGCTATAAACAAAGCCAATCGGTGTGCCTTCAACCCACAAGGCATCGGCCAGGACCGCCAAGACTAGTCGTCACCCGAAGCGGCAGCCTGACTCACGAAGTGAGGACCACGAGGCTCACCTTCTTCCTCTGCAACAAAACATTAAGCAAAGCACACGAGTACAAAGATTGTCTTTGTACCCGCAAGACCGACGTGTGAACTAGCGGACTGTTCATATGCTACATGCGAGCTTGTGCGGTGGAGGCCATATGTTTCATTTGCATAAAGCCAATTTTCATTTGCAATAAGGTATCAGTTTTAAAGGCAAGTTTGCAATTCATTTTTAAGATTGAAATAACATAAGGATAATAATAACAAAAGCGAAAGATAAACAACCTAGAAGTGACTATCCCAATAGTCACCACAACAATAACACGAATCCCGATTCGTACCACCCATCAAGTTTTAATTTAAATGTTGTAGTCTAACTCTCGATAAGCTTACCCAAGCGTGTCCATCACCTAGGGCGAGGCTATTCGAATAGTTTTTAACCCTGCAGGGTGTACCACGTACCCACACCTCGGATCGCCTTTAAGCCAAAGCACACTTAGAAGGTATGCGCGCATGACTAAGTCCTACGGTATTTCCAATATTGTGTATCAACCCGAGCCGCTCGTATGGATAGAAACCCATACGCTTACATGGTAAAGCCGAAAAGACAACTACCCACTCGGGATAAAGCTTTTGGACAACTACCATGCTCCCACCTCCGTCCCTCCTGCGACCTCCTGCGACCGGGACCAATACACGCCAAAGTACTAGGTCAAGAGAGGTCCCATACCCTCTAGTGTGGTTAGCACGCCGAAATGCTGGACAACGAAACTCACAAGATGTTCGGTCCTTAATTGACCGGGCACCTTTCCAGTCACACATGAGATCACACCAATCTTACCATTGTGCGCGTCTAAATCATTTTTGTTTTTGGTTTTAGTTTTTGCAAGTAAGCATAGCAAAATCTTTGAAACATAAAGTTGTAGTAAATTTTGTGTGATCAAGGTTCCGACTAAAGTCGATAACCGCTTGATTCTACCGATACTAAGCATGTCTAAGCAAGTTAAAATCGTATCTACTAAGTGACAAGAGATCATCCAATGACCTCTAATCACGACAAATAACCTAGGCTCGGTAGTAGAGACCAATATTTGCCTACAGGATATGCATCTCTGATTTAGCTAACCATTTTAACACAAATTAAGCGATGCATACATACAATTTGAAACAAAATATTAAACTTTAAAATCTGGGATTAATCATGATCAAAGCGCACGGCCGCTTTGTTGCTCAATATGGTGCGGAGGATCGTCCTCGGGGTTGCCGCAAATATCGAAGCCTAACGATCGAACATAACGACAAATAAGAGCGAATAACACCGACAAAACTCAAACATACAACAATCACCAAAACAAGCCAAAACTCATACTGACAACCTAAGCAAGATATAACAAAATTTTAGAAACAGAGAACAAATTATTTTAAGTTATTAATAATTTTCTATGAATTTTCTAAGCTAAAAACACAACATGTCACTAGTTAATTACTTAACAAATTTTCATGAACAGAAGCAGTGTGTAAAACCTATCCTAATAGTTAGTATACTGAAAATGAAATTTTCTGAATTGGGTTATTTGGATTTGGACAATTATTGAGAAAGATATGAATTTTCTAATTTTGGAAAATGCATAAAGCATCAATTAATCATTTAACAGATTTTCGATCTGAGAGACGAGGTTGAAACTAATTTTAATAAATAGAACATTTAAAATGAAAAATAACAGCACTGGTTTCATGCAATTTGGACAAAAATTGAATTAGATATACATTTACAAGTTTGATTGAATTATGACTCAACAGAAAACATAAACCGAAATACTAAAGCAATGAATACTTTTTCTACCGCGATCGAAGCCCGACCAGCGACAGCGGACCAGTAACGCCGACCAGACAAGCGCACGCCTAAAGTGACGTCGAAGGCGTATTCAAAGAATCGTCTTGGCTTAACAACGTAATCCTAACACATATGCCCGGCAAAAATACGCTTCATGAAAAGAAAGCGCATTAACAAAACTACACAATCCCTAAGCGACATTCGGGCCCACATGCGAGAGACTCGAGAATTAAAACGATTAGATTTGAATCCTAAAGCAGGCTTAACACGAGAGGGCCCACAAGTCGATGACCTATGAACCGTGTTTAGCGATAACTAAGCTTCGCGGCGGCTCGTCGACGCGCGCGAACGGCGCGCGCGGCGCGCGGTGATCTAGCAAACGGTGAGTTTCAAGACGAGTGAGTGGTACCTTAAGGTTCGCAAAGACCTCACGAACCCGGTCTGGTGACGCGGAGCACAATGGTCGCGGAGATGGGCTCACGACGGCGGAGGCGGAGAAAAGCTACGGCTCGCGGAGAAGGCGCTACTGACTTCGAAGCCGGGAAGGTGCGCCACGGAATCGCCTCGACTCCGGGAGCAATAAGCACAAGATAACGTCGAAGAAGAAGGTCCGAGGCGGCGGAATTGCCACGGCGGAACACCGTGATTGGAGAAGAAAGGGTCGCGCGGCCTCAGCGATGCACCAAAGACAAAAATGAAGCCATCATTAACGATTGCATCAATGCGATCGAAGGACCAAGTGTCGGCCGAAACTCACGAGCACTAGCAAGCTTGCGGAGCCGAGACCAACGGAGTTGGGGGCGAAGAAGTGGCTCGGGCGATTCCTTTGGATGCCACGAGCTCGGGATGGGAAAAATGGATGCGACGCAGAGTGTGGTTCACGATGGTGAGGTTGCGGGCTCAAGGGCTTCTCCAGCGCGGTGCTACCGCCGTTTCCTTCTCCGGCGGAAACAAGAAATCGGGCGGAGATAACACGAGAACGCAAAGGAGAAGAAGTGGATGAGCTCGGGGCTTTTATGAAGTCACGGCGATGCCTCCCGGTAGGACACGAGGGCATAAAGGTGGCGGCGGCGAGTGCGTGGCAAACATGCACGCACGCCGCGAGCTCCGGTGAGGTGCGGAGAAAGCGAGGTTGATCTTGGCGGTGGGACCCACATGTCGGCGGCGAGACAGCGGTGCGAACCGGTGGTTTGATTTGATCGACAACACACCGGCCGTTGGATCCGAAATGGGCCGGTGGGATTGGTGTATGCATTCGGACGGTCGGTTGCGCGACGCGGCGTGGATCGTTCGATTTGCATCGGACGGCCGCGACCATCGGGCTCGCGCTTGTGCAGCTAGGCGGTGTGGTGAGTCAAGTGTGCGAGTCGGACTCGAGCTTTGAGTTGGGTTCGGGCCGAGGACAGTACTTTTAGAATTTGATTTAAAAGACAGAGAAGGTTTGGGGAATTTTAGAGGTAGCTCTGAGCTCCAAAAATTTCGAAATTTTATGGTAGCTACTAGAGACAGAGGACAACCTTGTATAATTTTCCAGAACTTTTATGCACTGCATGGTTCTAGAGAAAATTCACAAGCTGCTGTCGAGGAGTTTGACCAGATTTCAAGCAGAGTTGACTTGGCCATTTGAAATAGCAAACAAAATCTAAAAATTGTGAAATAATTCAGGAGGTAGACAGGATGATCAAGATGCTAGGAAAAATAGTTTCAGAGGATGATCACAAGTTTGAAGGCTAAGAATCTGATAACAACAATTTCCAATCACAAGAATTAAATTCTACAAATTGGAAATTGCTAGGAAAATTGTAGAAACTTTCAAATGATTTGAAGAGACAACAAAAGTTTTTATTTCTCCTCAAAATTTTACATTTGAAATACAAACCCTAAGTTAGGGCTGTTACACTGAAACACGGCCTGCTGGGGACGAGCAACCGGCACCGATGGCCTCGGCGGTGGTGAAGCCAAAGCACGAGCCCCTGGTGCTGGCCCAACACGGGGACGAGTGAGGCCGGCTGTGCGAACCGATGGCTCTCCCACTTGCGCTATGGACTCACCCGGCGCCTTCGCCTTGTGCTCGGCGACGATGGCCTTGTCAACCAAGGCCTGGAAGTCAACAAAGTCCACTATAGATAGCTTGTCCTGCAGCTCCTCGGACAAGCCATCCATGAACTTCTCCTGTTTAGCCTCATCAGAGGCCACCTCTCCCGGAGCATAACGAGCCAAGTGATTAAACTCGTAAAGATACTCCGTCTGAGACTTGCGCCTGTTTAGCGCAAGAAACTCCTTCTTCTTGAGCTTCATCGGCCATCGGGAATGTGGGCCCGACGAAAGCGGTCGAAACTCATCCCACGAGACAACGTGGCTGCGCGGCGTATAGCGAAAGTTCTCCCACCAAGAGAGTGCCGCACCCTCAGGCGATGGGATGCAAAGAGTGCGCTCTGCTCTCGGCAGCGGCGATATTGAGCTTCGCTCAACGACGCAGACCAATCATCCGCGTCCAAAGGGTCCTCAGACCGAGAGAAAGTAGGTGGCTGCGTACGGAGAAACTCCGCAAGCCCACCACGAGACTGGTGGCCACCACCTCCAGATCCCGAAGCACCAGCAGGAGTGGAGGTGTTCCTCGCAATGACTTCCAAGATCCGGTACGGTCCATGCGATTCCGCTCGATCGAGCCAAAACCTCGACCATAGTCGGAGGAGGAAGCTCCTCATCGAACGATCGGTGGCCGTTGCGGGTGGTTCTTGCCATCCTGTTCCACAAAAATAGGTTAAACACAACTCCGGAACAGGAGACAAAGAAAACAACTGGCCACTCTACAAAACTAACTTTAAAAACTCAAGTAACAACATAAAACTGCAGTAAGATCACAAAGATAAAATCCATCTTCCTATTATGACTAGCTCGTATGGAAGAACGAGTAATCAATTTTCAGGAAGGCAATTTTCAGAATCCTAACTTCTGTTCGAAACAGCTAGGTAATAGGGTGAGAAATTTACTAAAGAGAGGTTAGACACTTAGCTAACTCATATTACTTCTTACCCTTTTATCCCCACAAATTTTAGTTGACTTAACCTCTCATTTCAGCACCTTCTACTACCTAAATGCTAGCTGTCCAGAAATTCCTGATTGCTGTCCAGATTTTCTTTTTCACACCTCTGGCCGAAATTTGCAGCTTCCAGGAGCTCCTAACCGTCACAAGACAGCCACACTTTCATCTTATAACTCTCATGATTTACCCAAAACCAATCTACTCGATTAACAACTATCTTTTGGAAGAAGATGAGAGGAAAACTCAGCTTTCAAATTCAGTTCAGAATAAGGCGAGATAAGCAAGCTAAGATAGATAAGGAGTAAAATCTGAGAACTTACTTAAGATTTTCAAGAAAGCACTTAATATTAGGAAAGTAAGTTTTCAAAATATACTAGGGACGACCAAGCTAGGGGTTTCTACGGTCAGTATGACTCTGATACCAAACTCTGTGAGACCCCGGTTTATTAAACTTGTAATACTTAACCTTCCACTGGTTCTAGTATCACAAATAGAATAATCCAGCGTCTCGATGAACATGTGCCTCCCGAACAAGCGCACACGTACATCAAATCAAAGCATGCATCATTTCCATACAACGAGAATATAGCAAGTCTACCAAAGACATACATAATATAAGCTATTCTGAGCAATGACCGGCCAAATGACATAAGTACCAAATAAGTAACAGCGAAAGCAAAAGTTGCCATAAGATGGCTTAAACCAAAAGACGACCGGTTAGCCACATAACACCACAGGGCAACCGACCGGGCCGCCAAGCTAATCGCCCCTTAAACTGCCACAGCACAACTCACAAAAGTGAGGTCCATCGGACTCACTATCATCCTCTGCACAACACAAGCAATGCAGGTGAGTACAAAAATGTACTCGCAAGACTTACGAGTAACAAGCCTATACATAGCTACATGAAAGCTATATTCAAAGGAATGTGGTTATATGGTCCTTTGGACGCACAAAGCAAGTTTCATTTGCAATATTGTAATAGATTGAACAGCAGTTTGTAAAAATCTTTTTTAAGCATTTAAATAACAGCGAGTAAACATAAGTAACAAGTATCCACCTAGAAGTGACTTTCCCTAAAGCCACCATAACATAGCACCAATCCCTGATTCGTACCACCATCAAGTTTTAATTATAAAAAATGTTGTAGTCTAACTCTTGAAAGATTTCCCCAAGCGTGTCCATAACCTAGGACTAGGCTATTCGAATAGTTTTAATCCCTGCAGGGGTGTACCAATGTACCCACACTTCAGACCGCCTTTTCGCCAAGCTATTAAGCACACTTCCTTTGGTATGCCGGCACGGCTAAGTCCTACGAACCCTTTCCAATGGAATATGCTAATCAAGAGACGCACGTATGGGGGCTAATCCTTAGTGATCTGCCGACGAAATATGGATCACAAGGACCCATACGTGGAGCAGGACACACCGGCCTCGGCGGGTGTTCCTCTCCCTACAAACGTGTCCATGTTGCATGTAATCAAATATGCAACCCACCACGCGACTCATTAAATAACACGGCCCAAAGTACTCAGCTAAGAGAGGTCCCATATCCCCCTAGTGTGGTTAGCACGCACAAATGCTTGGTTCGGTGTAACAAGTAGCTCGGTCCTTAATCGACCCGGGCACCATTCCAATCACACCCAAAAGATCACACCATCATACCATTGTGCCCAAGTCTAAAATTGTTTTCATTTTCAGTTTTAGTTTTGCAATTTAGACATAGCACAAGGCTGAAATATACATATTATAACAGTTTGCGTGATCAAGGTTATCGACAAGTCGATAACCGCCCATTTCTACCGATAACTAAGCATGGCTAAGCATAATGACACGTAAACTACTAAGTGACAAGGGTCCATCAGCGAACCCAAAATCACGACAAGTAACCTAGGCTTGATGGTAGAGGAATAAACATTTCCTCACGATTATGCATCTCTTGGGCCAACTATCGACAATAGTTTAAAACAACATAGCAATGCATACATAAATTTGCAATCAACATATTAGAATTTTGTGAGGACCCGGTTTATTAAACTTGTCTTTGTTTAACCATCCACTTGGTCCTAACGATACAAATCAAATAAACCAAGCCTCGAGATATGTATACTTCCCAGTGCGATATACACCCGTTACAAAATCATGCATCAATTCCATTCATACACATAGAGCCAAAGCAAAAGCAACAAATGAAAGACATAGATAATATAAAGAGAGTTATTTAAAAGAGAGGCCGACAGGCCAATAACACATAAGTAACTAATTTAAGCAATGGAAGCAAAATGGCCATAAGATGGTGATAAACAAAGCCAATCGGTGTGCCTTTACCCACAAGGCAACCAACCGGATGCCAAGCTAATCGTCCCAAGCAGCGCCGCATAACTGACTCACAAAGTGAGGCCTTGGGGCTCACCTTCTTCCTCTGCAACAATTAATATTAAGCAAGCGGATGAGTACAAAAATTATTTTTGTACTCATAAGACTGACGTGTGAGATAACAGAACTATAATTAACTACATGCAAGCTTTATTTAAGTGGATGAGGCTCGGACTTATTTTTAGCATAAAGCAAGTTTTCATTTGCAATAAGGTAATAGATTCAAAGCAAGTTTGCAATTAACTTTTATTGTTCAAATAAAAGAGAGACAATTATAACAATAGATAGATGACAACACCAACCTAGAAGTGACTAACCCATAGTCACCACAACAATAGCATGAAGTACCCCCTTCATACCACCCATGTCAAGTTTAAGTTTTTAAAAGGTTGTAGTCTAGTTCTTGCGGGAAATAACCAAGCGTGTCCATAACCTAGAACGAGGCTATTCGAATAGTTTTAACCCTGCAGGGGTGTACCAATGTACCCACACTTCAGACCGCCTTTTTGCCAAGCTATTAAGCACACTTCCTTTGGTATGCCGGCACGGCTAAGCCCTACGAGACATTTCCAATGGATTGAGCTAATCAAGAGCCGCACATATGGGGGTTAACCCTTAGTGATCTGCCGATGAAATATGGATCACAAGGACCCATACGTGGAGTAGGAGACACCGGCCTCGGCGGGCGCTCCACTCCCCACAAACATGTCCATGTTGCATATGTCCCATATGCAACCCACCACGCGACTCATTAATTAACACCCTCCAAGGTACTTAGTCAAGAGAGGTCTCATATCCCTCTAGTGTGGTTAGCACGCAACAATTGCTTGGATCAATGGCACAAGTAACTCGGTCCTTAGGGACTTAGGCACCATTCCATTCACACCCAACAGATCACACCAACATACCATTGTGCCCAAGCCAAGATATAATTTTTGTTTTCAGTTTTTGATTTGCAAATTGGTAAAACACAAGGGTTGGACATAATGGAATAATAATAGCATTTGTGTGATCAAGATCACCGACTAAGTCGATGATCGCCCCATACTACCGATACTAGGCATGGCTAAGCAATATTTATCCGAAATCTACTAAGTGACAAGAGCTCATCCAACGAACTCTAATCACAGCAAATAACCTAGGCTCAGGTAGTAGAGGATAACCATTTACCTACAGATTATGCAACTAGAGGTCTAACTAATCAATTTAACAACAAAATAGCAATGCATACATAGAAGTTAAACAAAATATTAGACTTTAAAAGTAATAGGATCAATGGGAAATGATCAAACTGCTTGCCTGCTTGCTGTTGCTCAAACTGTTGCAGAGGATCGCTCTCAGGCTCAACCCACTCTTCGTCACCTAATCGCATAAGCAAATAACACGACGAAAAGCAAATAAGGCAATAAACCCTAATCACAAATATTGAGCAAAAAGCATCCAAATGACACAAAATTTATATACAAGGTAAAATAGGAATAAACCTAGACATAGAAACTGGAAAAACCTAATTTGGATTTGTGGTGCAAAAGATATTCCCTAAAAACCTATTTTCGGCCATAATTAGGTACTGTAGCAAAAATATTTTCTAGAAAGATTTTGAAGCTGAAACTTTTATGGTAGCTACCTACTGGTATAGTGATAAGCCATAAAAAATTTTAGGTCATTTGGAGTTATATTGAAAGAGTTATGATTTGTCTAAATGGTTTAGGGTATTAAACTAAAATATGATCCTTATGATTTTTAAAAACAGTAAAATTTGTGAAACCAATTTTCCTAGCAAATGAACTAGCAGTGGAAGCTAATCCACTCGGATTCTTACAAAAATGATCTATATATTAAAAGTTATGCATTTTACAAGTTTGCTAAAAGTTCTGAAAAACAGTATTAAGTTCACTTGTTTACTATTTTTGAAACTGGTTTTCTAGGTTTGATCATGGTCTCTAATTATCTTTCCATTTAAGCTCAAGTTATAATGAAGCTAACAAAATTGGAATCATATAATTTGGACTTACGATGAAAAAGATATGAAAAAGAGAAAACACCTACTCACTTCAGTTTTGAGACTTAACCATTTCTGAAACTCTGTTGGTTTTCTGAAAATTTCAGATTCTAGTATTGGTTTTCAAATTGATGGTTATTGAAACCTAAGTGTTCAAATGGGGGGGGGGGGGTTGAAGGCACAATTTTTCTAACCATTATATTAACCATGACAATGATCTATTTGCCAAAGGTAAACCTCTATTTTCAGATTTTTGCCAAGCCATGAACCAAAGATTAATTGCATTCTTGATGTGGGTTAGCACAAGGGTTTTACTCACAATTCAATCTTTTACCTAAACACTTTCTCTACTCAATACTTTATTAAAAGGGATTTCATGTTATTGTCAGCTAACTTCTTCCTAATTAAAATTTCCAAATTGCTAACCACAAGTTTGAGTGGCATCAATGTCAGACAAAATGGTGGGTTTGCAAGAGGGTTCCTACTTTACTGACATTTCAATTTGTCTCCCAATCAACTTCTCTGTTTGTTTTTCTGAACCTACAAAGCCATGTTGATTTCAGTTTTAGTCTTTGCTAAGAGCTACATGCCAAGCGATTAATGGAATTAATACAATTCCTAATTGGTTAAGCTTTTAGTTTACTGACAAAACCATTTTGCATCTAACAGCTTCTTTGACAAAAACATCTTTCAACAGGAACTAGCTGGAGATGAAATGTTGTGAACTCAATTCCTTGCAAGATCAAAATTCAATTTTTTTGGCACATGCACTAAGTGATTCAACAAGCGAGGGAAGTTCTATTAGCAAAAGTATTAAGGCTCTCGGTGCTTTTGAGAAAAAACACGAGAGGGGGGCTTGAGAGGCGATGAGCAGGGGGCCTCGGGCTGGTTCATCGCCGGTGAGGGGAGTGGCATGGAGGCGACAACAACGGCCAAAATGGGTTGCTAGGGTGCTACTGAAGCTAGGGGTGGCATTGGCGCGGCCGGAGAGGCACTGTGGCGGCGCGGCGAGGTCATGCGGCGGCCGGCCGTGGGGGTGAAAGGAGGCGGCAGCGCACGGGTGAGGTTGGGGAGGAATTAAGGTGCGCATGAGCACTAGTGTGATCACGGGAACTCACCCGAGTAGTCGGCGCAGGTGGCGGGTGGCGGAGTGGTCGGCGACAGCGAACCAGCGGCGGCGCAAGGTGATCACCGCGGAGAGGACCTGTGGAGCAAGAGAGCGGGTGAGTGATGGGGTTAGGTAGAGGAGGTCAAGAGTGCTCCCGGGCAAAAGAATTGAAGAACAAGTCATCGAGAGAAGAAGGGGCGGTGGGATTGGCGGTGGCGGCGCGGTGGGAAGAAGGGCGCGAGGTGCCGGTGGCGATTCTTCAAATTGACAGAGGGCCGACTCCTGCGAGGATGACGCGACGTGACACGGTTAGGGAGGGAGGGGTCACCGAGCGGCCGGAGTGCTCGGGCGCGCGGCGGCAGCTCACGGGAAGAAGAGAAAGGCGAGGCGCCGGTGGGAGGCAAAAGGGTGGTCAAGGGGGCTCGCGGGGTCTTTGTAGCCCGAGGAGGAGGAAGGAGCTGCGGAGAGCGTTGGCGGTGGTTGCTGACGCAGCGTGGCGAGCCACGACGGCGCGCAGCGAGACGCGAGCGTGCATGTGCTGAAGAAGACAACGGCGGCGGGCCCACGGTCGGCGACGCAGCGGAAAGGTCGGGTTGGAGTTTTAAGCGGGTGGGCGAGTCTTGGCCGTTGGATCGAGATCGGAGGTTGGCGGTGATGGGGCAACCGGCGATCGAATGCTCCACAAGATCCCACCACTGATCCCAAAACGAACGGCTGGCGATGCACTAGTGCGGTGCGGCCGAGCCAGGTCTAGCTAAGCGGCTCGATCGAGTCAAGTCGGGGTTGGGTCTGGTCAGTGGAACAGTGAACAGAGGTTTGACTGGGTTTTAATCCAAAGCTTCCAACTTTGACCGAGCTTTAAATATAGAAATAAAATTCATAAAAATCTGAAGTTTCTCCTAGAGGTTCCTGGGGTGACCTAGTGACCAAATAAAATCTTAAATCTTATTGTTCATGAGTTATTTGCTTATTTTAAATTCAAACTTACAATGGGTTATTGGATTAAGTTTGAATTTTATGTGGACTGAGTTTAACTCCAAAAATTTGGGAAAAATTATAGTTATTCATTATAATTATTATAAGATTTAAATAAATTATTTCCATAGTTTTAATTGAAGTAAATTCTTTTCCAAAAACTATTTTAAGTGTATGTTCTTGATGTTTGACTATGGATTTTGAAAACGAGCTAAACCTTGGAATGATTTTGAGAGATAGCAAACTAGCTCCACAAATCATGAAATTTTAACTAGAGGTCGATGACTCTATGATAAACCTTACATAAAATTTCCAGAGATTTTTATGCAATACATGTTTCTCTAAAAATTCCAGATTGTTTGAATTTAGGGTTTGACCAATTGAAAAATTGGTTTGACTTGCCTCCAAAAATATTCAATAAATTTCTAAAAATTCTGAAATTTTTCGGAGGGGTCACACAACATCCTTAGAACCTAGGAAAATCATTTCTAGAGGATGAGCACAAGATTTGGCAAGAAGGTTTTTGAAGGGTAAGGTTTTGGTCAAAAGGACTTGTAACTTTGTATTTCCATAATTCTTGTACAGAAATTGTTTAAAACATACAAGAAATACATGACCTAAGAAAAAGTTTTAATTTTACCTCATTTTCTTACATTAGAAACACAGGTTGAAAATTGGGATGTTACAACTCTCCCCTCCTTACAGAAATCTCGTCCCGAGATTTGGCTGGCTCGAGGAAGAAGAGGGTAGTCGCATGATGCACAATTGTCCGATCCCAAGTAGCTTCATCCTTGGAATGATGTAACCACTGATCTTTTAGGATCTTGAGGACACGATTTCTTGATTTTCGCTCAGCTTCTTTTAAGGATGCAAACCCTCTTTTATGACTCTATATCCATTTACAATATTTTTGTTGTACTTGGATCTATTGTTTTATTGTATTGTTTCTCGTTAGGTCACGATTCTGACCTAACTGCTTGCGCACCAAGAGTTTCCAACAGAGCTTCCTCGGTTGGAACACGAAGGCACTTTCAGTCTGACCATTGGTTTAAGGATGGTAAACTGAACTAAAAGCAGGACGAGTTCCCATAGCCTCTTGCAGACTATGCCAAAATCGAGAAGGGAACAGAGAAATGATTCAACACGATTATCTTCGGTACATTTTGCTAGCTTACGATCCTTGAGACATAAAGCTCAGCCAAGTGACCGGTACGAATCTTGGTTTTGACCGGCAGAAAATGTGCCACTTTAGTCGACACGGGGAAAGCTTACCAGGTCTAGATATAATCAGGATTGACAGACTAAGAACTCTGTTTTGATTCCACGGGTGGGGGTGCACGGCCGTTGTTAGTTGGGGGAACGATTTGTCTGGTTAATTCCGGAACAATTTGTCGGATTAATTCCGGAGCGATATGTCTGGTTAATTCCACTAACAACGGAATCTCAGCCTGCTAACCAGCTATACGGAGTCATCCCTCCGCAACTAGGTTCTTAGGGAAACCAAGGCCATTCTCAGTTGGTGGAGCAATTTGTCTGGTTACTCCACTAACGAACGAGACCTCAGCGTGGTAACTAGCTATACGGAGTCATCCCTCCGTAGCTAGTTGAGTAGAGGGCTGCGGCCGTTTAGGCCACGGAAGTAAAGCTCATTCGCGATGGCACGATTCGTATAGCTCTTTTGTCTGGTTGAGCCATGCGCAATCAATCTCGACTTAACTGAACTTGGTTGTTACGCCTTGACATTTTGCTTGATTGGGTTCCCTCCGACATCCATTGCTTGAGCAAACTGGATCTTGAGGCACCAAGGTTGGCTGCACAACTAAGGTAGTAAGAGATCCGTGCTCAACCACACCCCAGTTGAGACAATAAAAGTCTTCGAGGAGGGTAGGTGCAGTTCTGGAGTAACAATGCATTGCAAAACACCTTTTGACTAATTGTATCTGCGTGAGATTAGTCTTGCCGGATGGTAATGAATTCCCATGTCATAGTCTTTAACGATCAAGATTGATTCAACAAGAGGTCTGAATGGCTCGGATTAAATCAAGGAGGTCTCATATGGTATAAAGAGGTTCAAACACTGGTCTTTGCGAGTTTGCGGGACTGGTACCATCACACCTCCGATAGCACCGATGCTACATGGCGGTAAGGGATTCCCGAACCTATGTTCTTAGAGTTTGTTTCTCTCATGAAGCGGTGTGACCACGAATTGAGCAGCGGTAATACCGCATAAGCGGTAACACCGAGTTGGCGCGTATGGATATTCGAGAGAAAGGGCATCGAAAGAGAGTTCTAGAGAAGACAAAACCGAAGGGAGGTCTGGGTAGTTTAAGAACCCACTCAACACAAAGAAATTCCAGCTTTGACTTGTTGAAGTTTGTTTTAGTCATTTAGAATTCTTTCGAAAACTCAGGTTAAGTTTTGAACTCTCATCAAAACCAAATGGTTCTATTTCATTTAAAAAGCCATAAAAAGGTTTAGAAACAAGGGGTTATCATTAACTTGGGTTAGCAACACCACCCGAAATTTGAAGTTGATGAAAGCGAAAAGCTAACGACTAAGGAAATGAGATATCACCCTAGACGAAACCCAAATTAGCAAGTATATAAACTTTAAAAGCTTCCAAAAAGGCTCCAAAACAGCAAAGGAAACACTAAACCAAAGCTCAACTTCTCGACACAATTAACCCGTATTGAATGAACGAGTAATTGGTTGGGAAGATAAAATTTCAGCACACTTTATCAAGTCTTACACTATTCAAGAGCAAGGTTAAGGCGGCAAAAATAGCGTTAGGTACTTAGCTAACTAGTATCACACCTTACCATTTTATTCCCACAAGTTTTAGTTGATTATCCTCTCATTTTCTACCCTATTTGGAAACCTTTGAGCTTGCTGTCCGGAAACTGAATGATCGCTGACCAGATTTTGCATCCAAGCCTCCTAGCCGAAACCTTCAACTCGGAGCTTCAAAATCTTGTAGAGGCGGCTAACATTTCAATTTGCCAAACTCATTGATTCCCAAAACCCAATTAATCGATAACAACTATCTTTGGAGGAAGGAGGAAAACAACTTTAAAACTCAAATTAGAGCAAGGTGAGATAGAAAGCTAAGATAGGTAAGGAGTAAAATCGAGAACTTACTTAAGCTTTCATAAACCATTTAATACTTTGAAAATAAGGTTTTCAAAATATCCTAAGGACGACCCAGCTTGGGTTACTACGGTTGGAATGGCTCGATACCAACTTTGTGAGGACCCGGTTTATTAAACTTGTCTTGTTTAACCATCCACTTGGTCCTAACGGTACAAATCAAATAAACCAAGCCTCGAGATATGTATACTTCCCAGAATTGCAGTATACACACCCCGTTACAAAATCATGCATCAATTCCATTCATACACATAGAGCCGAAGCAAAAGCAACAACTGAAAGACATAGATAATATAAAGAGAGTTATTACAAAGAGAGGCCGAGGCCAATAACACATAAGTAACTAATTTAAGCATGGAAGCAAAATGGTCATAAGATGGCGATAAACAAAAGCCAATCGGTGTGCCTTTACGCACAAGGCAACCAACCGGACCGCCAAGCTAATCGTCCCAAAGCAGCGCATAACACGACTCACAAAGTGGCGCCCTGGGGCTCACCTTCTTCCTTTGCAACAATTAATATTAAGCAAAGCAGATGAGTACAAAAATTGTTTTTGTACTCGCAAGACTGACGTGTGAGATAACAGAACTATAATTAACTACATGCAAGCTTTATTTAAGTGGTTAGCACGCACAAATGCTTGGTTCGGTGTAACAAGTAGCTCAGTCCTTAATCGACCTGGGCACCATTCCAATCACACCCAAAAGATCACACCATCATACCATTGTGCCCAAGTCTAAAATTGTTTTCATTTTCAGTTTTAGTTTTGCAATTTAGACATAGCACAAGGCTGAAATATACATATTATAACAGTTTGTGTGATCAAGGTTATCGACAAGTTGATAACCGCCCATTTCTACTGATAACTAAGCATGGCTAAGCATAATGACACGTAAACTACTAAGTGACAAGGGTCCATCCAGCGAACCCAAAAATCACAGCAAGTAACCTAGGCTTGATGGTAGAAGAATAAACATTTCCTCACGATTATGCATCTCTGGGCCAACTATCGACAATAGTTTAAAACAACATAGCAATGCATACATAGAATTTGCAATCAACATATTAGAATTTGAAAATAGTAGGAACAACATGATCAAATGAATGCTACATCCGCTTGCCTTCTTTGGAGTGCGAGGATCGATGGGCTTTGTGGCTCAATATCGACAATAAAATTATCTTGAACCCTAACGCGAAAAGGCGATAAGCAAACAAGAACGAAGAACACCAAATAAACTCCAACAGCAAAACACATCCAAATCTAATAAAATTTACACAACAGCTAGGGAATGATTTCAGATAGTGATAGGAATAAGAATCATGCAAAAGATCTGGACAAAATGCTCTTTCTCAGCCTTAGAATCAATCTAATTAATTAATAGCACTGTTCATGGCGAAATTTTCTAGAATGATCTAAGGTCTGAAATTTTTACAGCAGGTAGATTATAACATCCTAATAACAACAAAGTTGGATTTACTAAATTTGGAGTTATACATATTTACTTATGATTTTTCTAAGTTGTAAATCTAATGCAAGTCATTTTACAGAGTTATGAACATGCTCAAATCCTATTCCATATGAAAGTATACTAACAGATGAATTTAACAAAATTGATTTTGCACAAATTGGATTTATACAGAAAAAGATATGCATTTTACAAGGTTAAATCCATTTCTGGAATATTAAAAGTGACAGAAATCAAGTTATTTCTAGTTATACAATTTTCTGCTACTGAACTATGCTTAAATCCATTTTTATAATAAACTTAAGTGACAACGAAATTTATTACAGTTGGAATTATCTAAAAAGCAGTTAAAATGAATTAGTTATGAGTTTCTAAAGTTTTTATATCATTTTCAGTTGTTAAATAAATACTTACCGATAAACAGACAAACCTAAACAAAAGGATAAGACGTGGACAAAAACCAACCCTCGATTTAAAATCTTACGGCTCATGCGGCGGAAAGCGCGCGCGTGAAACCTAATGAGAGCCCAGCGTTGGATCACGATCCAGCGGCGCACTAAGTGTATGCATTGAGGCGGTGCGGTTGCTTGGGCCAATCGGCCGCGGTCTGCGGATGGGCGGTCGAGCGCACCAACGGTCGGAAAGTCCGATTGCATACAAGATCCGGCCGTTGATCGCGGATCGACGGTCGAGAATGATCAAGGCATCCGGAGGGTCCGAATGCGCTCACGATCTGGGCCGTTGATCACGGGATCGACGATGGCTAAAGATTGAAGTTCAAAAAGAGGTGCTGACACGTGGGGCACGCATGTCAGTGACCTTGAGTCACAACCGCGAACGTTTAACCCACGTGCACAGTGCACTGGGCCCACATGTCAACGACTAAGAGTGGCGGTTTAGGACAGAATTAATGCTTCTAATGATTATCATTAAATAGACACTAATGACTCCTGGATTTGGATTATAACCTCACGGGCCCACATGACAGTGACCCAAAGGTGATTTCTGACAGCGATTAATGCCGACACATTAATTAATTAATGATTAGGTATTAATGATGTCGAACGATCTTGAGATTGCGCGGTATGGTGATTTAGGGCGTTGGGCCCACTGGTCAGTGACTCAAAGACAAAGATTAAGACACAATTAATTAACCAATGATTAGCTTTCACTGCAATTAATATGTCCTAATCAAATGACGAAAACAGGAGTTTTTCGCTGGCAAAAACCCGAGCGGCTACAACGGCTCGTCGCCGGCGACACTGGCCGCGGCGGCGCCGAACAGGAACCAAAATGGAATCACAATAGCACTACGAACCTAATGGTGGCATTCTCGCCGGCGGTGAGGGACTAGAACGCCGACTAGCCGGAAAATGAAAAAGGGAGCTTTACTGCTAAACACGAAGCGACAATGAGCTCAGCTGCGGTCCAAGGAAGCGGGTGCGAGCCTCTAAGGACTAATAAGAAGCTACCTTGATGAAGGGAAGCTTCAAAGATGGCCGGAGATGCTTGATCACGGAGGAAGCTCGCCGGACTTGGAGAAGAAAGATTGAAAATGACACCCTGAGCCAAATGAGTGATACCAAAGCATCAATATAGCTTCATTAAGGTCCACTGAAGCTACATGAGCAAGTAATTAGAAAATGGAGCACTCACCTGAGCTGAGGAAGAAGATGACCAATTTCGGCCGAATTTGAACAAACCCCAAATTGGACAATTCCTGAGAATCAAATCCAAAATTAAGTGAGGGGAAATGTTCAAGATAGTAAAGAGATAAGGATAGGGCAAAGAAACATGAAGGAGAACCACTGGAACACCAAGAACACCAATGGAGCTCTTCGGGTCAACAATGGCGACTTGCCATTTTTGAGGTGTTGAGCTCCAATACTGTGAATGGAGCTTGATGGTGGTCCAAAGAAATACCAGGAAGTGATTTGGGTGCTTATAAGACCTTGGAGGCATTAGGGTTTGCACCACAAGCCTTTGAGGCGGCAAAGCACTGAGCACAAGGTGCGGAGCAAGGAAAAAGCTAGTAGACGTGCAATAGGGTATGGCTCGGCCGAATACCTCTCCCACGACCCTCACTGTTGACTAGGGTGGCTGTAGGAAGCATGACAAGACACTGCCGTCTCCTACACTGTGCTCGCACGGACGGAGGTTGAAGATGACCCGCGCAAATGGCTCGGGCGATTTCCAGCCGTTGGATTAGACACGGCCGGCTGAGATCGCGCCACGCCTCCCAGGTTTAAATCACAACGAAGGAGATGAGCGAGCGTTGGATCTTAATCCAATGGCTCAGGTTCAAACCAACAACCGGAGGGTCGAAAGTGTCGGAGGATCTCAGCGGTTGGATGGAGATCTAACGATGCGACAAGCGAACTTGCAACGGAAGGTCAGAAGGGTTACACGCACGAGGGCGCGCGATCGAGATCTAACGGTTGAGATCCCACGCGTGTTTTTAAAGAGAGGCCCGTGCGAGTTAGTTGGTGGACCGAGTCAATTGGCTCGAGCAGTCGACTCGAACCCAAAGCACAAGTGAGACTAGGTTTGACTTCTAAATTCAAGCAGAGACTTTGGAGGATTTATTTGAGGTAGCAAATTAACTCCAAAAATTATGAAATTTTACAGGAGCTTGCTAACTCAGATATTAACCTTGTGTAAAATTTTCAGAGGTTTTGTACTGTGAAAAATCTCCAAAAATTCTGCAAGGCTCTGTTTTGAGGTTTGGTGAAAGTCAAACAAGTTTATTGCCCCTAAAAATATTCAAACAATTTCTAAAAATTGTGAAATTTTTCAGAGGGGCCACATACCATCACAGGAACTTAGGAAAAATATTTCCCAAAGATGATCACAATATTTGACAAGATTGTTTTTGGGATAACATAGTTTGGATCAAATAGACTTGTGACATTGTATTTCCATAATCCCTTGTACAAGAATTGTTTGGCACAACAGGAAATACATGATGTAAGAAAAAGTTTTAATTTCTACTGATTTTCTTACATTTGAAACACAAGCCCAAAGTTGGGATGTTACAACCACTTCACCGACGTGCTCTACGTTGGATCGGTCTGCTCCAACTCTTCTTTCGCTTGCATTGCGCGTCTGGTGGTAACGATCTGTGATCTCTTGCTTGCATGGCTTCCTAGATTATGTGGTAGAAATTTTTTGAATTGCCAGCTATTATAGCTTATCTGTATCCCTTTAGTGTTATCAGAGCCATCCTGTATAGTTTTTGATCTAGTTCGGTCACATATACTGGATATATGGCAGTAGTAGATTGGATCTATTACTGGTTGGATCTGGTAACCTAGATCGGTTCATGAGGATAGAACGATCTAGGCACTGGTTGATAAGATCGATTGGTTTTTGGCAGTTGTAGATGGGTTTTTTTGAGAAGGTATGAGCTAAAAGGACCTGATGGTCTTCTGCGCTTGTTCACCACCACATTACATAAAACTCCTACTGGTCGGAATTCCTCCATCGGAGTATGCCGCAGTGTGTGGTTGTATCAAGGCCGTGATCAGATTAGTTCGAAATAGGGACAGCCGTGCTGGGTAATCGTATCGCGTGTTATAGGTAGTATGTATTCATATCGTCTGATAGAATTGGATTCTATGCACAACTCGTTTTTGCAGGGATTGATGTGAATGGTATGGCCCATTGTGTATATGATGCATGAATGGATTTTCATGGCCTGCGTGTCATGCTGTGAAACAGCCATCGAGCTACATATTATTATATAATGGCCTACGTGCCGACATGAGATGCTTGAAATTATCCTCTGTAATTCATTACTAGCTTTTAGGAGTAATTGCTAAGTAGATGAATGTGGTCGAAGATTTCGAGCATGGTGGTCGGAGAACAGGATGTATGCTGATGGAGATTGACATGTTAAGGGTCATACTATTTCATAGTTTAATTTGATTATATATGAATGTTTGTGTTTATTCCTGTTATGCTATTTGATCATGTTTTATCATGGGATGTTTTAACATAATATAGTAGTAGCCCTCAAGAAAAATTAAGTTAATTTGATGCCTTTTCAACTGTTGCAACCATCATGATTTTGATCGTTCATTGGTAGGTCTACCAAAGTAGGGTACCATTAACCATCTTAATAAAATAGGGTGAGTGTCGGACACCCACATGCATAGTATTGGTTTAACTTGACAAGGCTATCAAAACGGTTTTGGGCCTTGGGGCATAATGTTGGTCACCGGAGCAAAGAGATGCCACCCAATAAACAAGAGTTATATGTGATATGATTGACAAGAGCTTGCCTACCTTAAATCACTAAGTTTCTAGCAGTGATGCCAAAGCTCACTAGGACTTAATAACTTTTGGATCTTGAACTCACTATATGATGTTAAAGGGAAACATAGTTTAGAACATATAGTGGGAGTATCTTTTATTAAATTGTTTAATAGAAGATAGTACATAAACATAGTGTTAAATTTTTCCATATTCTGTTGTAGATCATGGCACCTACTGTTTCATCTGCACCTACCTTTAATTTGCGATCTGTAACATCTCAAGTATTGGCTTATGTTTCAAATGTAAGAAAATGTGTAGAAATTAAAAACTTTTCTTACATCTTGTATTTCTTGTTTGTTCTGAGAAATTCTTGTAAAAGAATTTTGGAAATACAAATCACATGTCTCTTCTGATCTAAACCTTGCTCATCAAAAACTTTCTTGTCAAATCTTGTGATCATTTCTTGGAAATATTTTTCCTAAGTTCTAAGGGATAGTGTGTGACCCCTCTGAAAAATTTCACAATTTTTAGAAATTGTTTGAATATTTTAAGAGGTCAGTCAAACCAGTTTGACTCTAAGTCAAACTATAGCTTAGTACTTTGCACAATTTTTGGAGGAAAGTGTACTGCATGAAAACCTCTAAAAATTTTATACAAGGTCAATGTCTAAGTTAGCAAGCTCCTGTAAAAATTTCAGAAATTTTGGAGTTAGTTTGCTACCTCTAAATATCTCTCAAAATTTCAACTTAAATTTCAAACCCTAATCAAAGTAACTGTTGGGTCCTAGTCGGACTCAAACCCAATCGTTTTGACTCGGTCGAGCCCAACCACCTAACTCGCGCCCACGCCGTTCAAAAGCGTGTGTGGCATCTCAGCAGTTGGATTGCAATCCAACGATCAAGATTTGTTGGGCCAATCGGACCAAGCCTCGCAGTCTTTGGATCTAAATCCAACCGTCCATTATTTTCTATCGCAACCGTCCATTCCTAATCTGGCGCAGGGAGTTTGGACTCGTGAATTATGGTCTAACTCAACCCCTTGCGCACCGTTTCGGCCCGAGCCGCTTTGTGCCGCTGACTGGTGGGCCTCTCCGAGTCGCTCGTCATCTTCTTCCCCTTTTCCTCGGTCGCTCCAACAAGTGCGCCAAGGCAGAGGAGGGCGCAGCGCCTGGTCACCTCGGCTAAGTCCTTGAAACAGCTCCTTCCTGCAAACATTAAATGCCGCCCATACTTTCACCCCCGAAAGTCTCCTTGTCAGCTCGGCTCGCCCATGGTGGCAGCTTTGACCCGTGAGCTTGTGTTGCCAAGACCCATTGTGATGAGAACATCCCTAATTTGGATACAACCGCGCCTACACACACAGCTGATCCACAACCAATATTACAAGGACCAATTACTCGAGCTCGTGCTCGCCAACTTAATCACCAGGTGAATTCGTTCATAGGGTTATATATTACTGAGAATAGATCGCTACCTAATGCAAGTGATTTAATTGTGCTTAGGAACATGGGAAAGGACCAAGGAGAGGTATGTGGAGTCATGGACAAGCATAGGAGGCATAATGGAGGACATCACGTCACTTTGGGTCCGAGCCAAGCAAGAGTTCGAGTTGGGCTCGTTCTGAATTCGAGTTCGGACTGCTGCGACAGCACTAAGTTCAAACGGCCGTAACTTCTTCATACGGACTCCGTTTGGGATGTTCTTGGACTTCATTGAAAGCTTATCAAGTCTACTTTCCAATGGATCCAACCTCAGCTTCAAATTCCAACCGAGCTGACCACAATAAACAAAACAATCCACGTCTATTTTTTTTACCGAGTCAAAAAGGTGCTGCGCCACCTCCTCTTGGGCCCATGGGCCTTGTAACCCTAGGCGTCGTCCACTTCCTGTCCGCCACCCTGGTCGTCTTCCCATCAGAGCCGCCGTCCCCCGGCTAGAACTCGATTTCGTTGAATTTAGGTTTAGCCATTGTGCAAACTCATTCTTGATTGTGTCGACGACCACCTATCAAGACACCTTCGGGATCCACTTTTGTTTTCAATACCATCTATACTACAATTTTATTCACAATATCAGATTGCATACATCTTATTCTTGCTAGTTCTTCGATTGCTCGCAGGAATTGAACCTTGTGTTCAGGTTGATCGCGCTTCCATCACGATCAATAACGTCTCGGAGTTGGTTCAACGATTGCTAAGGCGCAAGCGTCGTCGTACGGTTGTAGTCGGATCGCGAGAGTCACCTCCACCCAAAATCGATAGTTATCAATCTCATCGAAAGATCGGGCACCCCGTCTCCATCAAGTGGTATCATAGCCCAAGGTTGCTCGGTGAGAATTTACTGTTTTTGGTAGTTAGGTTGTTTAATTCCGAAAGTCCAGAAAAAGCCAAAAAAAAACTATAGGATTAGATCACCTATCTGTCCAAGACCAATTGCGTCATTGCATCTTTCTTTTCAGTGCATTGCATTGTTGAATTTTCGATTGCATAGGATTAGATCACCTATCTAGTTCCTTTAGAGTTTCGAGTTCTGCTCACGTTTGGTCGCACCGTTGTGGTTGGGTTCAATCTGCCGTCTGCCTCCACCACGAGCCATTACCACGACCACCCGCGCGCCATCCATTGCCGCATCATACGTGGCCACCATCCTCATGTCGCGACAAGCTACAATCCTCTGCGCCTCCACTCCAAGGAAAACCCTAACCAAAAACAAAAGCTCGTTTCGGTTTGTGACAAAAAAAGAGAGAAAAAAAGCTCGTCTTTGCGGAAACACGAGATTCATTTGACCGGCAGCGCGATCAAAAAAAGAAAAAAAGGAAAAACACAACTTTTGCATCGACCTCCGATTGAGGCGATTCTTGATCCGTTGGAAAGGAAGCGGAAAATAGAGCCATCGTAAGCCATCGAACTGCAGCGCGACAACCGACCCCAAAAAGGTCGTTTAGGGCCTCAAAGCGGGCACGCAAACCGAGAAAAATCAAGTTTCGAATTCGCTCAAAATTGATAGAGTCCCTCTCCAAGTGATTCTAAGGTTCCCGTGCGAGCGGCATCCTTTTCGAGCCTCCGAACTCCGTGTGCCACGTTCTCTAGCTCTGTGTATTTGTGCTTTCGTTTGTGTTCTAGGCTCGTGTCTCTAGTCGGTCTAGCCTAGGACCAGGCACTACCGACGTTGAGCGATTTTTGACTTGCATTCTACGATTTGATAGTTGCTAATCCATTGCTACCATACTTGAGCCTTCCCGGCTACACCTTTTCTACAACCGTCTGGATCGATCTTCACACGGCAATCGCTCCATCAATCTTCGAGATACATTGACACCGCTGGTCGCGATCACCTGTTTGCTTGGTAAGACTTGGTAAGAATTCGATAGAAGGCTTGAGTGTGGCGACTTTTGAACCACCACATCCTAGTAGTTGCTAGGGACATATACTTGTGATTTGCTAACAATGGCGGGATCTGCGGAGCATTGGATGAGGATACATCTCATACTCCTGCATGCGAAGGGAATCGTACAACATTTCCGGCGCCTCATGAACCCGTGCGGAGGGTCTTGAGGAAGATGTCGAGTCACGAATGAGCGACTTGCTCAACTTGGCGCCCAAATTGAGGCAAGCGCCACGCTCGCGCGATGGAGAGAGCGCAAGGCCTCACTAACACTTCTTTGGCGGGTATTATGGCGCGCCTTGATGAGATGGCCCATGCATCCACCGGTGTTCCCCTGCTGCCCGGTGGTAGAGGACAAGATGAATTCGACTATGTGACGTCTGAGGCCAATGACATGGGTAACAATAACAACGATCGAGCTCATCGGCGATTGCGTTTTAATCGACAAGGTATGCGATGAGACCCCACGGCGTGAGGTGCGTGACCACGATGATTCTTTCGCTAAGGTTAAATTCATTATGCCCTCTTTTAATGGTAAATATGATCCGATGGTTATCTTAATTGGGAACTAGCTGTTGATAAAAATTTGCTTGCCATGAAGTTCACGAGATTAGGCGAGTTAGAGTGCTACTAGTGAATTTACCGATTTTGCTTCTATTTGGTGGAAAGAACATTGCCATCAACATCCCAATAACATACCTAACAGTTGGGAGGCTTTAAAATTGCTTATGCGGCATCGATTTGTTCCCTCATATTATGCTCGTGATTTGTTAAATAAATTGCAACGCTTACGACAAGGTACAAAGTGCGTGGAAGACTACTATCAAGAAATGCAAATTGGTATGTTGCGTTGTGGTTTAGATGAGAATGAGGAGGCATCAATGGCTAGGTTTTGGGAGGGTTGAATCGAGAAATTCAAGACATCCTTGACTATAAAGATTACAACTCCATTACTAGATTGTTTCATCTTGCTTGCAAAGTCGAGCGTGAAGTGCGGGGGCGCCCGGAGCGAGGACACGATCTAACTCTTCTGCAGTCGCACCAACTCATGGACACCACGCACATCTACTACCCCGGCCATCGATTGCACCCCACCGCCACCCTTAAACAACAAGCGCCCGCTACTTCAAACTCGGCACCACGAGTTTACGAAGCAACCAAATCAGCACCACAAGCGTCTACAAAAACTTCCTCTTGATTTGCCGACGGGGCGAACTAAGGATATTCAATGCCATCGGTGCAAAGGCTATAGACACATCATGCGGGATTGTTCAAACAAGCGCGTCTTCGATCATCTGCGATGATGGTGGGTATTCCTCGCTAGTGATTTTAATGATGAAACATATGCTATGCTTGCAATTGACCTGCGAGGACTTGATGACGAATCGATCATGAGGAGGAACATGTTGGCGCGAAGATGCCGACAAGTATTTGAGCATTATAGTGCAACGCGTACTAAGTGCTCAAGTTTCTCGTCTTGAGCAAAATCAACGCTATAATTTGTTTCAAATCAAGGGCGTTGCCAAGAACGCTTCGATTCGCATAATTATTGATGGTGGGAGTTGCAACAATTTGGCGAGTATGGATATGGTGGAGAAGCTTGCTTTGCCGACCAACCCTCATCCCCACCCATACCATATTCAATGGTTCAACAACGATGGTAAGTTGAAGGTAACACGAATGGCGAGTAAACTTTTCTATGGGTTCATACCATGATTATGTTGATTGCGATGTTGTTCCTATGCAAGCTTGTTCATTGTTATTAGGGACGACCTTGGCAATACGATCACGATTGTGTGCATCATGGTAGGAATAATCAATACTCTCTCATGTTCAAGGAAAGAAAATTGTGATGCATCCTATGACTCTGAACAAATTGTTAAAGATGAACTTGCTAGAGCTAGTAGAGAGAAGAATCGGGAGAATGCTAAGGCGAAAATCAGATTGTAGCAAAAGAATTTCAGCAACATAAAAAGAAAGAACCTAAATCTACTCATGTGAAGAATAAAGAAATTAAATTGAAAGGTGCTAGTTTTCTTGCTACCAAATCTGATATGGTAGGCTGGGTGCTAGTAATTCTATTTGCTATGAATTAGTTTGCAAAGAAGCTTTGTTTTCATTTGAGGATACACCTTCTTCTTTGCCTCTATTTGTCACTAACATTTTGTAGGAGTACAACGATGTCTTTCAGAAGGACATACATGGGATTGCCACCACTTCGAGGGATTGAGAATCAAATTGATTTAATTCCGCGCATCATCGCCCAACGCGCACCATATAGGACCAATCGGAAGAAACTAAAGAAATTCAGCGCCAAGTACAAAATTGCTTGCTAAAGGGTATGTCGTGAATCTCTTAGTCCTTGTCTTTATTCGGTCATTTTAGTGCCTAAGAAAGATGGATCATGGCGCATGTGTGTAGATTGTAGAGCAATCAATAATATCACCATTAGGTATCGTCATCCTATTCCTAGATTAGATGATATGCTTGATGAATTGAGTGGCTCATTGTTTTCTCGAAGGTTGACTTGCGTAGTGGATATCACCAAATTCGCATGAAATTAGGCGATGAATGGAAAACAGCATTTAAAACTAAGTTCGGGTTATATGAGTGGTTAGTAATGCCTTTTGGATTAACTAATGTACCTAGCACTTTCATGAGACTAATGAGCGAGGTTTGCGTGCTTTCATTGGTAGATTTGTGGTGGTTTATTTTGATGATATATTGATATATAGCAAATCCTTAGAGGAACATCTTGACCATTTACGTGCTGTTTTTAATGCCTTACGTGATGCGTTTATTTGGTAACCTTGAGAAGTGCACCTTTTGCACCGATCGAGTCGCGTTTCTTGGATATGTTGTTACTCCACGGGAATTGAAGTTGATCAAGCCAAGATTGAAGCAATCTGAGTTGGCGACTCTAACACGGTCACCACAGTGCGAAGCTTTTAGGACTTGCTGGATTCTACCGCCGCCGTGAAGGATTTCAGCACCATTTGCAACATTGAATGAGCTCACCAAGAAGGCGTGCCATTTGTTTGGAGCGCCGCAGGGAGAACGCCTTCACCACATTGAAAGATAAGTTAACACATGCACCACTACTCCAACTCCACGACTTTAATAAGACTTTTGAACTAGAATGTGATGCTAGTGGAATTGGTTTAGGTGGCGTATTGCTTCAAGAAGGTAAACCTATAGCATACTTGATGAGAAATTGAGTGGGCCTAGTTTGAACTATTCTACTTATGATAAGGAATTATATGCACTATTTGAACTTTGGAAACATGGCAACATTATTTATGGCCCAAAGAATTTGTTATACATTCGATCACGAATCTTTAAAGCATATTCGAAGTCAAAGTAAATTGAACCAGTAGACATGCAAAGTGGGTTGAATTTATTGAGTCTTTTCCTTATGTCATAAAACACAAGAAGGAAAAGAGAATGTTATTCTTGATGCTTTGTCTAGGAGATATACCATGCTTTCACAACTTGACTTCAAAATTTTTGGATTGGAGACTATTAAAGAGCAATATGTGCATGATCTTGATTTCTGAGATATATTGTTGAATTGTAAAGAAGGAAAAACGTGGAACAAATTTGTCATTAATGATGGGTTTGTGTTTAGAGCTAACAAGCTATGCATTCGGCTAGCTCCGTTCGTTTGTTGTTGTTACTGAGGAGCGCATGGAGGCGGTGATGGGACACTGGCGTGAAGAAAGCAGAGGATATACTTGCGATCATTTCTTTTGGCCAAAGATGAGGCGAGACGTCGGCGTTACGTTGCTCGCTGCACTACATGTCAAAGAGCTAAGTCACGACTTAATCCTCATGGTTTATACATGCCTCTACGATTCCTGCGTTAGTGGGAAGATATTTCGATGGACTTTGTTTTAGGATTGCCTCGAACAAAGAAGGGAGCGATAGTATATTCGTGGTTGTTGATAGATTTTCTAAGATGGCTCACTTTATACCATGTCATAAGAGCAATGATGCTGCCAATATTGCTGATTTATTCTTTCGTGAAGTTGTTCGATTGCATGGTGTGCCTAATACTATAGTTTCAGATCGTGTTGCTAAATTCCTTAGCCACTTTTGGAGAACTTTATGGGCTAAATTGGGGACTAAAGCTGTTATTTTCTACTACTTGTCATCCCCAACCGATGGACAAACTGAAGTTGTGAATAGAACTTTATCTACAATGCTTAGGCGGTGTTGAAAAAGAACTTAAAATTGTGGGAAGAATGCTTGCCTCATATTGAGTTTGCTTATAATCGTTCATTGCATTCTACTACAAAGATGTGCCCTTTTGAAGTTGTTTATGGTTTTGTGCCTCGTGCTCCTATTGATTTAATGCCTATTCCATCTTGAGATAAATTGAACTTTGATGCTAACCAACGTCTGAATTGATTTTAAAAATGCATGAGACAACTAAGGAGAATATAGGCGCATGAATGCTAAATATAAACTTCTTTGGTAGTCAAGGGAGAAAACATTTAACTTTTGAACCGGAGATCTTGTTTGGTTGCACTTGAGAAAAGATAGGTTCCCTGAATTGAGAAAGTCAAAATTGATGCCTCGAGTGATGGTCCTTTCAAAGTGTTAGAAAAGATTAATGATAATGCATACAAACTTGACCTACACAGTAGATTTTGGGGTTAGTCCCACATTTAACATTGCAGATTTGAAACCATACTTGGGAGAAGAGGATGAGCTTGAGTGGGGCGACTCAAATGCAAGAAGGGGAGGATGATGAGGACATCCCTAATTTGGATACAACCGCGCCTACACACACGGCTGATCCACAACCAATATTACAAGGACCAATTACTCGAGCTCGTGCTCGCCAACTTAATCACCAGGTGAATTCGTTCATAGGGTTATATATTACTGAGAATAGATCGCTACCTAATGCAAGTGATTTAATTGTGCTTAGGAACATGGGAAATGACCAAGGAGAGGTATGTGAAGTTATGGACAAGCATAGGAGGCATAATGGAGGACATCACGTCACTTTGGGTCCGAGCCAAGCAAGAGTTCGAGTTGGGCTCGTTCTGAATTCGAGTTCGGACTGCTGCGACAGCACTAAGTTCAAACGGCCGTAACTTCTTCATATGGACTCCGTTTGGGATGTTCTTGGACTTCATTGAAAGCTTATCAAGTCTACTTTCCAATGGATCCAACCTCAGCTTCAAATTCCAACCGAGCTGACCACAATAAACAAAACAATCCACGTCTGTTTTTTTTACCGAGTCAAAAAGGGTGTTGCGCCACCTCCTCTTGGGCCCATGGGCCTTGTAACCTAGGGCGTCGTCCACTTCACTGGCCGCCACCCCGGTCGTCTTCCCATATAGGAGCCGCCGTCCCCTGGCTAGAACTCGGATTTCGTTGAATTTAGGTTTAGCCATTGTGCAAACACGTTCTTGATTGTGTCGGACGACCACTGTCAAGACAGACCTTGGATCCCACTTTTGTTTTCAATACCATCTATACTACAATTTTATTCGCAATATCAGATTGGATACATCTTATTCTTACTAGTTCTTCGATTGCTCGCAGGAATTGAACCTCGTGTTCAGGTTGATCACGCTTCCATCACGGTCAATAACGTCTCGGAGTTGGTTCAACGATTGCTAAGGCGCAAGCTTCGTCGTACGGTTGTAGTCGGATCGCGAGAGTCACCTCCACCCAAAATCGATAGTTATCAATCTCATCGAAAGATCGGGCACCCCGTCTCCATCACATTGCTCCTCCGGCTATTTAAGCCCTCAGCTCCCTTCCTTAGCTTCCTTTAAACGCCACCTCGGGTTGCCTTGCTTCCTCTCTGCTCAAACAAGCTCAAACCACCAAAGCACCTATCGGCCGCCATTGTTGAGCTTTGAGCTCCTCGGTGAAGCCCGTACTCCAGTGGCTCCCTTACTCAATCTCTTGCTCCAACTTGTTCCCCCAACCTCTTGGAGCTTAAGCCCTAATTCAATTGTGTTTTGCATCGATAGGAAGCGACTAATCTTGGATTTCTCCCTTTCGGCCGAACTTCGCCCCCTTCTTCCCTATCACCGGTAAGCACCTCCATTCTTTAATTGCTTGCTCATAAACCTTCTGTGAGTCCTATTGAAGCTATTGTGATGGCGCGGTCTTGCTCATTTTTCTTAGGCCGACGTCACCTCTTCTTCTTCCTCGGCGCCGGTGCTGCTCAACGTCGCCGAAGCTCCTCCAACCTTCTTTGAAGCTTCTCTGTGATCAGGTAGACTCTTGGTAGTCCCTAGATGGCTGGGCACCTGCTTACCTGAACAATGCGGAGTTTTCCTTTTGTTTTTGTTTTGGCCATGGTTGTCACCGCCGCCCCTCGTCGGCTCGTTGCCATTCTGGGCCACCGCCGACGGTGTGAGTGGTCCCAGTGTGTGTGCACTGCTATTGTGGTCTCGTTTTGGCCCTTGGTCGGTGCCAGCGTGGTCCACATCACCGGCGGCAAGCCATTGACCAGCCTCGGGTTTTTGTCGGACGACAACGACATGGTGCGTTGTCAAGTTAAGACAAAGCTCTGAGTATTAAAGGCTAATCATTGTTAATCATGGTTGAAGCATTTAAGGACTGTCGAAAATGGTTCTGGTGTCGCTTACATGTGGGCCGCGTTTCCTGTTGTCGTACGCTTGACCACCTCTTAGACAACCCTCGGGACCTCTTGGGTGAGATCTTAACCGTTAAAGATCTCTTTAGATTTCATCCAGGTCGTTAGGATCACCCTTTGAGTTTCCACAAAAGACCCCCCCTCTTAGTAGACCTCCACCCTTCGGACCTCCTCTAGTGTCGATCTTGACCGTTAAGACCTCCCCCTGGGAAATCTTAACCGTCAGGACCTCCCTCTCACGACCTCCCCTTTTTTTGTTCTTGAAAAGACCACCTCTTGGTCTTTTTACAAAAACAACCCCAAGACCTTCCTCGGGTCCTCTTTGCAAAAGACCACCCCTTGGTCTTTTGTAAAGAAAACCCCAGGACCTCCCTCCTCGTAGAGATCTAAACCTTACGGACCACCTTGGGCAGATCTTGACCGTTCAGGACCTCCTAGTGGATATCTGAGTCGTTAAGACCTCCCTCTGTTAAGACCTTATCTTTGTGGACCTCTCCGTGGAGATCTTGACCGTTAAGACCTCCCCTGTGAGATCTTAACCGTCGGGACCTCCCTCCGTTTAGACCTCTACCACTATTACCTTCCTCGTGTAGATCTTGACCGTTAAGACCTCCCCCTGCAAGATCTTAGCCGTCGGGATCTCCCTCCGTTAGATTTTGACCCGTAGGACCTCCCTGTGAAATCTTAGCCGTCAGGACCTCCTTCAGTTCAATCTTGACCGTTAAGATTTTCTTCTGCGAAGATCTTAGCTGTTAGGACCTCCCCAGTCTAGATCTTGGCCGTCCAGGACCTCCTCTGGTAGATCTTGGCCATCTGAGACCTCCTCCGTTAGAGCTATCCCTTAGGACCTCCCCTTGTAGATCTAGACCGTCAGATCTGGATCTGATGGTCACGACCTCCTCAGCGCGCGTGGAGATCCTTCGCGCGAGCCTTCGCGTGCGCTGTGCGTTCACTCGTCGGGGCCGTTGGATTCGATCTCAACGGCCACGACCTCTCTGTTGGACTTAGTTTTTTTGGAGCAGCCCGAGGACTTTTATTTTCAAACTGATAAATGCTTTAAATTTCAAAAGTGCATAACTATTTCATTTTAGCTCCTTTTAGGGTGATTCAAATTGTGTTAAACTTCTATAGAACTGAACTTTAATCCAAGAATGTATTTAGACACTGCCCTGTACTAGAAAATCATGTAAATTGTATTAACTTGCTTTAGCCTTAGTATTATGCTAGAAATTCAATAAAAACTTGAAAAATGCATAAGTAACTCTCTGTGATTCCAAACTGAGCAAACTAAAATGTGTTAGGTTCCTCTGTTAATATGTGTTAGCATAGAATGTGTTTCATGTAGGTCTTTGTTCCTGAAATTAACTTAGTACTACTTTTACAACTTCAAAAAATCATAAGTAATTCAAATTAACTCCAAATTAAGAAAACCCAATTTCGTTTTTCTTAGAATGCCATGTTCTACCCACCATAAAAATTTTAGGTTCTAAATCTTTCTAGAAATTTGTGCCATGAACAGTAACTGAAATTAATTTAATTTGAATTTTCAGGCTAAAAGAAAATATTTAGGCTATAACTTTTGCATATTTAGTCCAAATGAAATGATTCTTATTGCGAAATTCATTTAAAATCATACCCTTGCTGCTGTAAAAATTTTATGGAATTTGGATGACTCTGGCTTTTGAGTTTTGTTCGGTGTTCTTCACTCTTATTGGATTTTTCGTGTTTTTGCGTTAGGTTCCGAAGAAATTATTGAACCTGAGTCTAATCCTCTGTAGCAAGAGCACTACCAGCCAGGCAAGCAGATGTAGCATCATTTTATCATATTGCTCCTATTATTTTCAAAGCCTAAAATGTTGTTTGCAAATTCTACGTATGCATTGCTATCTTGTTTTAAACTATTGTCGATTAATTGACCCATTAGATGCATAATCTATAGGCTAATGTTTATCCTCTACTACTAAGCCTAGGATTATCTTGCTGTGATTTAGGGTTTGTTGGATGAGCCCTTGTCACTTAGTAGTTTACGAGTCAATATTGCTTAGCCATGCTTAGCTACCGGTAGAAATGGGCGGTTGTCGACTTAGTCGATGACCTTGATCACACAACCTTATTATGAGTTTATGATTCAACTTTTGTGCTATGTTTAATTGTGAAAACTAAAAATAAAAACAAAAAGATTTGGACTTGGGCACAATGGTATGATGGTGTGGATTTGGGTGTGACTGGAATGGTGCCCGAGTCAACAAGGACCGAATTACTTACGCCACCGTACTGAGCATTTTACGTGCTAACCACATTAGAGGGAAATGGGACCTCTCTTGACTTAGTACTTTGGCGTGTGTTAGCTCTGAGTCGCAGGATGTTGTAGGAGGGAAGATGTTGAGAGCATTGTAGTTGTCCGAAAGCTTTACCCTGAGTGGGTAGTTGACTTTCGGCTTTACAATGTAAGCGTATGGGTTTTTATTCATATGAGCGGCTCGTAGTGGATACACAATATTGGAAACGTCTCGTAGGACTTAGCCATGCCGGCATACCTTCGGAAGTGTGCTTATTGTGGTGAAAAGGCGGTCTGAAGTGTGGGTACATTGGTACACCCCTGCAGGGTTAAATCTATTCTAATAGCCTCGTCCTAGGTTATGGACACGCTCGGATACGCCCCGTGAGAATTAGACTACAACCTTTTAATTAAAACTTGATGGGTGGTACGAATCGAGGATTCGTGTTATGTTGTGGTGGCTATTGGGTTAGTCACCTCTAGGTGGTTACTCTTGTTACTTATTGTATCTCGCTGTTATTTTAATGATTAAAAACAGATTTGAAAAATTGCTTTCAATCTATTACATTATTGCAAATGAAAATTGCTTTATGCGTCCAATTAACCATATAATCATTTCCTTTGTTACAGCTTTCATGTAGCTATGTATAGGCTTGTTACTCGTAAGTCTTGCGAGTACATTATTGTACTCACTTGCATTGCTTGTTGTGTGTAGAGGAGGAAGTGGATCCCAAGGATCAACACGTGAGTTGTGCGCGCAAAGTGCGACTAGCTTGGCGGCTCGATCGGTTGCCTTGTGGGTTGTGGCTAACCGGTCGTCTTTTCTTTATAGCCATCTTATGGCGCTTTTGCTTCCACTGTTATTGTTACTTTGGTGTCATTTAGACGGTCGACTCTTTTGTAATAACTCTATATTATGTATGTCTTCTGTTAGACTTGCTATTATGTGTTGTATGAAAATGATGCATGATTTTGTAAAGATGTATGTGTGCTGCAATTCTGGGAAGCACATATCCATCGAGGCACGGTATATTTTGTTTGTGATGTTAGAGTCAAGGGAAGACTAAACATTACAAGCTAAATACATCGGGGTCTCACACGATAATTGTTCTCAAATGTTAGCAGGGCTTACGATTACACCATGGTCGTAGAAACACTTACGACCAGGGGGGTGGTCGTAGAAGATCTTACGACCACCTATCTTACTCTTCCCTTATAATATTAAGGGGTATACCATGTGACGTCATATTACATGATTATGGAAATAATAAAATGAGGATTATTAGATCCTCGTCAATAACCATTTGGTTTTGATAAGAATTCAAAGCTTAACTTGAGATTTTAAAAAGGACTTTAACTTGACCTAACTAAACTTCAACTAAACCTAGTTTCTTAGTGTTCTTTGTTCGTTGGAGTTTCTTGCTGTTCTTTGGCTTTTAGCCTCTTTTCTCTGTTTGTCTTGTTTGCCCTCCAGGCTAGCTTTTCCCCTCTAGGTCTCTGTAACATCCCAATCTTGGGCTTGTGTTTCAAATGTAATAAAATCAGTAGGAATTAAAACTTTTTCTTACATCATGTATTTCCTGTTGTGCCAAACAATTCTTGTACAAGGGATTATGGAAATACATTGTCACAAGTCTAGTTGATCCAAATCTTGTTATTCCAAAAACAATCTTGTCAAATCTTATGATCATCCTCTGGAAATATTTTTCCTAAGTCTCTGTGATGGTATGTGACCCCTCTGAAAAATTTCACAATTTTTAGAAATTGTTTGAATATTTTTAGAGCGATCAAACTGTTTGACTCTCGATCAAACATTAAAATAGAGCCTTGCAGAATTTTTGGAGATTTATTCACAGTATAAAAACCTCTGAAAATTTTACTCAAGGTTAATATCTGAGTTAGCGAGCTCCTGTAAAAATTTCATAATTTTTGGAGTTAATTTGCTACCTCAAATAAATCATTCAAAGTCTCTGTTCTTATTTCAAAGTCAAACTTGGTTTTACTGTTACTTGGGTTCGAGTCAGACTCGGGCTCGAGCCAATTGATTCGGTCCAGTCAACTAACTGCACCGAGCCCCTCTTTAAAACGCGCGTTGGATCTCCACCGTTGGATCGAAATCGCACGGCCCGCGCGCGTGTAACCCTTCGGACCTTCCGGTTGCAAGTTTGTTTGTCGACCGTTAGATCTCCATCCAACCGTTGAGATTTCCCGAACCCTTCGGACCCTCCGGTTGCATTCTTGAATCAGAGCCGTTGGATTAAGATCCAACGCCCGCGTGTTCCTCCGTTGTAAATTGAGTTTGCGACGTGGAGCAATCTGAGCCGTTCATTTCTAATCCTAAGGCTCGCAATCTCCCCGTTGTGTTTTGAACCTGGGAGGCGTGGCGCTTTCGTAGCCGTCCGATTTAGATCGTAGGGCTCAAAATCGCCCGAGCATCTTTCCCTGGTCTTCTTCAACCTTGAGCCGTGCGAGCACAGTAGGGGTTATGGCAGTGTCATCTCATGCTTCCTACGGCCGCCCTAGTCAACAGTGAGGGTCGTGGGAGACACTTTCGGCCATGCCATGCCCTAGTGCACCAGCTATTATCTTTTCCTTGTCGGCCGCACCTTGTGCTCTGTGTTTTTCCGCCCGAAAGATGTGTGGTGCCAACCCTAATGCTTTCATGGCTTTATAAACACTCTCAATGCCTCCTGGCATTTCTTTAGACCACCATCAAGCTTCATTCTCGGTATTGGAGCTTAACACCTCAAAAATGGCAAATCGCCATTGTTGACCAGAAGAGCTCCATTGGTGTTCTTGGTGTTCCAGTGGTCCTCCTTCACGTTTCTTTGCCCTAACCTCATCTATTTACTATCTTGAACATTTCCCCTCACTTAATTTTGGATTTGATTATCAGGAATTGTCCAATTTGGGGTTTATTCAAATTCGGCCGAAATTGGTCATCTTCTTCCTCAGCTCAGGTGAGTGCTCCATTTTCTAATTACTTGCTCATGTAGCTTCTGTGGACCTTAATGAAGCTATGTTGATGTTTTGGAATCACTCATTTGGCTCAGGGTATCTATCTCGGGTTTTCTTCTCCAAGTCCGGCGAGCTTTCACCGTGGTCAAGCATCTCCGGCCATCTTTGAAGCTTCTTGTCACTAAGGTAGCTTCTTATTAGTCCTTAGAAGCTTTGGCACCCGCTTCCTTGGACCGTAGCTGAACTTTTCGCTATTTTCGCTCTTAGCAGTAAAAGCTCCCATTTTCGTTTTCCGGCTAGCCGGCGTTCTAGTCCCTCACCGCCGACGAGAATGCTACCATTAGATTCGTTGTGCTATTGCGAATCCATTTTGGTTCTTGATGGGCGCCGCCGCGGCTAGTGTCGCCGGCGATTTGCCGTTGAACTCGCTCGGGTTTTCTTGCGCAGCGACTCCGTTTCGTCATAATTAGGACACATTAATTGCTAATCATTAGTTATTAATTGTGTCTTAATCATTGTCGTTGAGCCACTGACCAGTGGGCCCAATATCCTTAAATCGCTCTCTGGTTCAATCCCGCACTGTTCCGACATCATTAAGATTAATCATTGCTTAATTATTGTGTCGGCATTTAATCCAATCGAAATTACCTGCGGTTACGACTTGTGGGCGAGGGTTAAAATCAAATTTCAGTGATCATTAGTGTTTATTTAAGGTTAATCATTAATAGCATTAATCTGTCTAACCGCCACTCGATCGACAAGTGGGCGGTGCTGCTGTGCGTGGGTTAAACGGCGTGTGGGTGACTCGAAGTCAGCGACATGCGGTCCCGCGTGTCGACATCTCCTTGAACTGCGATCATTATCTACCGTTCATTTTTAGATCTGCGTACGATCTTTGTGTGCGTTCGGACCCTCGGATGCCTTGATCGTTCTCGGCCGTCGATCTTTCGATCAACGGCCAAGATCGTGTATGCAACCGCGCCGTCCAGAATGCATACACTCGGTGCGGCTGGCGGATCTTGATCCAACGGTGGGCTCCGATTAGGTTTGGCGGCGTGCTTATTTGTTTTGTAGCGTGAGCCGTGAGGATTTTAGATCAAGGGTTGGGAGTTGTCCACGTCGTTTTCTTTTATTTGGGTTGTTACGTATTTGGTAAGTATTTGTTTAACAAGCGAAAATGATGTAAAACTTTAGAAACTCATAACTAATTCATTTTAAGCGCTTTTAGATAATTCCAACGGTAATAAATTATGTTGTCACTTTAGTTTATTATAAAATGGATTTTAGCATGTTGCGATGAGAGAAAATTGTGTAACTAGGAATAACTTGATTTCTGTCATTTTGAATATTCGTAAATAGTTTTAACCTTGAAAAATGCATATCTTTTTCTGTATAAATCAATTTGTGCAAAATCAATTTTGTTAAATTCATCTGTTAGTATACTTTCATATAAAATAGGATTTGAGCATGTTCACAATTCTGTAAAATGGTTTGCATTAGATTTACAACTTAGAAAAATCATAAGTAAATGTGTATAACTCCAAATTTAGTGAATCCAACTTTGCTGTTATTAGGATGTCATAATCTACCTACTATAAAAATTTCAGACCCTAGGTCATTCTAGAAAATTTCGCCATGAACAGTGCTAATTATTAATTAGGTTGATATAAGGCTGAGAAGGAGCATTTTGCTCATATCTTTTGTATGCTTAGTCCTAATTGCATGATTCTTGTTCCTATCATTGTCTTAGATCTTTCCCTAGCTGTAGTGTGAATTTTATTAGTTTTGGATGTGTTTTGCTGTTGGAGTTTCATTTGGTGTTCTTCGTTCTTATTTGCTTATCGCCTTTTTCGCGTTAGGTTAGAAGACAATATTATTAATCTTGATATTGAGCCACAATGACCATCGGATCTGCACTTGACCGTGCAAGCGGATGTAGCATTCATTTGATCATATTGTTCCTACTATTTTCAAATTCTAATATATTGTTTGCAAATTCTATGTATGCATTGCTATGTTGTTTTAAACTATTGTCGATAGTTGGCCTACTAGATGCATTATCAGTAGGAAATGTTTATTCCTCTACCACTGAAGCCTAGGTTACTTGCTGTGATTTTGGGTTCGCTGGATGGACCCTTGTCACTTAGTAGTTTACGTGTCATTATGCTTAGCCATGCTTAGTTATCGGTAGAAATGGGCAGTTATCGACTCGTCGATAACTTTGATCACACAAACTATTACTATGTGTATAATTCAGCCTTGTGCTTTGTCTAAATTGCAAAACTAAAACTGAAAATGAAAACAATTTAGACTTGGGCACAATGGTAAGATGGTGTGATCTTTTGGGTGTGATTGGAATGGTGCCCGGGTCAATTAAGGACCGAACTACTTGTGAGTATCACATTATCCGAGCATTACATGCGTGCTAACCACACTAGAGGAAATGGGACCTCTCTTAGCTGAGTACTTTGTCTTGTGTTAATTAATGAGTAGCGTGGTGGGTTGCATATTTGATTATATGCAACATGGACACGTTGTAGGGAGGAACACCAGCAGAGGCGGTGTATCTTGCTCCACATATGGGTCCTTGTGATCCATATTTCGTCGGCAGATCACTAAGGATTAACCCCCATACGTGCGTCTCTTGATTAGCATATTCCATTGGAAAGGGTTCGTAGGACTTAGCCGTCTTGGCATACCAAAGGAAGTGTGCTTAATAGCTTGGCAAAAGCGGTGCGAAGTGTGGGTACATTGGTACACCTGCGAGGATTAAAACTATTCGAATAGCCTCGTCTAGGTTATGGACACACTTGGATAAGCTTTTCAAGAGTTAGACTACAACATTTTACAATTAAAACTTGATGGTGGTATGAATCGAGGATTCATGCTATGTTGTGGTGGCTTTGGGAAAGTCACTTCTAGGTGGATACTTGTTACTTATGTTTACTCATTTGTTATTTAAATGCTTAAAAACAGATTTTACAAGCTCATTGTTCAACTTATTACAATATTGCAAATGAAACTTGCTTTATGCGTCCAAAGAACCATATAACCACATTCCTTTGAATACAACTTTCATGTAGCTATGTATAGGCTTGCTACTCGTAAGTCTTGCGAGTACATTTTGTACTCACCGCATTGCTTGTGTTGTGAGAGGATGATAGTGAGTCCGATGGACCTCACTTTTGTGAGTTGTCTTTGTGGCGGTTCACGGGGCGATTAGCTTGGCGGCCCGGTCGGTTGCTACTGTGGTGTTATGTGGCTAACGGTCGTCTTTTGGTTTAAGCCATCTTATGGCAACCTGTTGCTTCATTTGTTACTTATTTGCTACTTATGTCATTTTGGCGGTCGGTGTGTTGTAATAACTTATATTATGTATGTCTTTTGGTAGACTTGTTATAATCTGTTGTATGGAATTGATGCATGCTTGGATATGATGTATGTGTCTTTGCTTGTTCAGGAGGCACATATTCATCGAGGCAGATTATTCTATTTGTGATACTAGAACCAGAGGAAGGTTAAGTATTACAAGTTTAATAAACCGGGGTCTCACAGTCTCTCTCTCTCTCTTTTCCTCTAGACCCTCCTGTTGTTGAACATCTCCTGCTGTCTAGTTCCATCTCATCTTTCTGACCTTCCCTTCTTCCCTTAGGACATCCCTTGAGTTCCTCTTTTGGACCTCTTACCTCAGATCTCCTCCTTTTGGAGATATCCTTCCTTGGGTTTTCCCTTTCACCCAGACCTCTCTTTCTTTGGAATCTGAAGGTCCAGATCTCCCTCTTGTGTGTTTGGGCCTCCTTGTAGGTTCAACCTCCTTTGTCCTCGTGGACCTCTCAACGTTCATATGGAACCCCTGAGTTCATTTGGGCATTCCAGAGTCCCTCTGGACCTCCTTGTAACCATATGGACCTCCTTGTATCTGTATGGAACTCCTTCCAGACCCCTCCCCCCTTGTTAGATCTAGCCGTTAGGACCTCCCCCTTAGAGATCTTAACCGCTCAGAACTCCCCCTTGTTAGATCTGGCCGTTAGGACCTCCCCTGTGGAGATCTTAACCGCTCAGACCTCCCCTCTTGTTAGATCTAGCTGTTAGGACCTCCCCCTTGGAGATCTTAACCGCTCAGACCTCCCCCTTATTAGATCTGACCATCCAGGACCTCCCCTTTGGTTTTCCTCCGTTGGATCACCTTTTGGTTTCGGACCTCCCTTGCCCCTCGCGCAGCCCAAACCAACCCCGCGCCTTTCTCACTCGTGGGCCATCTGATCATTTTTTGATGGCCCGATCGAGATGAAAGGTTCGGATGGTCCGAACGTTGGTCGTCCGATCCATATCGAATGGCCCAACTGATATATAACGTTTGGATGGTCCGAACGTTTCTCTCCTCTTTGGACCGCTCGATTCCAATCGGACGGCTCTGCTTTGCTGCGTGCTTTTCCTTTGTTCTCAGGACCTCTTCCTGGCTGTTTTGCAAGGACCACCTCCTCGGTCCTTGCTTGTCTTGTTGTAAAGACCACCCTCCTGGTCCAGATTATCTCCTATGTCCGGGATCTCCCCTTTTTAGGCCACGACCTCCCCTTTTGGGTGTGACCTTCCTCTCTGTGTGTTTAGACCTTTGTGATCTAGACCTCCTCTTTCTGCAGACCTCTTTGTTGTCTTAGGACCACCTGTCCTCAGACCTCCTTGTTTGTCCTTTGGACCCCCTTTAGATTCAGACCTCCCTTGGTGTATAGACCTTCTTACTGGACTAGACTTCCCTTTGTCTTTAGGACCTCCTGTTCTCAAGACCTCCTCTTTGTCTTTAGGACCTCCTTATCCATAGGACCTCCGTTTGGTTTTTTTTTTTGCAAAGACCACCCCCTAGGGTTAGACCACGTGTCCAAGACCTCCCTTCCTGTAGGGCCTCTTTGCCCTCCGGACCTCCCCTGGTCTTTTTGTAAAGACCACCCCTTTTGACTGGTCTGTTCACCCTAGTTTGACTGGCCTCTTTGTTAGCACTGACCCATCCCCTTTGTCAGCCCTGTCAGTACTTTTTTTACCTCTTATCACATCATTTCTATTGCAAAAGTCTATGCCCTTTTAGTGTTGTCAGCATTTCTCTTGTCCCCTCCTTTACCTATTCTAATCCTTTTGGGTACCATCTGGCAGTGTGCCTCTGCCATACTACCATTGAATCTAGTCACTTCTTTTGGTGGTGTTCTTTTCCCTTTCTCCTTAAAAAGAGCACCCAGAACACCATTTTCTTCTTTGTTGCTCTTCACCTCAAACCCCTCCTCTTTGTCTCTCTCGGCTTTGGAGAAGCTCTCCAAGCTCCTCTGGCTCGGACCCCCTTGGGTCTCGACCTCCCACTCGTGGACCTCCCTCTCGGACCTCCCCTTCTCAGTGGATCTCCTCTCTGTTTACTTTAAGTAAGTTCTTTTGGTTTTTCTTAGAGTTTCCTTGCTTCCTTGGTTTCTTTTACGAAACTCGGTTAATGCTAAGAAACTTGTGGACCAGGCTACACCAACTGAAGCTTTTCTCTTCAACAGAGGCAAGTCGTGGACCTTGATCATCTTGATCCTATTTTGCAAAGTTAATTTGATTTGTTAAACTTACATAGCTACTTTTATAAACTGGTTTGGGCAGTAGCTATTCCCTATTTGCCATTATGCCTTCCTTGTATACTTGAACCCGATATGTTGTCGTGATTACCTTGAACACTTTAGGATGGATAATTTAGTTGGCATCTTTTGGTTTTAGCCAACATGGGACCGTATTCTTATTGCTTAGCCTTGCTGTAGAACCGTGGGTCTTGTGAATCATGCCTCACCAATTAATAATATTGACTAATGAAACTATGGAACCTGTGGTTGGTGCCACTGTTAAACAGCTACGGTGTGAGGCCGTAGCTGTGTTGATTGTGGTGCGAGGCCACCTTGTTAAAATTTTGTAGTGCCAAGACTGGGTGGTCCAGTGGCCAGGTTGAACCCAAATCTATTTTATGCTTGGGCAAGAAGGCAGGAAGTGAGTAGTGGGTGCTCCAGGGTTGGTCCTAGTGGAGTCACTTTGGATTTGTGGAAGTCTTGCCTGAGCATCTCTTAAGGACTTAACTTTGTGTCTGTGGATCCGGATAATCCGTGCAACCACAAGATCACTTTATAGGGTGATGCGGGCGAATAATTAGCAATGTTGTGACTGTTTGTTATGGTGGTGCGTGCTGATTCGCATGACGCAAGAGGGGACCAGGTTCCTTTTCAGGACGGTGAAACCTTAGCGGACAGGTCAGGTCATGACAAAGCTTTGTAAAGGCCTTGTCGCGCTCTCTAGACTGCTCACCTTCGGTAGTGAGCAAGGGTCTTTCGGATCCGTCCGCTAGAGAGATCGTGAATTATGGGAAAGTTGTACACCTCTCAGAGTGTAAAATCCATTCGAATAGCCAAGTCCTTGGTTATGGACATCTCCCGGAGAAGTGGTGCAAAAGGGTAGACTTTTGTAAAATGTGTCCCTATGTGCTTCTGTGAGAGACTGTGGCTTTGCCTCGAAGAGACCTTGGTCGGCTTTAGAGGGTCATGGTTGGCTCGAGATGAGGTCTAGGGGCGAGTTTTAGCGACTGGAGTGGGTGCTCGGTGTGGTTGTGGTTGAGGTCCCGGTCATGGGCGTGACCAGACCTCCCACGAGTGGTCTTTGGGAGCTCTAGAGTGGGTGCTCCAGAGTGGTCTTGGGAGTGAGTGGGTGGTCACGACCTCTTTTGAAATCAAATGTATTTATGTATTCTTGTTTTTAACTTGTGCCTTGCAATCTATACATGTTATTTCTGTCAATTATTGTTTTGCAACTAACCTTATAGCTCTCTTTGGCAAGCCTTGCATGAGTATTGTGCATACACTTCCCACGGCTGTTGAGTACATTCAAAGTGTTCATGGCTTTTGCCTCTGTTAAATCAGCAGCTCAAGGAAGTTTCAGGAGCTCAAAGCTCGGTGAAGAAGAGGTCTTTGGAGACCATGCGACCTGAGGGCGCCCTCCACTCGATAGCCGATGGGTGATCGGTTGGACCCACTCATGTTAGTTTTAAATGCTTATTTGTTAAGAGCTCTTTCTTTGTAAGCCCAAGTGGCTCTCTCTTGTAAGCTTGACCGAAAGGTCTTTATTAATATATGTTGTTTTGTCTTCTGTTCTCTTATCTTGTGTATGGATTTGATCACACCATTGTATATCTGTGCGAGCTAGCAGGATTGATCATGGGACTAGGTCAGCATGCACAAAGGCCGGACCTCCAAGAGGTCTTGAGATCTCTTGGGAGGTCTTGGCAGACCTCCTCTCGGGATGTGCCGAGCGGTACTACCGCTCCTCCGTGCGGTAGTACTGTAGCTCAAAAATAAATTTGGGTCGATTCTTTGTATCCCGAGAAGGTGCTCACATCCCCTTAGCCAAGAGTTGGCTACTGATGTGATTCTCCAATCGCTCCCTACAAGTTTTGAGCCTGTCATATTAAATTTTCATATGAATGGCATGGAGAAGTCTATGACTGAGTTGCATGGCATGCTTAAAGGTGCTGAGGAGAGCATCAAGAAAAGTTATAATCATATGATGATGGTTCAAAAGACTACTAGCTTCAAGAAGAAATGTAAGTCGGGAAAGGGAAAGGGCAAAGAAAAGACTCAAGATGAGATCGATAGTCTCAAAGCTAAGCTTAAGAAGCTCAAGCTAGGTCCTAAGCCTGACACAGAATATTACCATTGTCATGAGACTAGACACTGGAAGAGAAATTGTAAGAAGTACTTGGCAGAAATAAAAAAGAATAAAGGAAGTAAGACTTCTAGTTCAGGTATAAATGTTATACTGATTAATCATGTCACTTCTCCAACCAATTCTTGGGTATTTGATACCGGATCGGTTGCTCATATTTGCAATTCGATGCAGAGACTGATAAGGAGTAGAAGTTTAGCAAGAGGAGATATTGATCTTCGTGTGGGCAATAGAGCAAGAGTTGCTGCATTAGCTATTGGCACTTTACCATTAGCTTTACCCTCGAGATTAGTTGTGGAACTAAATAATTGTTATTATGTTCCTGCCTCAAGAAAAAATATTATTTCTGCTTCATATTTAGGAGCAGAACGTTATGAGTTTAGAATAAAGAACAATTGTTGTTTAATTTATTTTGAAGATATGCTTTATAGTCATGCTCCATTGGTGAATGGATTGTATGTTTTGAATCTTAAGGATGAGCCTATCTATAACATTAATGCTAAGAGACTTTGACCTAACGATTTGAATCCCACTTATATTTGGCATTGTTGTCTAGGTCATATATATGAGAAACGCATGATGAAGCTCCATAATGATGGTCTTCTAAACTCATTTGATTTTAAATGAGTAAAGTACACTGTAGGTCCCTAAACTTGGCCGGGGGGTTCACTTGGGTCCAACATCTTTGAAAGTGTCCAATCCAGTACCTAAACTATTTAAGTGATTCATCGGAGGTCCAAAATAGCACAGGCTGGCCTTGACCGCTGACATGGCCAGTTGACCGTGACGTGGTGACTCAGCGTGGGTGCAGCGTGACCTTCTTCTCCCGCGCCCCCTTCCCCAGCGTGGCCTTCTTCTCCGAGCCCCTCCTCCCACCGCCTCCACCTCCCGAGCCGCCGTCGCCTCCCCTCCTCCTCCTCCCGAGCCGTTGGCCTCCCCTCATCCTCCCCGCCGCCCCTTCTCCTCCTCCTCCCGAGCCGCCACCGCCTCCTCCCTCTGCTGCTCGAAACCGTCATGGTGGCCGGTACCGAGCTCGAGACTGTGGCTACGCCGAGCGTTGGGTCGTCATCACCGCGTCCCCAAATCCGGCCGATTTGAGCTCCACTGCTGCCATGTCCTACGTGGTGGTGTGCCCGGAGCTCTAGGAGCTGTGTGGTGGAGGCTGCTCCGCCGACGACGCAAGCGTCCGCGGCAACCAACGCGCGACGGCCTTGACGTTGGAGACGTGGAGCTCCATGAAGGTGATGAAGACGACCAGGCCGATGGCAGCGGCCTCGTGCCCGTGCTCACCTCCTTTTCCTGTCCCCTCCCTCTGGCCGCCGTCGCCTCCGTTCGGCTGCTACACCCGGCCGCCTCAGGACCAAGCTTTTCCCCCCAACGGCTCCTACCTCCACCCGACGCCTATAAGGGGAGCTCCCCACACCTCCTCCTTCCCCCTCCCCACCATTCTACTCCTCACTTTCTTCTTCTTCGAAGCAAAGCTGAAGTTGCGCTCCCGTCCTCTGGCCGCGTCGCCTTGCCACCGTTCGGCCGCTCCGGTGAGCCGCTGCCCCGGCCGCCCCCGTCACGAGGCACCCCAAGGGTCGCGGATGCCATCCCCCACCTCCCTTCTTCTTCCCCGCTGCCAAGGAGCCTCGTCGTCGTGGCCCCTTCTTCCCAAATGCCGATCGCCGCCGCCCCACCACCCCGGCCGCCCCCAAGTTCCTCGGCCCCTCTCGGCTTCTCCCCTTGGCGCAGCCCATGCCCGCCTTACCTCTCTCAACATGCCACCCCGCCGCCCGGACCACCGTGCGCCTCCACACTTGTGCGCCCGCCGCCGTCCTTTGTGTTATTGCCGCCGCCGCGTGTGTTTCTGGCACCGCCACTGCCGCTCATGGCCTCCCTGCCCCCACCGGGTCCTGCTTCACCCCTTGTCGATCGCCCCGCCGCCCACCACGCTGGCACCGCCACCACTCCCCAACCACCCGAGCCCCTCCCCTGTTCTCTCGGTTGAAGCTCCCCCTGCTGATTTGCCTTGAGTCAATGAGTCAAAGGCACTTGGCCATTTCTCTCTCCCCCCTTGTCTCCCTTCCACGCTGTCACCCACGCTGGAGCCGCCACGTCACGGTCAACTGGCCACATCAACGGTCAAGGCCAGCATGTGCTATTTTGGACCTCCGATGAACCACTTAAATAGTTTAGGTACCGGATTGGACACTTTCAAAGATGTTGGATCCAAGTGAACCCCCCAGCCAAGTTTAGGGACCTACAGTGTACTTTACTCATTTTAAATCATTTGAAACATGTGAATCTTGTTTACTTGGCAAGATGACAAAGGAGCCCTTCACGACCAGAGGTGAGAGGGCGAGTGATCTACTGGTCGTAATACATTCGGATGTATGTGGACCAATGAGCACTCCGACTAGAGGTGGTTTCGTGACTTCATAATTTTTACTAGTGATTTGGTAGATATGGCTATGTCTATTTGATGAAACATAAGTCAGAATCCTTTGAAAAGTTAAAAGAATTTCAAAATGAAGTGCAGAAATCAACTTGGCAAGACAATCAAATGTCTATTATCTGATCGTGGAGGTGAATATTTGAGCCATGAGTTTGGTGATCATCTAAAGAAGTGTGGAATTGTTTCACAACTCACTCCGCCGGGAACACCTCAATGGAATGGGGTGTCTGAACGACAGAACTGAACATTTTTGGACATGGTTCGATCAATAATAAGCCAATCTGATCTTCTATTGCAATTCTGGGGATACGCTCTAGAAACAGCGGCTTTCACTTTGAATAGAGTTCCATCAAAAACTGTGAAAATGACACCATATGAGATATGGACCGAGAAGAGTTTTGGTTGTCTTTTCTCAGGATATGGGGTTGTGAGGCATATGTTAAACGTTTGACGTCTGACAAAGTCACACCCAAGTTTGATAAGTGCTTCTTTGTAGGGTATCATATGGAAACTAAAGGATATTACTTTTATAATCAGGATGATAACAAAGTGTTTGTTGCCCGTAATGGTGTCTTCTTGGAGAAAGAGTTCCTTTCCAAAGGAGTCAGTGGGAGCAAGGTGTAATTCGAAGAAATTTGGGAAACATATAAAAATGTTTTAACTCCTACTGAACCTCTATAGGATGAACAAAATATTGTTGAACCTGTAGATGAAGCATCTGCCCCACGTAGATCAAAAAGTCCACGTCAATTGCCTATAAGGTGTGAGCATGACGTTTCATTATTGAATAATGATAAGCTTAAGACTTATTCGAAAGCGATGATGGATTAGAAAGTTCATTAATGAGCTGGTTGTGCTCTCTAGTGCTTTCCAGTCCAATGGATCTCTATTGTGATAATAGTGGAGCCATTGCACAAGCTAAGGAGCCTAGATCGTATCAAAAGTCCAAGTACATACTTCGACGATATCACATTATTCGTGAGATTGTTGAAAGAGATGATGTGAAGATATGCAAAGTGCACACGGATTTGAATATTGCTGATCCGTTGACAAAGCCTCTCCATAACCTAAGCATGAGGTGCATACAAGAGCTATGGGTATTCGATACCTGTATGATTGACTCTAGTGCAAGTAGGAGATTGTTGGTGATATATCATAGAGGCAATCATAGAGATGATTGTATCACGTCTATGTTTATAAGTTATTGAATAAATGTTATTCTATTCTTTGAATGAATCATCAGTTATAGATCAACAAGTATATGACTCGTTGTTGAAACTCTTTTAACTTATGATGATGTCATTCTAAATGTATCCCTAGTCGGATGTCATTAGTCGAAACACTAGTGACTTATCGACCAGCACATATATTGATTGATGACCATGTTTCACCGGTCATGGATATAGGGATATCGAATCAATAATGTTAACACATGTTAGAGAACATGGGGTTGGATAGAGCCACCTTGAGACACTGTTGAGATTATTATGATTCTATGTGTCATTAGTTGGTCTCAAGCAATGATGATGTATAATCCTTCGACCTGAGATCAGCATGGTTCCCTATATGTGTAATAGCACTCTTAGGGGTTGTCAAACGCTACTCCGTAACTGGATAGTTATAAAGGTAACTTTCGGGTATGCTATGAAACATATGGAGAGATGTGATTGGTCGAATATAGGATTTGCCCCTCCTAATATAATAGGAGAGATATCTCTGCGCTCCTCGAAGTGGTCGAATAAAGAAAGTGCATAGCCATGCCACTAGTGGTCGAAGAGTTCGACCACATAAGGTTATTCGACACTCGATCGAGAAAGTATTGAATAGTCCATGGATGACATAATATCTCACCTGGAGTTCAACCAGATGTCGTGAGGCAAAGGGAGAATACACGAGTAGGTCGCTTAGTTCGATCAGTTACAAACTAGTCGTATGGAGACATGAGCTGATCGTAGACTGGTCGAACGTAATCACAAAGTGGTCAAAACCTAGTCGTAAAGAGTTACAAACCGATCATCACTAAATACGAACTAATCGTATAGAGATATGAGCTTATCGTAAGTGATTAGGACCTTGTCGTAGATCATATTGCATTAAGGTTTATCTGATATAATTCATGTGTATTCAGGAATCGTTATATTCTGCTAGGAACCGCTAATGACTCGTGGTCGAAAAAGGTTTTCGAGTCACAACTGAACTACACATGAACCTACAGGATCACACACTTCACGGGTTGGAACAAAATGTTTTCGGATAGGATAAATCATGGGCACTATATAAGAAGATGCTTGAGGCTGTTGGGCAAGAGAGATGACATGCGAGACACATGAGTTGCTCCACCGAAACCCTAGCCGTCATCTTTTCGAGAGAGCCATGCCATGCGACTTGGTGCTAGCACATCAGCATTCGGTGCTCCTTTCCTGGACGTGTGGATACTGTAAAGGCGCTACTGCAGTTGTTGTTGTGTTTGAGGACAATCCGTGATCTTTACAAGGAACTGCAGAGGTTACTGGAGGACACGATCGACTACAATCACTGCATCGACGTGGTTGACATTGGATGATCACCTATGACCACTTCACCAACGTGCTCTACGTTGGATCGGTCTGCTCCATCTCTTCTTCCGCCGCATGCGCGTCTAGTGGTAATGATCTGTGATCTCTAGCTTGCATGGCTTCCTGGTTTATGTGGTAAATTTTTTTTGAATTGCCAGCTATCGTAGCCTACCCATGTCCCTTCATATACGAGCTGGTCGTAATCTGATCGAACATAATCACTAAGTAGTCATAAATTAGTCATAAGGAGTTACGAACTGGTTGTGACTATATATATGAACTAGTCGTATAGAGATACAAGCTAGTCATAAGTGATAAAGACGTTGTCGCAAATCATATTGCAGTAAGGTTCATCCGATATAATTTATGTGTATTCGGGAGTTGTTATGTTCTGCTAAGAACCGCTAATGACTCGTGGTCAGAAAGGTGTTTCTGAGTCATATGTCGAACCTGGGAACGAATGATCCCGAATTCTCTGTGTTCATACACTAGTCCAGGATTTCTAGTGTGCACAGTCAACAAAAGTGATAACACAAACATATCACGCATTTTATTCATAATAATTCAGAGTTTATTACAAAAGGGGCCTGAGGCCAAATAGAAAAGAAATAACACAACGGAAAGCAAAATAGTAGTAGACCACACGACTTACCATAGGCAATCATCTGGGGGCGTAGGCCTAGTCATCAAGATCCTCACCGTCCTGATAAAAGTCTTCTCCTGAATAAAGATTATTCAGCAAGAGTAAGCACAACTACCGTGCTTGCAAGTTACACCCAATATTGAAAGATAATGCATGCATAAAGTAGACAAAGGATATTGGCAGGGTTCATTTTGCATAGATAGCATTTTTAGTTTAAATACTCATATTAATTTTCAATGCCAATTTTTATGCTATAACTAAAATCAGTGTTTAAAATGACAGTTTTATAGTGGATAACCTCCATTGATTGAATGGTGAAGGATACCCTCCTATCACTTGGCTGACCGCCCAATTTTTACCATAGGATTAACCATCCTAAAATCATCTGTTGAAATCATTTTATAAACCAAAAACAAAGTCTAACTTAGAGTGGCTTTGCTAGCATGTCCATGACCGTGCACGCGGCTATTCGAATAGTTTTCTACTCTGCAGAGTTTGTGCAGCTTTACCCACACGAAACGACTTGCTCAATATGTCGGCCAATACACGCTTCCGTAGGCGTGCGACTGAGCAGTTATCATGGGGCCTTTACAATGTTCTGTCTTAATGTACTTATGTCTGCTAAGGTTTCACTTCCATTGGACTATCTGTCCTTCGGGAGCCCCCTCTTGCGTCAGGTGGGAATAAGCGTCTACCCGACACCCACACAAACAACATGGCACAAATAACACTAACACATCACAAATTACTTAGCCAAATCCTACCCATACAGGACATGTAGTGGTGCGGCAAAGCGTAGCAAAGAAACGCTCAAAGGCCGGTCCTCAAATGACTTGGGCGTCTTTCAAAACAAACCCTGGGCCTTAATCTTAACCAGAATTAAGCCCGTGCATAAACCTGCACCCACCAATCCTCCATTTCGCCCAAGTCTAAACTCATTTTTATTTTATTTTTCAAGTAAAAGCATTTTATAAACCTTCTATGGTAATTCAATACCATAAATCCAATTTAAGTCAAATTTGAAAGATTTGGCTAAAACTTTCCAAATACAATATTTGATCTAAGCATTGGCTAAGCATATGATTAATTTTAGTGACAAGGTATTTATATTCAACATTCAAATTGGTTATACAAAGGGAATTGGAATAACTAGGCAATCAAAACAAGGAATTAAAATAATTGTATAAACATATGCATGCATTAAGTAATTCAAAACTGAAAATAACTTTAAAGTAATAGGATCAACATGATCAATGGTATAACATGCCTTCGTTGACGTCCTAAATTCTAGGTCCTCGGGATGGTCAAACTCTCCGGAGTCGTCGAAGTCTATATGTAAAAATACGACAAATTCAATTTAAATTCAAATAAATTCAAAACTACAACTCAAATTAACTCCAAAATGAAACATTTTGGTATATTTAGCTATATTATAATTTTATACAAATTTTGCAACTTGAATCACCCAATTTGGAGTTCAGATGCAAAAGATATGAATTTTAGAAGTTTAAACCCTAAATATGCAATTTAAATGAATTTCCTGAATTATTTTTCTAAAGGAAAATTCATTTATTGCGCAAGGCTGACATCATCGGCTGGGAAAACTGAATTTCGGCCGATTTATTTTCCTACGAAAAAACAATACAGTGATAGACATGTGGGCCCGCAGTCAATGGACTAGGTCCACGAGACGGTCAACGCTCACGGTGGACGCGGTCCACACAACAGTGAATGCGGGGTGAGTGGAGGTGCTACGCGGGATTTGATGTGGCACCACGTGGGCTCCACATGGGATTCGGTGCTGATGTGGCGCCTACATGGCGATGAGGTGGCGCATGTGTGGCCGAGCCACGTAGGCCCGATGCCGGTGGTGCTCTGGTGACCACCCTCGCCGGCGCTACGCGCCATGGCGAGGCGTGTGAGTGTGCGAAAATTGAAGCTGGTGTGGTACTGAAGCTAGTGCGCTACCTTGCGGCGGAAGGGCGTGACGAGGTGGCCGACGGCGAGTGGATGAGCAGCGACGGGTTCTCGGTCCACGGTGAAGTAAAGGTTCCGGCGGTCCTTGCGGCGAATGGTTGGTGGCTCCGGCTTCGTAACAACGAGGTGGTGCCGACGGTGTCGATGCAGAGGGCGGAGGGGTTCCGGTGGCGGTGAAATCGACGGTTGAAGCTCCTTCGGTCACCGGCCGTGATCTTCAAAATCAGGGCGCTACGGGACGAGAGGCGGGCTGTGGGTGGCGGCGTCATGTTGTGGTGAGGGAGGCGCTCCCGTCGCTCCTATTTATAGGGCGCGGGCGTGGCCGGGGCGACGTAACAGTCAAGAAGGTTCGTGCGATGTCACCGGCGGAATTACGGGGATTTGGGGCCAGAGATGGAAAGGAGAGGCCGTGTCGGAGGTGATTTAATGCGGCGAATTCAATGCGCGCGGAATCGCGGGGATTAGATCGTGATTTTGCTGCGTATGGAAGCTTTTCAAATCTTGTCCATGGTGGACAGCGCGGGCGAGAAAAGGAAGGTCGCGAGGTTGAAGATGGAAAGGGGACGATGACGTGGGCACGTCCGATTTTAATTGAACGGTCCACACAAACAGGAGCTCAAGCCGTTCGATTGAAATCCAACGATTGCGATGGGTCGAAGCGGTACGAGTGAGAAGGAAAGTAATGGGTCCATGAGAGCCGTCCAATTTTGATCCAGCGGTTGAAACCTTTGGGCGTCCGACGACTCCATCAAGATCGGGCCGTTCATCTCAGATCTGACGGCTATCGCTCACTGAAGTTAATAACGTGAGATGAAGGCTGGCCGTTGGATTTGAATCCAACGGTTGAAAACGAGCGGCGGTGGAGCGGGTCACGTGCGCGTGCGGAAAAGATGGGCCGAGCTAGGGTTTCGTCCCAACGTCTGTTTTAGGGTTTTCTTTCGATTTTCTAATTAATTTAATTCAGTTAAATCAAATAGGCTTTAGAAAATAGTAGATTAAGTCCAAAAATTATGAGAAAATTCACAGAAATTCTCTGAGGTATTTTGGATTTAAATAAAATATTTTCCAACTATTATTTGCTAATAAATTTTGCAGATAAATTTGTTTAGCTTTAAATTAATTAAGTAAAAGCTTTTAAAAATTTCAGAAAATTCCACAAAAATAATTAAATTTTATTTTCAACTGGAATTTGAAATTTGAGTTGTTACAAACCTACCCCCCTTAAGGAGAATCTCGACCCCGAGATTCAGACTTGGCTAGCCAATAGGTCGGGATAGTTAGTCTTGAGGTCTTGACTCTACTGCACCTTGTATGATCTGATGATTCTACTCCTGGTAACACGTTCTGCGGCATCCAGAATTTTAATTGGTCGCTCCACATAGGTGAGGTCTTCTTGAAGATCACAGCTCTCCAGGAGTGTGTGGTCTTCTGGCACTCGAAGGCATTTCTTCAACTGTGACACGTGAAAGATATTATGCACTGCTGACAAGGCTACTGGCAGCTCTAATTGATAAGCTACTTCTCCACGCCTTGCCAAGATCTTGTATGGCCCGACAAATCTGGGTGCGAGTTTTCCTTTTGTCCGGAATCTTTTTACTCCTCTGAGTGGAGTAACTCTGAGATAGACAAAGTCTCCTACCTCAAAGTTTAATTACCTCCGACGGTTATCAGCATAACTCTTTTGTCGGGATTGAGCCACTTTGAGGCGTTCCTTTATAGCATTTACCTTACTTTCAGCTTCTTTGATCAACTCAGGTCCAAAGAGCTGATATTCTCCCACCTGATCCCAAAGGAGCGGAGTTCGGCATTTTCTAACATACAAAGCTTCGAATGGAGCCATCTACCAACTGGCTTGGTAGCTATTGTTGTACGAGAATTCTGCATATGGAAGATTCTTGTCCCAACTTTTTCCATAATCTAGGGCACAGGCCCGGAGCATATCTTCAAGAATTGGTTGGTGCGTTCCGTCTGGCCATTTGTCTGGGGATGATATGCGGTACTGAAGTTGAGTCTGGTTCCCAAGGCTTCATGTAGGCTCTTCCAAAACCGAGATGTGAACTGGGAACCTCTGTCGGATACGATCTTCTTAGGTACTCCGTTTAGACAGACGATCTTGGTCATATATAACTCTGCTAACTTGCTGCTCGGGTAGGTAGTTTTGACTGGGATAAAGTGGGCTACTTTAGTCAACCGATCAATTATCACCCAGATGGAATCACATCCTGATTGGGTCCTAGGAAGTCCGGTGATAAAATCCATACCAACTTCTTCCCACTTCCACTCGGGAATTGGTAATGGTTGTAACAATCCAGCGGGTCTTTGATGCTCTGCCTTGACTCGCTGGCAAACATCACAACGAGTGACGAACTCAGCAATTTCGTGCTTCATGCTGACCCACCAATATTTTTTCTTTAGGTCCTCGTACACCTTGGTGCTTCCAGGTGTTGGTGATATGCCCTAGAGGCAATCATGAAGATGATTGTATCACGTCTATGTTTATGAGTTCTTGAATAAATGTTATTCTGTTCCTTGAATGAATCGTTAGTTCTCAAGATCAACGAGTATGTGACTTGTTGGTGAAACTCTTCGACTTGTATGATGTCGTTCTAAAAGGTATCCTCGGTCGAATGTCACCGATCGAACACCGGTGACTCTCGACGATCGCATATATTGATTGATGACCATGTTTCACCGGTCATGGATATAGGGATATCGAATCAATAAAGTGAACACATGTTAGAGAACATAGGGTTGGATTGACCCACCTTGAGACACTATTGAGATTGTTATGATCCTATGTGTCATTAGTTGGTCTCAAGCAATGATGATGTATAATCCTTAGACCTGAGATCAGCATGGTTCCCTACATGTGTAATACCACTCTTAGGGGTTGCCAAACGCTGCTCGTAACTGGGTAGTTATAAAGGTAGCTTTCGGGTATGCTATGAAACATGCGGAGGGATGTGACTGGTCGGATATGGGATTTACCCCTCCTAGCATAACGGGAGAGATGTCTCTGGGCCCCTCAAAGTAGTCGGATAAAGAAAGTGCATGGCCATACCACTGGTGGTCGAAGTGTTTGACCACGTAAGGTTATCCGACAACTCGATCGAGAAAGTATTGAACAGCCCATGGATGACACATTATCTCACCTGAAGTTCAAACCAGATATCGTGAGGCAAAGGGAGAATACTAGAGTAAGTCGCTTAGTTCGATCAGATCTAGACAAGTCGTGTGGTGATACGAGCAAGTCGTAGACTGATCGAACAAAATCACAGAGTGGTCGAAACCTGGTCGTAAGGAGTTACGAACTGGTCGTGACCGAGTGCGAACTGGTAATATAAAGATAGGACCTGGTCGTAAGTGATGAGGACCTAGTCGTAGATCATATTGCATTAAGGTTCGTCCGATATAATTTGTGTGTATTCGGGAATCGTTATGTCCTGCTAGGGACCGCTACGACTCGTGGTCGGAAAGGGTTTTCGAGTCACAATCGATTACACATAAACCTAACGGGTCACACACTTAATGGGATGGAACAAACCAGTACGAATACGATTCGTTAAATGTGTTCGGATAGGATCCGACACGGGGCACTATATAAGGAGATGCTTGAGGCTAGTTTTGGGTTGGACGAGAGAGACACGTGAGTCGCTTCCACCGAAACCCTAACCGCCTTCTTCTTGAGAGAGCCTTCCCGTGCGACTTGGTGCTAGCACACCGGCGTACGGTTGTTCCTTCTCTGGACGTGTGGATACCGTAGAGGCGCTACTGCGGTCGCTGTTGCGCTGAGGACGATCCGTGATCTTCACAAGGAACTGTGGAGGCTGCTGGAGGAGACGATCGACTACGAGGACGATTGGACGATCATCTATGACCACTACATCGGCGCATTCATCGTCGTACTAGGTCGCTCGACTCTACTTCACGCATCACGTGGCGCTCGTGGTAATGATCTGTGATCATCTATCTTGCTTGGCATCCTGGTTTACATGGTAGAATTTTTGAATTGTTGCTAGCGTAGCCTACCCGTATCCCTACACCAGGATGAATGGAGTATGGCGATTCATGAGCTTCTTTCAGAATCGACTCTTTTATCTCCTGTTGATTGGGTACATGATGCGTCTCCAAACCACACTGCTCCTTGCTCATCCTCGTAAAAACACGGGCTTTGCCTCTTCTCATATTCTTTTTGATTTCTTTGATGTCTTTTTCTTCTAACTTCTTTGCTCTGATTTGACTCTGAAGAGTTGGTTGAACTTCCAAAGCGTTCACACAACCTTGGTTGACAATCTCTAAGTTCAGGTGCTTCAGTTCTTCATACAACTCTCGATTCTTACGCACCAAGATGGTGTTGCAATACGTCTTTCTACTCAGGGCATTTGCCACCACATTGGCTTTGGCGGATGATAATGGATTCCGAGGTCGTAATCCTTTATCAACTCCAACCATCTTCTCTGTCGGAGATTGAGTTCGGACTGGGTGAAGATGTATTTCAGACTCTTATGATCCGTGAAAATCTCACAGCGGTTACCAATGAGATAATGCCGCCAGATCTTCAGAGCGTGCACAATTGCTGCTAACTCAAGATCATGAGTCGGATAATTCCCTTCATGTGGCCTCAACTGCCGGGATGCATAAGCCACGACTTTGCCTTCCTGCATCAATACACATCCGAGGCCTTGATGGGATGCGTCACAGAAGATCTCAAAATCCTTACGGATGTCCGGTAGAATTAACACTGGTGCTGAGACTACCCTCTTCTTCAGTTCCTGGAAACTTTCCTCACAGGCGTCTGTCCATTCAAACTTCTTTTCCTTCCTCAGAAGTTGAGTCATGGGTCTTGGAAGCTTAGAGAAACTTTCGATGAACCTGCGGTAATAACCCGCTAGTCCAAGGAAACTTCTCAATTCGGTGACTGTTCTGGGTTGCTTCCAATCCATTACTGCCTCAACTTTGGTAGGATCTACCGCAATTCCTCCTGCTGACACAATATGTCCAAGGAATGCTACTTGACTTAGCCAAAATTCGCTCTTGCTGAATTTGGCATAAAGCTGATGTTCCCTGAGTTTGTCCAGGATCATTCTGAGGTGCTTCTCATATTCTTCTCATCCTTTGAGTAGATAAGAATGTCATCGATGAAAACGACCACAAACTTATCCAAGAATTCCATGAACACTTTGTTCATCATATTCATGAAATAAGCAGGGGCGTTCGTCAAACCGAAAGACATTACTGTAAACTCGTATAGTCCATATCTGGTGGTGAAAGCGGTCTTCGGAATATCTTCCGGCCTGATCTTCAGTTGATGATAGCCGGATCTCAAGTCGATCTTCGAGAAGACACTTGCTCCTTTCAGCTGATCAAACAGATCATCAATCCTGGGTAACGGGTATTTGTTCTTGATTGTCACCTCATATAGCAACCTGTAATCCACGCACATTCTCATACTATTGTCTTTCTTCTTGATAAATAGTACTGGTGCTCCCCAAGGTGATGAACTGGGTCGAATATACCCTTTGTTTCGCAATTCTTCAATTTGTTTCTTTAGCTATGCTAACTCATTGGTTGGCATTCTATAGGGTCACTTCGAAATTAGAGCTATCCCGGGGACTAAGTCAATTAGGAACATTATGTCCCTATCCGGTGGCATGTCGAGTAAATCATCAGGAAAGACATCGGGATATTCCCGCGCCACAAGTATGTCTTCAAGCTTTACTTCCTTCAAGTTGGTGAGGATGGAACTTCCTCTGGTGCAAGTCTCGGGCTTGAATTCGACTGAAATTCCTTGTTCATTGGTGAGGGTGATAGACCTATTGGCACAGTCTATTCGTTCTTGGTTTTTGGCTAGCCAATCTATTCCAAGAATTACATCTAGACCTTGGGAATGCAGGACTATCAAGTCTGCCAGGAAAGATACTCCGGATATTTCGAGGGTAAGATTTGGGCATAGAGAACCGGTTCTCATTGCTGAGCCCGGAGAATAGATTATTATGGGGTTATCTAAGGAGGATATAGGTAACCCATATTTTCCCACAAACTTATTTGAAACAAAGGAATGTGAAGCTCCAGAATCAAATAGGACAAATGCTGGTATTGAATTAACAAGAAACGTACCAAGAACAACATCTGGTGCAGCCTGGGCTTCCTCTGCAGTGACATGGTTCACCTGTCCCTTGGTGAACTGGCCCGTTGGCCGTGTGGTGCCGCCGGTGGCTGGAACTCCTAATGTCGGCTTGGCCGTGCTGCTGCTTGTTGCTTCTTTGGACATCTGTTGGCATAGTGCCCTGTCTCGTTACAATGGAAACAGGTCACTCCTGACGCTGGGGGAGTTGGGTTCTTCTGCTGGAATTGCCCTCCAGGCAAGGTGTTGCGGAAGTTGGAGGCGTTGGGGTGCTGTGGCGGTGTTGGGGCTCTGGATGTGGAGGATTGGAATTTCCCATGTTGCGGTGGCTGTGGCTGGGTGAAACGAGGCTTGGACAGACCTCCTGCGTTGAACCTCTGAGCGGCCATCCTCCGCTTGCAGTTCTCCATCTCCTGGTTCTTGGCCTCCTGGCGGATTGCCTTGTCCAGCAATTGCTGGAAGTCGGTGAAGTTTTGGGAGATTAGTTGGACTGAGATGTCATCATTTAGCCCTTTCAGAAACCTCTCCTGTCTATCCTCATCTTTGGCTACGTCGGTTGGGGTGTAGCGGGCGAGCTGATTGAATCTATGCAGATATTCATTCACCGTGCGATTGCCCTGACAGAGCGCATGGAACTCCTTCTTCTTCAGAGTCATCATCCCCGCAGGGATGTGTGTGTGGCGAAAAGCTCGCACAAACTCGGTCCATGTGATGGATTGAGCATTGATATGGGAGATGCAGAAGTTATCCCACCATTCCGATGCGGGACAATTAAGTTGGTGAGAGGCAAACAGGCCTCTCTCACGATCAGTGCACTGAGCAATGTCTAATTTCTTCCCAATGGCTCGAAGCCAATCATCAGCGTCCATTGGTTCTGTACTGCTTGAAAAAGTTGGCGAACGCATCCTCATGAACTCGGACATGTTCATCCTTTGGTTGTGCGGGGGTGGGGCCTGAGCTGCTACTGCTACAGTGGTCGCTTCAACATTCTGGGCATTGTGTAGAGATTGGGTGAGAAGGTCAATCAAGTGAGTTTGATTCACCATCATCTAGCGCCAATCGGGTCCTTCTGCCAGCGGTGGCGGTGGCTGCGGAATGGGGTTAGCCTGATAATCCGCCAGGTCATTCCCTTGGCCACTGGCACTACCGCTGCCTGTCCTGCGGGTAGTCACCATCTGCTAGATCCTCCAAAGATTTAGAAAAGATAGAAAGAAAGCTCTAAGGGGGATAAATCTAAAATAGCCCAAGAACCAATAAACACACAACAAGGAACCAACTTTTCAAAATAGTTCTTTTATTCATTTATTTTATTAATTGATTATGGCTATCACAAAGGAAATTGATAGCTCATAATTCACAACTAATGCACGGACTAAAGAAAAACAACTATGGGGTACTAGGGGTGTAGTCTATCTCACTAGAGCTAGCCTCGCCTGCCTATAGCGAGCCAACTCTTCTTTTGCCACTTTTAGCCTTTCTTCTACATTTTGCAAGCTCTCCTGGGCGATATGCAAGTCCTCGAGGGTGTTTCCATAAGCATAGTCCAATGCCTTTGCCAGGTCCACCTGGTGCGTCAGCTCGGGGGAATCCTCATTTCTGGCTAAGTGGAAGGTGCTGTCGAGTCTGCTCGGGATATGCATCGGGTGATAATGGAACCCGGTGCCAATGAGGTAGCGGTCATAGAGCTAGCGGAGACGGCAGACTGCTTCTCTTGCTGCATCCTGGATGCCATCGGCAAAGGTGTCGCGCTTGATCGGAGCGTGAAAAATGTGGAAGACTATGTTTGGCGAAAGATCGGAGTATATCAGCACTTCTACTCTCCAAAGATGTCGTTCTCCTACTTTGTACTTGTAGCCTTGGAATGTTGGCCTCTTCTTGTACTCCAGATGTTGCATCATCTCCCAAAGAATCTCGGCCCAGTGTCCAACAAGAACTCCGTGAGAGGTAGCATCCGGTATCTCAGCCATCTACAATTTTGAGGAAGGGATGAGTTAGTAACCATTTTAAAGAGAAGGGTTGAGAAAAGACTCTGGACAGACTCAAAATAGTTTTAGTTTTTAAAAATAAGTCCTTAAGATATTTCTAAGGCCACGACCTAAATCGATATGGCTCTGATACCACTTCTGTCGAACCCGAGAACGAATGATCCCGAATTCTCTGTGTTCATATACTAGTCCAAGATTTCTAGTGTGCACAGTCAACAAAAGTGATAACACAAACATATCACGCATTTTATTCATAATAATTCAGAGTTTATTACAAAAGGGGCCTGAGGCCAAATAGAAAAGAAATAACACAATGGAAAGCAAAATAGTAGTAGACCACACGACTTGCAACAGGCAATCGTCTGGGGGCGTAGACCTAGTCGTCAAGATCCTCACCATCCTGATAAAAGTCTTCTCCTGAATAAAGATTATTCAGCAAGAGTAAGCACAACTACCGTGCTTGCAAGTTACACCCAATATTGAAAGATAATGCATACATAAAGTAGACAAAGGATATTGCCAAGGTTCATTTTGCATAGACAACATTTTTAGTTTAAATACTCATATTAATTTCCAAGGTCAGTTTTTATACTATAACTAAAATCAGTGTTTAAAATGACAGTTTTATAGTGGATAACCTCCATTGATTCAATGGTGAAGGATATCCTCCTATCACTTGGCTAACCGCCCAATTTTTACCATTGGACATGACTTGCTCAATATGTCGGCCAATACACGACATGACTTGCTCAATATGTCAGCCAATACACGCTTCCGTAGGCGTGCGACTGAGCAGTTATCATGAGGCCTTTACAATGTTCTGTCTTAATGTACTTATGCCCGCTAAGGTTTCACTTCCATTGGACTATCCGTCCTCTGGGAGCCCCCTCTTGTGCCAGGTGGGAATAAGCGTCTACCCGACACCCACTCAAACAATATGGAACAAATAACACTAATACATCACAAATTACTTAGCCAAATCCTACCCATACAGGACATGTGGTGGTACGGCAAGGCGTAGCAAAGGAACGCTCAAAGGCTGGTCCTCAAATGACTTGGGCGTCTTTCAAAACAAACTCTGGGCCTTAATCTTAACCAGAATTAAGCCCGTGCATAAACCTGCACCAACCAATCCTCCATTTCGCCCAAGTCTAAACTCATTTTTATTTTATTTTTCAAGTAAAAGTATTTTATAAGCCTTCTATGGTAATTCAATACCATAAATCCAATTTAAGTCAAATTTGAAAGATTTGGCTAAAACTTTCCAAATACAAGATTTGAGCTAAGCATTGGCTAAGCATATGATTAATTTTAGTATTATTTTGTCTAATGGTGACAAGGTATTTATGTTCAACATTCAAATTGGCCATACAAAGGGAATTAGAATAACTAGAAAATCAAAACAGGGAATTAAAATAATTGTATAAATATATGCATGCATTAAGTAATTCAAAACTGAAAATAACTTTAAAGTAATGGGATAAACATGATCAATGGTATAACTTGCCTTCGTTGACGTCCTGAAATTCTAGGTCCTCAGGATGGTCAAACTCTCTGGAGTCATCGAAGTCTATACGCAAAAATACGATAAATTTAATTCAAATTCAAATAAATTCAAAAATACAAATCAAATTAACTCAAAATTGAAATATTTTGGTTTAGTTAGCTAGATTATAATTTTATACAAATTTTGCAACTTGAATCACCCCATTTGGAGTTCAGATGCAAAAGATATGAATTTTAGAAGTTTAAACCCTAAATCTGCAATTTAAATGAATTTCCCGAATTATTTTTCTATAGGAAAATCCATTAATTGCGCAAGGCTGATGTCATCGGTCGGGAAAACTAAATTTCGCCCGATTTATTTTCCTACAGAAAAATAATACAGGGACTGACATGTGGGCCTGCAGTCAATGGATTGGGTCCACGAGATGGTCAACGTTCACGGTGGACGCGGTCCACACAACAGTGAACGCGGGGTAAGTGGGGGTGTTGTGCGGGATTTGACGTGGCGCCACGTGGGCTCCACATGGGATTCGGTGCTGATGTGGCGCCTACATGGTGATGAGGTGGCGCATGTGTGGCCGAGCCACGTAGGCCCGATGCCGGTGGTGCTCGGTGACCACCCTCGCCGGCGCTACGCACCATGACGAGGCATGTGAGTGTGCGCAAATTGAAGCTGGTGTGGTACTGAAGCTAGTGCGCTACCTTGCGGCGGAAGGGCGTGACGAGGTGGCCGGCGGTGGGTTCTCGGTCCACGGCGAAGTAGAGGTTCCGGCGGTCCTTGCGGCGAATGGTTGGTGGCTCCGGCTTCGCAACAACGAGGTGGTGCTGACGGTGTCGACGAAGAGAGCGAAGGGGTTCCGGTGGCGACGAAATCGACGGTTGAAGCTGCTACGGCCATCGGCGGTGATCTTCAAAATTAGGGCGCTACGGGACGAGAGGCGGGCTGTGGGTGGCGGCGTCGTGTTGTGGTGAGGGAGGCACTCCCGTCGCTCCTATTTATAGGGCGCGGGCATGGCCGGGGCAACGTAACGCTCAAGAAGGTCCGTGCGATGTCACCGACGGAATTACGGGGATTTGGGGCCAGAGATGGAAAGGAGAGGCCGTGTCGGAGGTGATTTAACGCGGTGAATTCAATGCACGCGGAATCGCGGGGATTAGATCGTGATTTTGCTGCGTATGGAAGCTTTTCAAATTGTGTCCATGGCGGACAGCGCGGGCGAGAAAAGGAAGGTCATGAGGTTGAAGATGGAAAGGGGACGATGACGTGGGCGCGTCAAATTTTAATCGAATGGTCCACACAGACAGGAGCTCAAGCCGTTCGATTGAAATCCAACGATTGCGATGGGTCGAAGCAGTACGAGTGAGAAGGAAAGTAATGGGTCCATGAGAGCCATCCGATTTTGATCTAGCGGTTGAAACCTTCGGGTGTTCGACGACTCCATCAAGATCGGGTCGTTCATCTCAGATCTGACGGCTATCGCTCACTAAAGTTAATAACGTGAGATGAAGGCTGGCCGTTGGATTTGAATCCAACGGTTGAAAACAAGCGGCGGTGGAGCGGGCTGCGCGCGCGTGTGAAAAAGATGGGCCGAGCTAGGGTTTCGGCCCAACGTCTGTTTTAGGGTTTTCTTTCAATTTTCTAATTAATTTAATTCAGTTAAATCAAATAGGCTTTAGAAAATAGTAGATTAAGTCCAAAAATTATGAGAGAATTCACAGAAATTCTCTGGGGCATTTTGGATTTAAATAAAATATTTCTAACTATTATTTGGTAATAGATTTTGCAAATAAATTTGTTTAGCTTTAAATTAATTAAGTAAAAGATTTTAAAAATTTCAAATAATTCTATAAAAATAATTAAATTTTATTTTCAACTGGAATTTAAAATTTAGGTTGTTACATCATAACCGATTACGCATGAACCTACAGGATCACACATTTAACTGGTTGAAACAAACGAGTTCGGATATGATCTGTTATGGGCTCTATATAAGGGGATGCATGAGGCTGTTAGGAGAAGAGGCGAGAACAACGTGAGTTGCTCCATCGAAGCCCTAGCCGCCATCTTCTCAAGAGCCCTACCATGCAAGTTGGTGCTTGCACACTGGCGTACAGTGTTCCATTCCTGGACATGTGGATACCATAAAGGCGTTGTTGCGATTGCTGCTGTGCTGGACGAGGATGATCCACGATCTTCAACAAGGAACGTGATTGGTTGCTGCAAGAGACGATCGGCATCGAGTACGCTGGACGATCGACTATGACCACTACATCGACATGCTCAACATCGGATCAGGCTACTCCAACTCTTCTTTCGCTACACTGCGCGTCTAGTGGTAATGATCTTTGATGTCTTGCTTGCATGATATCCTGGTTTACGTGGTGAAAATTTTGAATTGCCAATTAGTATAGCCTATCTGTATCCCTTCACTCTCTCCCCAGTCACATCGCCCATCCGCGCCCACGCGGCACGCTGCAGCATCGCTGTTTATAGCGCTACACAGTTCAGCCGTCGTGCTTCACCGGACTAGCGCCACTATTCCGCTGAGTTTCTTTCCCCCACCTTTCGTGTCAAAGCATGCTCCCAGATCTCCTCTATCTTCCCCCTAACCCAATTTTGAATCCATCCGTAGGAGCTCGCCGACGCCGTCTTCTTCCTCGATTTCGGTCAAAACCGCTGCCACCCTCTCCATTTCTTCTAGGGTGGCCTCCGCTTCAATTCCTCGCAACTAGAGCACCCCCACCTCTCCTCCTACCTTTCCCCATCCTTATGGTGGCTCCATTCCTCCCCCAGATCGTCGTCGCAGATTGAGCACAACAAGAAAAAGAAGATCGCGATTAAGGCGAGCCAACAATTTGTCCATTTTGCTTCCACATATCTTTAGAATGTATGTTGTTTTAAATTATCAAATTACATGCTTTACTTTAATTACAATTATGTTGTCATTAGTTCATAGTTAATGACGTACTATCAATTGTTTACTAAATTCCATTCCTTGACTTTGGGCATAATACCTTGTCTCCCTAATTTAATGGTATAGATAACTAGTTGATAAGTCTGTATCTAAGTGTCAAGCTTAGCCTTGCTTAGATATGTTGCCATGTAGGCAATAATTTTCCTTGACACTATTCATACATCAAAACTTGATTTGGGCTGCCATTGGATGGTGATGGCTGGTATGTTGGACTTAGAAAATATTTATAAAACAAAAACTCAAAATCTGATTTAGACATGAGCAGGTGGTAAGTAGGGCAAGTGCGGACGGAGCACGAGATATTCTAATATGATAGTTCCAGCTGAGTCAGTTAAAAACCGAATCTTGTGATGACCTCCTGGGCACAAACAGTGCAACCACAAGTCTATGTGGGTATAACCTAGCCAACTAATTTGTGTCGTCTCAGCGTTGGTTACGCGATTCGATAGAATACGGGGACTGTGTTGGATGTAGACCTCTTTCCATATGGTGCACCAGGGGGCCTCTGGCACAAGTGGATGTAACCCTCTGACGGTTAAAACCTTAGCGGGCATAACTGTGTTAGGGTGGTGCATTGTAAAAGGCCTTGTGATGATCCCCTTGGCTAAACGCCAATGGCAGTGTGTATGACAACATAAGTTGGAATGTCTCTTATGGGTAAAGTTGTTTAACCTCTACAGAGTGAAAACAGTTTGGATAGTCATGCCCACGGTCATGGGTGATGCGTGAGAACTTGCTTGATAAGTCTCGATTTTATAAAAACCATTTGTGAGTGGGATAAAACTGTTGGGCGGATGGAACCTGAATTTTTCATCTTAGGTGGATGTAACCCAGTGGTTATTATTTAGTAGTTAGAACCATAAAACTGATATAGCATATGGTGGATGGAACCAATCTCTACCCGTTGCTGGATAGAACCTTCGGGAACCATTCTCTGTTAGCCCGTGGATGGAACCTTCACTAGTACTATACAACAATTACTTGATTTGCATTAAAACTGGTTTAGTTAAAATGCTAAGCCTCGTGTCTTTTATCTAATCTATTTGAAATGTGCATTTTGGCAAATAAAAGTACCCAAAGCCTTCCTTTGATCAGCTTTTCATCTATAACAATTGCATTCTGTATGTTGGTTCATGGAGTACGCTGATACTCACACTCGCTCACAATGATTAAACTTAGCCTTCTCACAGAGGCCCCTACATCTGCTACGTCGTGTCTGGACCAGATGGGGAGGATGATGATGAGATGTAGGTCGGGACCCTAGTCGTTTGCCAGTGAGCGGTGCTGATAAATCTACCTTTGTTATCAGCATCCGAACCTACTTCTGCTTTTTGTATGAAACTCTAAGCTAAGTATTTGGCCATTTCGGCTTGTATTATAAGACAAATATCCGTATGGACTATTTACCCTTGTGTAATATTAAATACTGTATGAATATTTGCGATGAGTGTGTATGATCTAGCAACATATCTGTGTATACTATCTACTGATCTAAGGAATAGTGCGGTAGAACACGTAGGGTTTTGGACCGGTAATCCGGTCCCGTGAGATTTGCTGGTTAGAATGTTTTTTTTTTCGGGGAAAGATAGTCTAGTTATTGAAAAAGAAAGTAGGAGTACAGTAATCTTTTCTTTCTTTGAAAAATCTATTCAGTCCGTAGCTTTTCCAACGGGACAACTAACCATTCCATCCTATGTATTCGTCTTTCTGTCCTATGAGGTTTTCGTGGCTTCCCACGACACCGAAACCACTCAAACTCTGTTTCTTCGTCTGTCTTCCTCACGAATGGTTTTTTTTCCCAAAATTGCGGGCAATGTCTCCTCAAATCGACCCTGCCACCACTCTCCTCCCTCTTCGGCACCGTTGATTCGTGGGCCGCACCTCCCAGTATACAGATCCGCATGCAAAAGGCAACCCAAGAGGAGGTCGACGAATTGGCTAAGGTGAGTGGAGGACCGACGTATCGAGCGCGGAAGCTTGCGGCCTGTCGGTGTCGTTGTTGGTGAGTGTGACCTTCCCGGTGGCCCCACGACGGTCTCCGTCGAAGGGGCAAGACTACTGTACTCTTGCTTATTTTTCTACAATCTGCTGTTTTGTTTGAAACTTATCTGATTTGTTGTGAAACTTGACTGAACCTCCTGCTCGAATTTTTAAACATTGGAAAAAGGGCGCCGAGCGGAGGGGAAGAAAATTTCGCGCGCACGGAGGAAATGAGGAACGCTGCTTCGAGTTCATCAATGCAGAGAGAAAAGGGAGTGCGCACGGGATCGGCTTTCTCGTACAAAGGGGAGCGAGAGTCTTCGATAGTTCTTGTTTCGCCTGATATCGCCGGCCACGAGTTAATAGACAGCAATTTTCTCTCACTTTATTTTTTTTCATTCATATCATCTAAAATTCTACATGACAAAAACAATAAACAGCTTACATCGAACCATTGTATATAGCCTCATAGCAGCGTCAAGACGCCAACTCCAGAAGCAGTCACGTTGGTACAAGAGAGTTAAAAAAACGGCAAAGCCGAGCAAGCTACAGCCTCGGGAATCTACGGGCATGTGCCACGGCTTTTATGGGAAAAAGGCTTACAACTTGTTTTTATGTAGATTGACTGTAATTTCTGAGATGATAAATATCTGAAATATCTCCTGAGACAAGTAATAGGTTGTTTGATGTCGTTTAACGACAATTAATGTTATTAACGATATTTAATGACAACTAATGACAATTAACGGCAAACTAATGCAATTAACGGCAATTAACGAAAACTACCGCAATTGACAACAACTACTGCAATTGACCGCAATTAATGATGACTACCGCAATTAACGATAATTAGCGCAATTGATCAAAATTACCACAATTAACGTAATTAACGACAATTGACAATAAATAATTTTTACAACAAACATTTAATACATATATATAATTATTACAATAAACAATTATTACATAAATAATTATTACAATAAAAACTAATATATAAATAAATAATACATAAATAAATCAGTTTAATTGGGTTGGGGCGGCTGGGGCCTAGGGGGTGGGGAGGGAGGGAGGACGGCAGAGGCGACGGCGTCGGGGAAGGGCGGGGGCTTGGGGTTGGGGGGAGTGACTACAGCGTCGGGGTCGCGACTTGAAAAATTCTAGATGATTTGTTTGGGAACTTGATCTATGCATTCAGTAGACTCATTATGGATTGTTTATTAATTCTTGGGTTATTATTCGGTATTGCTATCTAGTGATTAGATACTTATACTTATCGTGTCGCTTTTAATGTTTTATTGTGACCTGTTGGTGGATTTTATTATTTGATTGCTTGCTAGATTTAATGTAAAATATTGTTAGAACTAGTAGTTAGTGTAGTTTAGTAGCATTCCGGGCTCAGTGTTGGGCCGGAGTGTTACACTTCCACGGTCGGATGCATAGAAATATCCATACACCGGGTCTTCTGCTTCATAGTCTGAATCCACATATTTGAGGAACCATGAGTACCAAGGTACTCAGCAAGCCCTCACAACAAATGCTAGTATATAGATGCAAGGCTTACCAAAGGAGGGGTTTTATGGTTATTTTAGCACAAAACACATTTTGCTCAAATGCTATAATTGTTTTGCAAACCTATGATTCAGTCTTTTTAACTTTCAAACCAAAGTTCCATTTGTGTAAGAAATTATTCTCTCAATAACGTTTCATCCACCTACAGTTACTTACAAGGTTCCATTCACATACATCATCGCTGCAACAAGTTCTTCGTTAACATGTCTCAGATCATATTTTTATTAAAACTAACCAAGCGTGGCTTTCTGCACAATGCCATAACCGGGGCACGACTAATTGAATAGATTACACACTCTACAGAGGTTGTACAACTTTATCCATAAGGTATGATCAACTCATAATGTTGACCATGACACGCTTCCTTGGACGTGCGACGGAGACGATCATAGCAAGGCTTTTCCAATACCCAGTTCCGACACTCGACCCGCTCCAATGGGGAATACTCAACACTGGGACAATGACCGTTATAGAGCACCCCTAGAAAGCTCCATTATAGGATGCATTTTCAATGAGGGACCCTCCGTTGTTAGGGAGTAATGGCCCTTTTCGATATATATAAAATTACCACCATTTTAAATAATATTTTCCTGTTCCCAGTGGTAACCCACAATACCATACTATGATTCACAATATATTCCAAGTTCTCGTAATGGCAATGTTTGTGTCATATTCAATTCAACCACTAAGCAGTGTCTAAGCACAACCAACAATTATAATTGATTAACTAAGGGAAACTTTACTAATTTAATAATTGATCTAGGGTGACAAGGTATGAGGAGTTATCAACAATCAAGGAGGGGAAAAATAATATCAACATTTGGTATAGGTAGGTATCAACCTTTAACATAGCATATTTACTACTTAAAAAGACTCTAGTGATGGTGAGTGATGCGTTCTTCTTCCCCTCACAAAAAAATTGTGTGCCGACTTGTAGCCCATGACTCGATTCCCTTCCTCAATCTTCTCCTCAACGTTGCCACCCACGGAACCTTCCCTCTTCCTCTTCTCCTGCACCTCCATTCGTCGTGCCCTCCACACACTTCCATATCCCCTCTCACCACCGCGAGCTCGACCTCGTGCCCACACCTGTGCCTTTTCCTCGACAGCGTCCCCACCACCGCCCATCTCCTCTCTCACCATCGTGACCTCGACCTCGCACTCATGCTTGTACCTTTTCCTCGACGCCATCCCCACCACCGATGTCCGAGACCCTGCCTATCACACATGCTCCTGCGAGCTCTTCCTTCCCTAACGATTCCCCTCTATCTCCACCGCCCGATCCCTCTTCCCTTCCCGTTCCCACCCCTCACTCCCGTGAGCTGCCGTCCGCCATCCATCCCCTTCCTATCCCCCTCACACCCAAGAGTCGTCACCCGCCGTCCTTCCCCTTCCCATCCCCTCACTCCCGCCGATGCACCTTCCTCCCCTTCCTCACGCCACTCCGGTTTCCTCCGCTGTCGCCATGCACCAGCCCTCTACCAAACACCCACATGGACGCCCTTTGACGCTAACGTCCGCACGTGCTCTCCTACTCCATGTACCGTGTGCACATCCTCCATTGTCGTTGCCTGCAACCCTTCCCCTTCCCATCCAACTCACACCTACTCGCCTCCCTCCCATGGACATCGTACAACACCTCTTCTGCACCGCCACCTCAGGTGGTGCAATGGTGACGGTCGCAAGGAGGCGCATGACATGCTGACATTGGAACAGACGCCTTCGGTGCCAGCCTTCCCATTCATGGCGGTGGAGATGAGGTGGAAGCCGACAGAAGAGCGGAACGTGCAGTGGGTGTTCTTAGGGTGCCTCAGCATGGGCAGGGGGACCTATCCGAGCTGGCTCTCCTATCTCCTCAGCATGCCCCGCATCGCCATCGCAGACCTCATCCGCGGCGAGCTCGCATCCTTTGGGCCCTTGCTATGCAGGTCATCCCCTCCTCCATCTCTCCAGAGTTCAGATTAGATCGTTCAATAGTTCACTGATCTAGATTTAGTTTTTGGTTCGAGCGGATCAACCAACAACTTGAGTTTTTGATCGAGGATTTGGGGCTTGTCTGGGCTCAAGAGTGTAGATCATAGATCAGTAGAGAGGTGTCTAACTATAGGTGTGGCCTTACTCCTTTGAGGAGGTGCCAGCGAAAGGAGGACGTAGCGGGGAGGGGAGGTGACTTCGGCGATGCTGGTGGCGCAGTAAGTTGATGTCGAGGACGAGAGAAGGCACCGAGAGGGAAGGGAGGAGAGGAGGCGACGGCGTGAGGAGGTAGCACCAACAACAGGAGGAGGTAGCACCGATGACAAGAGGAGGTAGCAGGGAGGAGGCGGTGGCTCGGTAAGGCGGCATCGGGGATGGGAGAAGGCACCTAGAGGGAAGTGAGGAGAGGAGGAAGCGACGCGGGGAGGTAGCACTGGTGATAGGAGGAGGTAGCATCAGCGATAGGAGGAGGTAGCGGGAGGGAAGGCAGCAGCATGGTATGGCGGCGTTAGAGAAGGGAGAAGGCACCCGAAGGGAAGGGAGGAGAAGAGGTGGCGGCGCGATGAGGTAGCACCGACGACATGAGGAGGTAGTGGGAAGGGAGACGACGGCGCAGTAAGGCAACGTCGGGAATGGGAGCGGTGGTAGCGACGCTACCATTGCATCAACCCTTGGCCTCCCACCTTGTTGTTGCGATGTGCCTGGTGAGGGCTGCAGAAGCCGATGGCCATGAGAACTAAGTCACGGCTTGGGTTCAGGGTGGAAGAATGTGGCTGTCGACACGTAGCCCTCTTCCTTGCTAACCGGTAATGGCTGGAAATGGCGGTGCATTGAGGAGGGAAGTTGGCATCAACTTCAGCTTCCAAAGCTATACAATATATCAGCTCAAAATTTTAATTTTCAGGTAGTAGTAGTAACAGGTGATGCAATAGGCAGAGTTAGTATTTTGTTTATATGTGTGTGAAAGAAAATTGATATTTATTATGTGGTTTATGACCTGTTTACTTATATGTATCTCTCTCTCTCTTGGGGTTTCGTTGCAACGCACAGACACCATACTAGTTTCATAAAATAGTAATAAGTATGCAAGTAATACTCTAAAACAAAATAATTTGTATTTGAAAAATAGGTTCAACATGATTAATTGTAAGGACTTGCCTTGATCAACTGTGGATATTTCTTGGTCTCGGTCTTGTCCTGAAGTAGTGATGAAGTCTTCGGTGATGTTGGAATCTATCTAGGCACAAAATTACGATTTTGAATAAATGCACAAAACTCAAGTAAAATAAAAAAATAGAAAAAATATATGATTTTTGTATTGATTGAAACATCTTGAATTTAGAAACAAAAATCAAATTATTTGTATTTGATACAAGGAACAACGAGCTCTCCAATGTTTGACTCGAGATAAATTCCAGAAAATCTCCAATGTTTGACTCGAGAGATTGACACGTGAGACCGTGGTCCACATGGACTCGGTCCACCTGAGTGTGCATGGGGTCCACATGGCAGCGGCTTTATCTACGAACTTGGTCTACACACTGATAAACTAAATGTGGGTCCCGCATATGATAGACTCAACCTTTAACCTACAATTTAAATAGGCTTCCTAATTACCGAGGGCCCACATGTCATACAGACATTAACTACATAACTAGTAGAGTGCCCGTGCTTTACTACGGAACACGAACTCTCATCTATTAGTTTATCCCTCCCACTTCATCACGAAACGCAAGCTCTTGTGTTGCTGCAAAACGTAAAATTATTAGGCACGAGGAAGCTGGCGACTTGGTCCCACCTGTCGGCATGTGACTTCCAGTAGAGATGGTGGCAGACGGAACACCGCCACCACCAACTCGTGCTTTTAAGTAGTAGAGATTAACGTTAACTAATTACTAGTTTATACTAACTATCGGGACCACATGTCAGCACTCCACATCATCTTCTTCCTCCGCGCAGGGACGAAATAGGGGCACCATGGCCAGCTGGGGGGCGAGCTCAGTGGCGGCTGGGGGGACTCCAACGACTACCCGCGACTAGCAAAATGGTTTGTGGGGTCTATGGCAACTCAAACGGCTATGGCGGCGCAACGGGAGATGGACCGAGGCGGTGGCGTGACGGCGATGTTGTCGGCAACACTATTGTTGTTAGGGGCAACTACTCAATGCAGCTAAAAACTAGAAACAGAGCAAAAAATGTAGCAAAAATATTACTGTAGCACTTGGTCCAGACCTTTGATTTTTGTCCAGACGGTGGAGATCGCTCCTAATACCCATGTACTATAGATCAGCTGCATTGACTCCTTCAATAGAAAAGATCCCAATCCCTTTATCCAATCCTTTATACAGTTCTCATGACTTGGCCATACTACCCCGAGGTGATACCGATGGATGCAGACTAGAACCGACCACTTTACAAGAAGCAAGAGGCTGCTACATGGGAAACAATCACGTAAAAGATTAGTAATTGGGTTCAGGCTTTAGAATGTTCTTGCCTTCTATGGAAAACTACTATATTGAGCATGTAAACATGCTATCCCAAAATGTGAACCATCCACTATACTCCACTACTAATAGTGTTGCTTCAAGCTATATTAATGCAATTTTAATTTTGAGAGAGGATGGAAGCACTATTCATAGAGTTATTTTACTCCCTCGGATAACAAAAAAAAGCATCATTTTGAACATTCATACGGTTATTTCTTTTTGAAATTTGGCCATTAGCTTTGGTTAGGAAGAGGTAGGCACCCAGTCCGAATCCTAGGATTCGAACCGAGGCCACTATTTTTTACCACAAATTAAATTTAATGTATTATGGAACCTAGTAAATTTGTTAGTGATATGCCCTAGAAACGATCATGGAAATGATTGTATCATTTCTATATTTATGATCTTTTGATTAATATGTTATTTTGTCTCTTTAATAAATGTCTTTCATATTGATCAATAAGTATATGACTTGTTCGTGAAATTCTTTATTCATGTTTTGATGTTATTCTAAATTATCCTTGATCTATAGATCAACACATGTATTGATTGATGATCTTGTTCCATGGATTATGGATTGGGAATATCAAATCAATAATATGAACACATGTTAAAGAACATGATGTTGGATTGACCTACCATGAGACACTGCGGGGATTGCTATATTCTTAAATACCATCAGTTGGTCTCATGCATAGTATATGTAGGATCCTTAGACCTGAGATTATTATAGTTTCATATATGTGTAATAGTTTACTTAGGGGTTGCCAAACACTGATTCGTAACTAGGTGGTCATAAAGATAGCTTTTGGGTTTACTATGAAACATATGAATGAATGTGAGCGATTAAGATGGAATTTGCTCCTTCTATATAACGGGGGAGATATTTCCGGACCCCTCGATGTGGTTGAACTAAGGAAGTGCATGGCCATGCCGAATGTGGTCGATGAGTCAATCACAACCGAGTAATTCACTACATGTTCGAGTGAAGGATCGAGCTATCAAAGGATGGTACACTTCTCACCTTGAGTTCGATCTGGTATCGTGAGGTAAAGGGATCGATACATAAGCACTATATAGGTTCGTTCGATATGATCTTTATACATATTTGGGAGTCACTATATTATGCTAGGGACCGCTACCGACTTATGGACTGGAAAGGAGTTTTCGGCCTATGGCCGAATATACATGAACCTACAGAGTCACACACTTAACGGGTTGGAACGATAAGGGTCCAGATGATAGTCTCCGAGTGAGATACAATCTCTACTCGTATTGATAAGGATCCGATTGGAGGCTATATAAAGAGAGACGCGGGGCGGAAGGAGGTATCCCAAGACACACCCATCGAAACCCTAGCCGCCACCTCTTAAAGCCCCTGTCGTGCGTATTGGTGCTAGCACACTGACGCACAACGTTTCATCCCTAGATGTGTGGACTTCGGTAGAGGTGTTGCTATGACTGTGGCGCTGATCGGGTCGATCATAAGGAGGAGACGATTGGCCAGAAGACGATTGACTACTTACACTACACCGACGCGCGCTACATTGAGCCAGCCATTTCAACTCTACTTCCGTTGTACTGTACGTCTAGTGGTAATGATCTATGATCTCTTACTCGTATGACTTCCTGGTTTATGCGGTAGAAAATTTTAATCTACGCTAGTGTAGTCTACCCGTATTCCTTCAAAATTGTACTCATATGATTTCCTCGCTACATGTCCGTGTATTCAAAATATAATGCACTAGATGAAATAAAAAGGGAAAAATTCAAACAAACTCCAAAATTCAAAATAAATGTACAGCACGAAATATCTCGATATTTACAAAAAATTAGAAACAAAAACAAGATCAACCAGAATTAGAATGAGAGAGAGAAAGGGCTTCTAGAAGATTGGACTTAGTGGAAAATTGGAAAAGAAAAAGGAAAGAGAGAGAATTATGAGACCGACATCTTAGGGCCTGCGGATTTAATTATTTTTTATTAAAAAAGAAGTCTGTTTAACCTAGCTATGTTGACATGCGGACCCATACTCTATGAACCAGATCCACACAAGTTGGGTGGCTCACAATGGACCAGGGTGCTGCCGTCGTGGCTCTGTATCCTGAGGAGGTGGATAGGGTTCGAACACACACTCTGGTGGTGACGGCAACTTGTCCGCGACAGACTTTGAGATGATGAGCAGTACCAAGCATACGAGCTGATTAGGCAGCGAGAGGGTGGGCAGAAGAACACATTTCCCAGGGAAGGGAGAGAGATAAAGCAGGATTTCCCACAAGAGATTTTTGAAATTGAAATGATTTCAGTTTGGAAATTGCTCAAGAAATTCTAATATATTCGGAAGAATATCAAACGAACTCAAAAAATTCAACGGGTCATGTTTCAATATGATGAACTGAATTAAAAAAAATTCAAATCAATATCAACATTCGATTATTCGAATTAAACCCCATTTTTAATTATTAAAATTCATAAGTTTTGATAAATTCCAGAAATTAAGGAAAATTCATATGTATCATCATTTTATTATATATTATAAAACCCCAAAAATTTGGAGTGTTACCGTAAGATTGGTAACAATGTTCAAAGTTCCGCCCCTGCCTGTTGGGGGTCGCCTCTCGTTGCTAGCCTGGTCTGCCATTTGGAGATATGGTTCCAAGGCTCAGTAAACCAGAAAAAACCTAACCTAACTATCTATCTCGCCGCTAGTCGCTGTCTCCGTTGCAAGAACTCGCCGGTAATCTCATTGCCTTTTTCTTTTCTGATGTTTTGTCGAATTTGAAAGCGTTGCACTGTTAGCAATGTCCTTTCTACGTTGGCTCGGCCTCAAGGAGTTACAAATATCCATCAGAGTAATTATGTCGAACTTAAAAAAATTAGTACGGCCTCTCAAGCATTAAAGCCCAAATACGTAATCGAAAAAAAGCCGAAATACATGGTACATTAATCATTATCCACCAAACAGGGACAAGCTAACATCTTGCATTTTCATCTCCCTCTGCCTGTTTTTGTTTAACTCAGTTCCGACTCCGGCCCAACAGCACGAAAGCCCAGCTGCAAGTCTCCCTCCCCTCTCGGCGGCCGGCGGCCAGCGGCGACTAGTCCCCGGCCTCTCATCGCGTCGCGGCCGTCCGCATTCGCTGAGCACAGCCTCGCCGGCCGCCTCCGCCTCCGCCACCGTCCATTCATTCGTTCTCAGGTCATCCTCAAACCTTGCCCTTATTTAATTCAGAACCAGTTTGGGATCAGGTTTGCATCGTGTATTATAAATGAAATACGAATCGATTGGGAAAAATCGAAAAGAAAAGGGAGGAGGCTCGTTGGTCTCAACTTGGTCTATCCTCTTGGTGTTGCGTTGTTAGTTACATTACTTTGCCGTCTATTTAAGAGCAGAGATTATTGAACGAGGGAGGTTTGTATGCATCTCTTGTGTGAGCATAGGTTCTCCCATTTTTCCCCTTTGGATTTAGTTAAACATTCATTCGTACATTAGATTTCAATTGAAAAGGAGAGTAAATTACCAAAAAAAAAAACACAGTTTTATGGCCATAGTTGTATCACCGAAAGTTTACATTATCCCTTATATACCACTACCCACATGTCAGTAGCACAATCATATATTTTAAAAAATTTCAATGGTTTATAAGGAATTAATCCTTGCTGAAAACCTTGATTATCTTGGCTGGTAGCATAAAAGAGTGCATTATAGTCGCATTATGTCACAAAACTAGGGGTGGGAGTGGTTCGAACCTGGTCGGCCCTTTCCTACCTGTCTGCCTGAGACTACCCTTTTGAGTTTCACGGGCCGACCCAAGAAAGAAGCAAGCAAAGAACCTTAGGACCGATTGGATCTTTAGGGTCGACCCCTTCTACCTCCGGAGCCAAGAATGTTGTTCTGGCCACAGAGGAAGAAGAGGTCGTGACGACCACTGTGTCCCCGCCGCTCGCCCAATGCCTACCTTAGGCGTCGATGGTGCTGTCCACACTGTCGTCGCGGTACGCGTCACCATTTCTGTCCCCACTCTCGCTGCAGTCTCTCAGTATTACTCCCGTGCCGTCCTCACCGCAGCGTACCGTATTCGAGCGATCGACCCGTCGTTCGCGCCACGGCGGCGTGTTCCGTGCAAGGTGTGCGTGTGAGGTGTTGAGCAAGCGCGATGGCGGAGCTCCACCAGGCCATAAAGCACCCCCTCTCCGAGCTCTCCCACCTCGACTCCAGCATGAACATCATCCACATGATCTTCCCCGCCAGGTGGAAGCCTGTCGCAGCTGGCACATCCTCAGGATCCACCACAACCCCCAAGCGCCCGCCCGCTTCGAGGAGTATCGTGACCTCGTCCGTGCCAACGCCATTTGCTGCTGTGTGGGCGCCTCCTCCGATGGCGCGGTGGTGGAGTGGTGCATCACGGACGACAACGAGCGGTTGCGGTTCCACTGCTCCACCATGCTATGCTCCCTAAGTGTCGCCGTGTGCAGGAGCCCCTACTGTTGCACCAACAGCATTCTACGCCACGGGTTCGCCGGGAAGCAGGCCGACGTGGACGACATTGCCATATACTCCTCGGGTTGGGTCGCCCATGTGTTGCTGATTGAGGACGTGGAGAGTGAGTGCGTGTTCCTGTAGGTGTGCTGTGTTGTGGCAAACCACGTCGATTGCGGCGACGTGGACGACAAGGTGCCCTATGACTCCATGGTGCTCATGTCGCCCAGCAGCAAAGGCATGGGGAGAGGACGACGTCGAGCTGCTGGTGTTCAACCCCGAGGAGTGCTCCCATGCTTAAGGTTCGACCACTCGATCCAATGGAGAATTAGGATCCTGAATCTTTTACCGTGATTTTTTTTTGGGTTTCATGTTCAGCCCATTTTGTTAAATTTTTTGGGGTGGATATTGATCCATTGGGCCGTCCTCATCCATTCCACCCCTACAAAAAACCTGAGCTCAAGCAATCCTCGAATTCAGCAATTCCATCCATTTCTATCTCCAAACTATGTAAGACCAGCTGATGGAACCACACGTCATTCAATCAAATCAAATCACTGGAAGCCACCGTCACCGAGTCCCTTGTTTATCAGCTCTAGCCACTGCCGAAACAATCATAGCCATTGCCCGAGGGGCCACGAGGTAAGAGAGAGAGAGAGAGAGGGACATGGGTGGCAGAGCGGCGACTTTGGACGGTGACAACAAGCGATGGCATGGGTAACGGCCAAAATGGAACGACACGATATCGGTGGTGCATCGACCTGCTTGACTTGGGGAAAAGATAGAGCGAGTGGAGGCAATCCTACAGGTGGAAGGCTTACCGAGGGTGACGAATTCGATGGCGGCAGTGGTTTGAAGGTGTAACAGCCCTAACTTAGGGTTTGTATTTCAAATGTAAAATTTTGAGGAGGAATAAAAACTTTTGTTGTCTCTTCAAATCATTTGGAAGTTTTCAAATTTTCCTAGCAATTTCCATTTTCTAGAATTAAATTCTTGTGAATGGAAATTGTTGTCAAGCTAAATTCTTAGCTTTCAAACTTGTGATCATCCTCTGAAATTATTTTCCTATCATCTTGATCATCCTATCTACCTCCCTGAATTATTTCACAATTTTTAGATTTTATTTGCTATTTCAAATGGCCAAGTCAAACTAGTTGAAAATCTGGTCAAATCCTAGGTCGACATGCTTGTGAATTTTCTGCAGAACTTTTCATTGCATAAAAAGTTCTGGAAAATTTATGCAATGTTGTTCTCTGTCTCAAGTAGCTACCATAAAAATTTCGAAATTTTTGGAGCTCGGGAGCTACCTTTAAAAATTCTCCAAACTCTCTCGACCTTTTAAAACCTCAAATCGAAAACACTGTTCCTCGGCCCGAACCCAACTCGGGCTCGAGTCCGACTCGTACCACTTGACTCGGTCGCGTCAACTAAGCGCGCCGCGCGAGTCTAATCGATCGTGACCGTCCGATGCAAATCAAGCGATCCACGTTGCGTGCGAACCGACACTGTCGAATGCATACACCAATCTCGGTAGTCCATTTCGGATCCAGCGGTCGCGCGCGCATCGATCGAATCAAGCCACCGGTTCGCACGCTTTGTGAGTCAGCGGCGGGTGGACCCGGCTTGTCGCCCGTCCTCGTCTCTCCGCGTCTCACCGGAGCGCACCGGCGATCACGCATGTGTGCCACGTACCTGCGTCGCGCCACCTATTTGCCCTCGTGTCCGTCCGTGGAGCATCGCGAGCTTTATAACCTCGCGCGCTCGCTCATTCATCGTTTCTTCGCTCTCTCACTTTCTCGCGCTTCTGCTTTCGCCCGAAGAGGACGGGGTAGCGCCGCCGTGTTAGCGCCGCCCTTGATCCCGCAACCACGCCGCCGTGATCCACGCTCGCGCGCCTCCATTTTGCCCAACCGGGTCCTTGGCGTCCGTGGATCACCAGGCGTATCGTCGTCTCGCCTCCGGTTGCGGCGGTCCCGCGAGCTTGCTAGTTCTCGGTGAGTCTCTAACCTCGTCGCTTGGTCCTCGTGATCGCAATCCTCCTCTCGAGTCTAACGGTGGGCTCGTTTACGTCTTTCGTGCATCGTGGAAGTCGTGCGGTGTTTCTTCCTCGCGCACGGTGTTCGCCGCGTGGCAATTCAGCGCCTCGGACCTTCTTCTTCGACTTTGTCTTGTGCTTATTGCTCCCGGAGTCGGCGATCGTGGCGCAACTTCTGAAGCCGCTCGAAGTGCGTAGCGCCTTCTGCGAGCCGTAAGCTTCTTCTCCGCCTCCGTGTCGTGGGCCCATATCCGCGACCATTGGGCTCGCGTCATCGGCATCAAGTTCGTGGAGTGCGGTGCACCGTCGTGCCATCCCCGAGCTCGAGCCTCGGCCATTCTCCAGATCCCCCACCTCGCCGTCGCGGCCGCGTGTGGGAACTCCGTCGAGCCGCCGGTAGCTAAGGTCTAATCCCCTTCTTAAGCTCTAACCATCTTTTAGTCTGTATCACTGATTTGTGGGCCCTCTTTGGTTAATCGCGTTTAGAAATCCTTTAATCCAGCCCGTTATTTGTTCTCTGAGTCACTGCCATGTGGGTCCATGTTGTCGATTAGGTTTGTGTAGTTACGGTTATGCGTTTTCTGTTTGGAAGCGTATTTCTGTGAGTGTTTTGGGTTTGCACTTTAGTGAGCCGAAGGCGTATTCTTTGAATACGCCTTCGACGTCACTTTAGCGAGTCTTATTTATCTGGTCGGCGTTAGCATGGGCCCATTGTCGATGGTGGAGCTTCTTGTTGGCGGTAGAAAAAGGATTTAATGCTTTAGTATTTACGTAAAATGTTTTCATTGCCTTTGTTAATTCATTTAAACTTAGAAAATGCATAACTAATTCAATTTTTATCCAAATTGTATGAAACCAGTCTTTGTTAATTTTCATTTTAAGTGTGCTATTTGATAAAATTAACTTCACCCATGTCTCTGTAGCAAAAATCTGTTAGCTAATAAAATGATGTCTTATGTATCTTCTAAATTAGAAAATGCATATCTCTTCCAATAATTGTCCAAATTAAATGAACCCAATTCAGTAAAATTTCATTTTCGTTATACTAACTATTAGGATAGATTTTATACATCGGTTCTGTTCATGAAAATTTGTTAAGTAATTAACTAGTGACTTGTTGTGTTTTTAGCTTAGAAAATTCATAGAAAATTGCTAATAACTTAAAATGATTTGTTCTCTGTTTCTAAAATTTTGTTATATCATGCTTAAATTTTGTGTGAGTTTTGGCATGTTTTGATGTTGTTGTATGTTTGAGTTTTTGTCGGTGTTATTCGTTCTTATTTCTTTGTTATGTTCGATCGTTAGGCTTCGATATTTGCGGCAACCACGAGGACGATCCTCGCGCCATATTGAGCAACGGCGGCCGGGCAAGCGATTTGATCATGATTAATCCCGGTATTTTAAAGTTTAATATTTTGTTTCATTTGTATGTATGCATCGCTTAATTTGTGTTAAAATGGTTAGCTAAATCACAGAGATGCATATCCTGTAGGCAAATATTGGTCTCTACTACGAGCCTAGGTTATTTCTTTGTGATTAGAGGTGTTTGGATGATCTCTTGTCACTTAGTAGATACGATTTTAACTTGCTTAGACATGCTTAGCTATCGGTAGAAGCGGGCGGTTATCGACTTTAGTCGGTAACCTTGATCACACAACATCTATTATAACTTTATGTTTGACATTTTTGTTTTGCTTATTTGCAAACTAAAATCAAAAACAAAAAAATGATTTAGACAGCGGGCACAATGGTAAGATTGGTGTGATCATTGGGTGTGATCGAAAGGTGCGGGTCAATTAAGGACCGAACATCTTGTGAGTTTACATTATCCGAGCATTTCGTGCTAACCACACTAGAGGTATGGGACCTCTCTTGACCTAGTACTTTGGCGTGTATTGGTCGGGTCGCAGGAGGTCGCGCAGGAGGGACGGAGGTGGGAGCATGGTAGTTGTCAGAAAAGCTTTATCACGAGTGGGTAGTTGTCTTTTCGGCTTTACCATGTAAGCGTATGGGTTTCTATCCATACGAGCGGCTCGGGTTGATACACAATATTGGAAAGCAGATCTCGTAGGACTTAGTGGCTTGCATACCTTGGAAGTGTGCTTTGGCTTAAAGGCGATGCAGGTGTGGGTGCATGGTACACCTGCGCAGGTTAAAAACTATTCGAATAGCCTCGTCCTAGGTGATGGACACGCTTGGGTAAGCTTATCGAGAGTTAGACTACAACCTTTTAAAAGTAAAACTTGTAGGTGGTACGAAACGGGGATTAGTGCTATGTTGTGGTGACTATTGGGATAGTCACTTCTAGGTGGTTACTTGTATCTATGTTTATCTCGCAGATTATTTCAACGGTAAAATGAATTGCAACCTTGCCTTTAAAGCGTATTACATTATTGCAAATAAAGTTGGCTTTATGCAAATGAAACATATGACCTCCACCAAATAAGCTCGCATGTAGCATATGAGCAGTGCGCTAGTTCACACGTCAGTCTTGCGGGTACAAAGACAATCTTTGTACTCGGTGCTTTGCTTAATGTTTTTGTTGCGAGAGGAAGAAGGTGAGCCTCGGGGTCCTCATACGTGAGTGTGTTGCCGCTTCTTGGACGACTAGTCTTGGCGGTCGGTCAGATGCCTTGTGGGTTGAAGGCACAGCGATTGGCTTTGTTTATAGCCATCTTATGGCACTTTTGCTTCATTGTCGTTCTTGTCTATTTGTGTATCTTGTGGCACAATCGGCCTATGTACGTAGTATTGTTACTATTTGTTTATCTTCCGTTTGTAGTGTAATGTTTGGACTCTATGTTTTGAATGGAGTTGATGTCTAATTTTGTAACGAGTGCATATCTTGCTTTCGGAAGTATACATATCTCGAGGATCAGTTTATTTGATTTGTGATGCTAGGACCAGGTGGTTGGTTAAGCATTACAAGCCAAATAAACTGGGGTCCTCACAGAAGGACGACGTGATACGGTATCAAACAACATTATTACTAATTTGGTCGAAAGTGAGTCAGGTGTAAGCAAAGCCAGAAGAGAGCAAGGTCCATGACAAGTTCTTGAAGGGCCTGAGAGTCCATGACCAGATCCACAAGGTCTACGATCAGTTTTAGAAGATCTACGACTAGCTTACAAAGGTTTACGATCAATTTCACGAGAGCTACAACCAGTACTCGACGGAAGAAGTACTCGTCGGGAACAAAGACATGAGTCGAGAGCGATGATTCACAGAAGGAGTACTCGGCGGGAGCGATGCTCGGCGGGAGCGATACTCGGTGGGAGGGGTACTCGACGACAATAGTACTTGGCGTCAACAGTACTTGGTGGGAGCAATCTACGACCAGGACCAAGAGACTTACGACCACGACTAAGTGGTTCACGACCACGATCAGATGGTCTACGACCACGTTTAGGAGGTCTGCAACCACATCCAGAAGGGTTACGACCATGACCAAGTCAGCGTCCAGGTCTTCGGCCAGGTCCACGACCAGGTGGTCCAAAACCAATATGGCAAGTGAAGAAGATGGAAAGATCGGAAGCCAAAGATGTGCCAGGATAGAAGAACATACGGTTTCCCCGATCAGATACATCTGGATTGGTTCCATACCAATTCAAATCAGTTTATTAGGAAAGTAAGAGTTCATTTTGGATGTTTAGTCTGTTTCTTAGGGATAGAGTCCAGGTAGATTATGTTTCTGAGTTTGTTTTTGGTTTAGTTGTGGAACCGTGCGTGTGTTTAGTTGGCTACACCCTTAGGTGCCAATATAAGGCCAGAGTATAGCCCATTGTAAAGAGAGGTGGACAAGTTATGAGTTAAGGAATAGATACCGGAAAATCATCATGGTTTTGGTGGCACGTTTAACGTGGTCTTGAGATTTCCGAAAGGAATTAATTTTTGGTGTGTTGAATCCAATTGAGGTGTTGGATTTTTACTCGCTGGAACTTCAGTTCTTCTACCCTTTATTCACATGCTGTGGTGTGAGAGAAGGTTTATCAAGAAGGTCTTGTTGTTCTTGTGCTGTGTAAGGGCTAGAAAGCTACTATCAAGATGTATCATGAAAGATCGGGCCAAACAACAAGATCCCGCTAACTTGCTAGTTGGATCCTTATCACGATGGGTCAGACGACTTTGTCTGGTGATGTGCTGCAAGAAAAACCAAAATGATTGAAACTTATTGGAAGACAGAACACGAGATGACGCTATCGGTTTGGCATGAACCTCACTACAGTAGTGGCGCGGGACTGCGGTGTGGCGATTGATCCTATGCGTGCGCGTCAAAGCTCACCTCAGCTTTAGTGTTGACTTCGATGTGCTAAGACGGGCATTGGCTCTCACTAGCAATGATGGCAGTGCGAGAGGAGCTCGAGGCTCGAAAATCGAAGACATGATGATGAGGATGGAGTGAAGAGGATGAAGCAGGGGTCAGGCGCAAAACAGAGTGGCAGTGCGAGAGAAGCTCGAGGCTCGGAAATCAAAGACAAGAATATGAGGATGGAGTGAAGAGGATGAAGTACGGGTCAGGCACAAAACAGACTTTTCACTCACCTTCTCTCTCCTTTCGCAACCGGATATTATATTACACCAGCAAATAGCCATCAAAATTTTGTGTTTTTCAACAAAGACATAAAAAACCAATATCCTGAAGTAAATGGCACCAAAATTGAGTGTCTTGTAGCTAGGGGTGGATATCGAGTCAGACGCTTGTTTTATTGAGCTTTTCCCGAAATTGACACAATTTGATTTAATATCATTTTTATTAGTTTGGAAGTATTTTTAGAACCGAGTTAATGAGTCGAGCCGAGCCAAGTTAGAGCGAAATTCAATTTCATTCAAAGTCGACTCATTTCAATGTTTAACTAATTAACAAGTGTAATTAGGGCAATTTTGAACCGAGTCTAGCCAATTTAAATGTTGGGAAGCAGTGTATTTTTTTTCTACAGGTAGCCATATTTTTGGCATAGATGTTCGAGTGATTTGGAGAATAGATATAAGAAACAAAAAAGAGTTTAACCTTTGTGTGTTGACGGTCTCATTAGTCCAAAAAGCTTAGGAAAAGGTGCTGATTAAAATACATTAAAGTTCATGAACAGAGTCCTTCTTGTTAGGTAAATAGTGTCAGCTATGTTGACTTTTAACTAGATCTATTTTATTTAGAGTTTTAAAAAGTTTACTAATTAGGCAAATGAAACATAGTGCATTTCGGAATCAAACTTTTTTGTTTGCCAATATTTAACCAATATCAAGATACAAAACGTGACATATCAACCAAAACAACGAAAATGCTGAAAGGCGAAAGCTACAATACAAGGTTATAAAAACTGAACAAGTCAGCTACATGCTCATATCAACCATGGTAGTTAGGATCGCGATCCTACTCTTAGAGTCTTACGATTCTACGAACCCACGACAGCCTGTCGATCCGAGTCTCACTGTCGATCCGATCCTACTCAAGGTAGTTAGGATCGCGATCCTACTCTTAGAGTCTTACGGTTCTACGAACCCACGACAGCTTATCAATCCTACTCGTAGAGACTTAGGGTAATTTTTTTTAGAGGCCAGGCTTTGCTGATATTTTGTTTTAGAGCAAAATTTGTTGATATTAATTTCTGAGAATGAAACTATAAATAAACAAGGAGCGTGCAAAATATTATATCAGTGTGGTAATATTGTTCTCTGTGATTGAACTATATCACCCATCATGTCAGAACCATTATGCTTTTCTGTTTTGTGATAAGGAGTGTTTTGCCCCTTTTTTGGTAATAAGTAAGTGGTAAACTTTATAAGAATCATACAAACTTATAATATAGATTGTAAATATGTGTATTTTTACAAATCCGTAGAATCGCCGATTCTACGATTCGATATTCGATCGATCGATCCTACCGGAGGCAAATCGATCCGACTCGGGATCTCGACTCTGACTACCTTGATATCAACTAAGAAATGTTCAACAAATTGGAGATCAAAAACGACCCCTTGAGAATGCTTTTATAAGAATAATTTTTCCAAGTATGTTTGGCCAATGAAAAGTTACCTAAATACTGACATCAAATTCCTACTTCTCTAAAATTCTGGCCCAAACTGCTCTAAAAAAATGTAAATTAATGTATACTATAATTTTACAACAATAATAATCATGTCCTAAACAATTGCGTGGGGACAATTGCATCTGCCCTTAGCAGTAAGAAAAACCACATTCAACCGAATTGGATCAGATGGCTCCTCGTCAACTTGAGTACCTCTGAGAAGTGAGAACCCTTTAATCTTTATGCAGTTTTTCTTTTAAATTTTATATAATCAAACTAGTAGAAATTTACAGAAGATGAATATACAGATGAATGTAGTGCAACACTGTCTTTCCTGAAGCCACTAGGACTTTTCACTACTCGTAGGGTGCCCAAAGTTACAATGAAGCAAGGGCCTCTCTCCACAACTTCACCATTTGCTGCAATTTAGCTTGCTTCGTGGTGATGATGTTACCAGTTGCATAGCATGGTGTATTTTTCACTTTATCTATGCATATGAAAAATCTTTCCAGTAAAATACATATCTTTAAGACAATCCAGAACTACGAACATTTCACTCTTGTGTTTCATCTACAACAAACAAGTTACATTTCGGTTAAGCACTTGGGCTCTTCTATGTATCTAATAATACACACTTGAGGCATTTCCACAGGTGAAATAGACGTGCAGCTTGTGAAATATATTTTTCACTTTATCAAGTGCATTCTAAGCAGCTCTTTTAGCTTGAATTGGAAATATCTTCCGTTTTGGAATTCATTCCAAACAGTTACCAGTCTGCAAAACATGTTAAAATTGTTTATGTTGCAAGAAAATAGGTAGAAAAAAGATTACAAGTTCACACTACTACTACATTTAAAAACTGGTACATGCTGAGAGTTCAAGTTGTACCAATAAAAAAGTAACACTTCAAAAACCTTAAATGAGCTAAACAAATCAACAAGAATTAATACAGTCTGTGTGTGAAAAAACTGAGGATTCAAAATACTCGAATAACTATTGCTCTTCAATATTGGTCAACAGCCATGCCACAGAGTTTGTTTTATTTGGCAGTCTATTCAAACCGTGCTATACAATAACAGGGGAGGCATGATTGAAAAAGCACCGATTCCAATAGTAATAGAAGCGAATACCACCATAATACATTATTTTGAAATAATATAAAAATAATCCATACATCTTTGTTGCTAATGATTTGACAAGTATTCTCTTTTAAGCTTTGTGCATCATTTACAGTTAGTCAATTCTAACAAACTGAGTTATGATATTTAGTTAATTTTTCTTGAGACATATCTAGTACAAACCATAATTTAGGTGCAATCATGCATCCACTTTTGGTTTAATCTCCAAAGATCAAATCAACATGAAAAATTCCAATTACATTTGAGGAGATAGCCATTGGAGTATTGGATTAACCTTTAAATGTCAAGCTTAAACTCAAAACAAGTTAGGTGAGATGAAAAAGAGAAGTTTGTTGTGAATAGTAACCTTCGGATTTTTATTTATCCATTCCTTTAATTTATAGTTTGTCAGGGTTTTGTTTCTTTTTTTTTTTTATTTCTCCCAATGCAAATTGAATTTGAACTTGAAATTTTAAATGGAGGTAACCTAAATTGAGATCTACATTCACAATTAGCATTTTTTTGGGTAATTTTTCATGTTTATTTTGTTAACGGGGTATTTGTGATATTTTCCTATTGTTCTAGGGTTTAGTCTTGTGTCCTTTTGTACTCTATATATTGCCCATTGGGCTATTGTAATACATACAAAATATTCATAACATGGTATCAGAGCAAATGTTAAAACCCTAGCCTAACCTAGCCTCCAATTGCTTCTGCTACCCGCTACCTCAGAGATGAGCAATCTCCACTCCCGAGGGCGGCCACATTAGTCGTAGTCTTTCCTTATAGTATAACATGCAGCAGGAACATCTTCATCTTGAATCAACCCTCCTCATCGCCGGATCGGGAGCACCTCCCTCACCTTCTGGAAGCTGCAGACGAAGGGCTTGTCGGCGATGGCGCCAACTGCTCCGGCTTGCGCTGCTGGCAGTTGCTGCCGCTCCACCGCCTGCACCGCTGCCTCCAGGACGGAGCCCGCGAGGCTTATGGGCCCCTCCAGTCCTCCTCCGCCTCCGCCTCGAGATCCTTGGCGATTCCACTCGACCGCATCGATGGAGTGGGCGCTCTGGTGTCTGCGTTGCTCTTACGCGGAGATTATGAGAAGGAAGGGAGGAAGAAGACACAGATACGTCGATGAGCTGCAGTGTTGCCTCGTGGACCGCGTCGATGACCTATCGTTCGAGTTCATCGCCCTGGACACTACTGCAGAAAAGGTCATCATAGATGGTTCAAAAACGTCATTATAGACGGTTTCGTGAGCTGTCTAACTTTATGGGTCAGTAATAATATGTGGTCATCACAAACGGTTTTCGAACCGTCTGTGATGCAGACTATCATAGACAATTATTAACTCAGAATCGTCTGTGATAATGGACTATCATAGATGGTTTGTAGATGAAATCATCTGTGATAGCTGATGTATCACAGACGGTTTGTAGATGAAAGCTATGCGTGATAGGTGATGTATCATGAGCGATTTGTCCTAAGGAACCGTTTGTGATAGTTATTTCTCTATAAAATCTCCAAGCAGTGACTGCTTGTGCCCTTTAAAATAGGCTATATATATATATATATATATATATATATATATATATATATATAGTTAAATAGTAGTCCATTGTTAGCTAACTCGAGCCCTGAATTCAACTAGCTAGCTCGTTCCTTGGGCGTTCATCTTAAACGTGTAGGTGAACCACGACCTACTTCATCGAACCTGACACACTGGAGTGTATGATTTGCTTCATGCAATGGCAGCCCAAGTTTAGGAGGATTCTATAAGCACTTGGAGGATTCTACAAGTGTGATTTTATGTTGGAATTTGTATGGAAATCAAATTATAATTTCTCTTTTATTTTTTATTGTGAATTTCAACTATTTTTTCTTGGAATTCGTATCCAAATCCAATTGCTATTTTTCTTTATTTTTTATCCCAAATCCAATTGGAATTAAAGAAAATAGCAATTGCTTTAAGATGTAGAGTTGCATAAGATGTAATCTTGGCCTTCTCTATACTTGCTAATATTCTTTATCAATTAAATGTGATAACAATAAATCAGACTTTTGAGATCAAATAATGCTTCACTAGAATGTTAAGAAATAACTTCTAAAATAGCAGTTTTATACTTTCAGTCATTAGAAGATCATTCAACTAACAGTGTGCGGAAATGCTTTATTATCAGATTAGCCAATTAGTAACTAGTTAAATGAAAACTGAACAGAATCATTAATATCAAATACTGGGCAGAATCACTAATCTCAACAAAATAGCCAATCTGCTATCAGTAAACCAGCAAAAGTACATAACATAAATTCTGTCCAGTTTTAACTGAAAACAAAAAATATCAGAACTAGCTGCTTAGTACAAATTGACAATGAGAAGCAATCCAAATAGCCCAAGTTTGATATTGCTATCACATCAATTTCATAATATGAAAATTATCCTTATCAAGCAATTACCAGAGCCCAACACAATACCAAGTCTCCTAATGCTAGTCAAGGCAGATTGAAATACAACTAGCACATCACACTTAGTAAAGTAAATCAATTATGAAAAACAAAAACAACTCACGAAGCGATGGTAAGAACTACCAAGGATGCACTGGCCGAGTGCACCTCAGAGCAAGAGAGGAGGTGCGCCGGGCTCGAGGAGGAGGCGCGCTGGGCTCAGGGGAGGAGGGGCGCCTGGTTCGGGGAGGAGGCACAGGCTTGGGGGAAGAGGCACGCCGGGCTCGAGGAGGAGGTGGCGTCGAGGACGACGGCGATGGGCTTGGTGAGGGGAGGAGGCGTGCCAGGCTCAGGGGAGGAGGAGCGTTGGGTTCGGGGAGGCGGCAGCTCGTGCTCGGGGAGGAGACAGCGGGCTCGGGGGAGGAGGCACACCGAGCTCGAGGAGGAGGCGGCGACGGGCTCGGAGGAGGAGAAACTTGATCGTTTAAGTGGGAGACGTGGGAAAACCTAGAGGCTGAATATAAATAGAGATGTAAATCACAGACGGTTTTAACTAGAACTGTCTGTGATAAATTAACATCACAGGCAGTTTTAAAGTAAAACTGTCTGTGATAAATAAACATCACAGGAAGTTTTAAAGTAAAACTGTTTGTGATAAATACACATCACAGGAAGTTTTAAAGTAAAACTGTCTGTGATAAATACACATCACAAACGGTTCCACTAAATAACCGTCTGTGATAATAAATATTCTCATATACATAAATGCAAATTCAGAACATATAACATATTCACATATTAGTAAATCATTAGTTTGAGCTCAAAGTCTGATTTGCAGTTGTCATATTTAATTAGTGAAGAATATTGACAAAAATAGCGAGGAATTATATCTGAATATTTGCTAAAACTATGCCAAAATCGTTAATTTTACGACAAGTAGTTCAATTACACCTGTGTAAAGAACTTGGCGTATTTATGCCTAATCATACAATCGTCGCTGCAGAAGACGACGTAGTCGTCCCACCCTTTCGTTACGCTGCAGTCGGTGCTCGTGCACTGGTGGTCGTCCTTCGGCAGTGCCAACACCTGACCTTGCGGCCCGCCCATCTTCTTCCATGTCGCCTCCCGGACCACATCCGTAGTGAGCCTCTGACACCTTATGCACTCCCGGTTGGTCCTTTTGGCCGATTCGTCCTCGACCTGGCTAATGTAGTGCTTCCCAACGTCGGGCGCCTCGCCGCCCATGTAGAGGAGGCCGAGCACATAGGCTGCGGCCTTGTGTCCGGCGACGGTTGCCCGATCGAGGCACACAAGGCTGTGTTGCATGTCATGGTGCGCGAAGACGAGCGTGAGGCCGACGATGAAGCATGTCTCTATGTTGTCGGCGTCGGCTAGGTGGTTGATGACGACGAGGTAGCGCTCGTTGTCCAGCCACTTCATCGCCTCCTCCCGCTCCAACGCCACACGCCTCCCCACGACACGCTCTTTGGACACCCTGTATATGACCTTGCAACTCCAATATACGTACATAATTCAAGATGTCATAATAATCTTAATACAAGAATTACCCCATAAGAGAAAATTAAAAGGCCAAATACGTACGTGGCTCGTAGGGTGCAGAGGTCAGCCATGGGCTGAGTAGAGCTCGCGGCTTCGCGGCCGATTATGTCGACGACGACTTCGTGCGGAAGAGCGATGGCGATCGCCGACCTCCTCGCCTTGGTCCTCGTCGTCATGCTCCGCGTGCTCACCATGGTGCGCGATCGACGGTACTAGCTAGCTGCTTACGTATTGATCAGTACCGTGCGTCCTCATCATGGCGCGCGATGATCATTCTTATAAAACAAGAGTAACGCCGGCGCGCGAGACGCATCGCGCGGGTGCCGAAACATTGAATTATCACAGACGGTTATATTTAAAAACGTCCGTGACGTCTGTAATCACAGACGGTTCTTGTTTAGAACCGTTTGGGAATTATCATAAACGGTTCTTATTCAAAACCGTCTGTGACATTTGTAATTATAGACGGTTCTTGTTAAAACTGTCTATGATGAGGCCTCCAGCTTGAGTTGTAAAGGTAAAATTACTTTCCCTGAGAAGATAGAAAAATGAGTGTTAACCATATTTATGAAAAATAATTCCCGAAAAGATGGTGATGTTTTGGTTACCAATGATTTATTTAGAAGTCTCTAAATAAATCATATCCATCGGACTTCCGTCTTTATTCGTTTAATCTTTCCACAAGTTGTTGACCTATAAATAACTATCAGAAGAGCAGAACTAAGAAAAAATCATTCACAAACTTCCCATCTTTTCTTATTTCTATTTCTTCTTAAATTTCTCATCTTTATACCCTTCTAGTAAGACAAAATTCGTGGAACAAATTGACTTTTCGACCTCCGTGGAAAGAACAAAATCCATGGATGCCTTCAATTAAGGTGGCTGGAAGGTCAGTTTGGTCTATGGATTTAAAGTCTTCAAGAAATTGGTAGAAGAATATCTCTACGATCAGGTAAGCACTTTACTGTCTATGATGTGTAACTTCCGATCAAGTGAAGTACTTCTGCTTTCTTCTGTTGATCGGAAGTTACACATCAAAGACAGTGAAGTTACACATACAAAACGAGGTGCTTACCGGATTACATATATTCTGCTTTCTTCTGTTGGAGATCAACTTTGACCACTTTAAAAGATCAATCTCGAGGCGGTGGAATCAACTAACTAGCCGTTTCTCATTACAGACGATATCAATAAATAACCATCTATAAATTTAGTGATATCACAGATGGTTCTTCAATATGAACCGTCTGTGATACTTCACAGATGGTCTTCAACTTGAACCGTTTGTGATATTACCTCTTCACAAACGTTTTTTAGCGCAGCTAGTAACACAGACGGTCGCTAAATTAAAATCGTCTATGATTGTATTTAATACTGACAGTTTTGGTAATCCGTCTATGATGAGGCATCCAGTATTAGCCTTTTTGTAGTAGTGGGAAGTCGCGCCCGAAGCTGCCTGCTCCTTCCTCGACTTGCATGTGTTGAATTCGAGATAGAAGCTTATCCATTACTAGATGAATTGACATAAAAAAATCAGTATCCTTAACTCTTCTCGGCCACTACCTGTCCAGATCAGATCTGGATTGGGTCTGCCTCTGCTGCTAGTTATCGTTTGAGTCTTTTCTTTCTTCGTGTCGTTTCTTCTGTTGCGTCCATCCAAGTTCGTACTACTCTATCTTTGAGTTCGTCTAAGCCATATGAGTCCACAAATTTATTGTCAGTCATAGAAGCATAGGAATTCCTTTTACATGGCAGTAGCTACCGCTCTTCTCTCTGAGTCGTTGCAAATCGTAGAAGTTGTTATGATGCCGCCGCTTCTCTCTGAGCCGTCGCCCTGAGTTTCTAAGGTCGTCGTGCTTCTTCTGCAATGCGCCTCCGTTGCGCTTCTTGTGCACTGCGCCACCGTTGTCTTAGGTTTCGATCTACACCACCATGCTTCTATCTATTCCTCTTTGGCTTGATTTGACAACTCTCTCTATTCTTGTCGGTTTCATCATCTTTTTCATCGTGTTGCCGCGGTTGACTTTGCTCCCACTTGTCTCTACTTTCTCAGCCCCTGCACCTTGTGCTTTATGGGCTGTCGCATGACCCCAGGTGAGAGATCTTTTGACACTTGATATATTTTCTAAGAGCTGCATGACCCCAGGTGAGAGAAGATCTTTTGATACTTGATATATTTTATAAGAGCTGCATGTAACGACGACATTATCGAGACTCGGATTTCGGATTTTCTCTATTGTAGTGTCAACCCTTTCCAAATGCAATGCTATTGCATACGTCTTGCATTTGAGAGGGGGGGGTGTTAAGGGTATTTGTGGTATTTCTCTATTGTTGTAGGGTTTAGTTTTGTGTCCCTTTGTACTGTATATATTGCCATTGGACTATTGCAATACATAAACAATATTCATAACATATTTGGTGCTTGCAGCAAAGTAAAATAATGGTTCGCACTAAATCATGATCGCATCTAAATGATGGTTCACGCTAGACATGTTCCCATTTATGCTAGTAAAATGGTGATATTTAAATTTGTACCAAATTTACTTAGGTTTTTTTTTAATTATATTGAAGAAAAGTGAATAATTGATGCACGTGGCTCCAAATTTCGATTAAATCTTGTCTCTGTGCGAACATAGAAACTACTAGTAGTCAGATTTGCTTTATACGTTCTAATGAAAGGCTAAATGAGAGTGTATTCTGTATTTAAGACTCAACATTTTGTTTGATCTAGAGAAATAGATTGATTTTGTGTTACCACAGCTTTCAAAATTTTTTTATCACTAGTTCAATACGTGTGTTTTGCTACTCATAAAACAACAGATTAAAAATTACATTTTTTTTAACCTAAGAAGTTTTCGTTTTAGCCCTTTCATATCTACAAATAGGAACGCTAGAAACATAAAAGTAATTTCAACCACGCCCTTATCTGTCAGTTTCAACCTTTCCCACCGCCATGGTCCCTGCGGCCTGCGTCACGCGTCCATCGTTGCCAACAACCTATGCCGCTCCTGCGGCTCTGCAGCTATTCGTGGCCGAGGTCCGCCACGACCGGCGTCGCATTTGTCGCCATGCTCTTCAGTTTCTGCTGCCACCCTGGGCGATCTATGCGTGCCCGTCACTCCTAGATTTCTTCGCCGCCACGTGTCCTAAGGCCATTGTCTAGAACATAACAATGTGGACCACCACGCCTGCGACGGACACGGTGGAGACAGTATCAGGTAGCGGTGCTCTTCCAAGGTTGCTCTCGTGGTACATCCCGTGTGCGTGTGGTGTCGTCGCTCTTGGGATGCTTGCCTCGCCATTGCACACCTCGTGTAGCCTGGCACGACCATCATCGGAAACAAGTTCATCCAGGCCGGGATGCCAGAGACAGAGACAGAGACAGAGACGCGTCAGATGGTGAACATGACCCGCATGTCCATGGCGCTGCCATGCTGCATGAACATGGTTTTCATTTGCTCGTCGCCCACATCCACAACAATTCACAGTAGGTAGTCGCAGTAGGTACGGACAAGTGTAGAATGTAGATGCATGTTCGCCCACAAAATCTTCGATATCAAGTACAGATGTGCACATGCACCATACTCCATTTAAAAATATACGATGTTTTGGACATCGACAAGGTCACTAACATGCAACTTTATCTATTACTTTTTATGTGAATGTGTTTATAAAATAATATAAATTATTATATTATAAAAATATTTTTCATGACTAATATAATGATACTATTTTCACATAACCAATACAAATAGTTTTTATATATTAGTAGTCAAAGTTAAGAAAGTTTGACTGTATTTTTCTAAAACGTCGTGTATATCTAAACTGGGTAAGTAATTAGCAATAATGGTGGAGCAAATATAGGAAGTCTCGGTCAGGTTTGTTATGTGAGGTAAGGCATGATCCTCAATCCCATACCAATCAGCCGTAACTATCCAGGAGATGTGATACGTGACCAGGCGCATATACCGGCATGTACACGTGAATTGTGCAGAGGAAGGAGGCCCACCCTGTCGGCGCAATTTTTTCTCTTGTGGGCATTGTGCACGCACGCGTGGGGAGGGAGGAGAGAATGCATCACTCCCAAACTCTTTTTATATTAGTATAAAAGATGCTTCTAGTTATGTTGTCTACAAATTAATAATGTAAAAAAAACAAGAATAACAAAACTATGCACTCAGTCTGGTATGCTTTAGAAGATGTGTTTTATGGTGAAGCAACCACAACGATTGTAATATGATAAGAAAAAAACTACAAAACATATTTTTTTCTACTATTACATCAAATAAAGATTTAAGAATAGGCACCACAATACTTGTCAATAAAAGCATGGAATTACCTGTTGCAGCAAGAAAGTTAGTATCAAGATTCTTATCCATGTTTACAGCATCCAAGTCCAATGTTAGATAATAGCTCATGTATGGTGTATGTGCTCTAGTAGATTATGCAGCTTCGAGGGCCTCCTTCGAAATAATGGTTCAAGACGGAAAGAAGAACTACCATTTTTCAACTTTTTAGCATCGTACATTTCATTCCATGCTTGAACTATCTCATCAATCTTGAAGCTCAATCCTGCAGAACAAAAAAAATCTCTTAACAACTTATATACACCATTAAAGGTAGTTGAGAGGTTCTAACATGCATCTGAAATTTTTTGACATGAAAGATTGTTAAAGGTATAGTTCAACAATTGGTACTGAAACTGATTCTATTTTTTACCAGTGGTGAGGTACAACATGACCACGAATAATCCATGCAATCTGAGTTTATCAACAATAAATAGTTGTTAAGTTATACCGATGTTAGTTCCAAAATCTAGCATCACAAATTGTAGCACAATTGTTTGTGCTGTGAATATTGTGTATATATTCAAGAGGGCTCAATGAGCAATATATATAGAGAGTACAAGGGGGTATGCTATATACAGATAAAGAATACAAAAGAGTCCTATTCTAACACCCCCTCAAACTTATGATGGATCATACATATTGAGTTTGGAGAGAAAATACAAATGTTGTACCCTAGTCTGTGGTTTCGTGAAGAAGTTAGCAACATGTAACTCTGAGGGTACAAACTGTAAAGCAAGTACTCCCTCTTGCACCTGTGAGCGAGTGTATGAAGCATCTACACCAATGTGCTTAGTGAGCTCATGCTACACTGGGTCTCGAGCAATGCGATGCTTTGTCTTGTCGGACAAAAGAGTCATAGGTCCCATCACAGGCACTCCAAAATCTGCAAGTAGCCACCTCAACCAAGTAACCTGTGCTGCCATTGCTGCTATAACTCTCAACTCAGCCTCTGCACTCGAACGGGAAATTGCAGTCTGCTTCTTAGTCTTCTAGGCAATCAAGGAGGAGTCAAGAAAAAACACAGTATGTAGAAAGAAAATGACGATTAGAAGGATCACTAGCCCAGGTCGCATCGGAGTACGCCTGAAGCTGTAGGGAGATAGAGTTAGGGAAAAACAATCGACGAGAGATAATCCCACGCAAGTAGCGAAGAACACGAAGAAGGTGACTGTAGTGAAGATGGGTAGGATGAGCCATGAACTGACTCAAGATATGAACAACATAAGCAATATCAGGACGAGTGCTCACAAGATATACCAAACTCCCAACAAGATGGTGATATCAAGTAGAATCCTCAAGAAGATCATCATCGGTGCACAGTGAAGGGATAGCTCTATGAGAGTCTCAGTAGTGCGAGTGTCAGTCAGACCAGACCGATCAAGAAGATCCTGGACATACTTCTGTTGGGAGAGGTAGTAGCCCTCAGACATGGAAGAGACTCCAATCCCAAGGAAGTACGTAAGAGAACCAAGATCAGTCATCAAAAATTGCTCACTGAGATGCTTCTTCACTTACGTGGTGAATGAGGAATCATCACCAGTGATGAGCATATCATCAACGTACAGAAGAAGCAGTGTCCTACCCCAAGATGAGACATGGACAAAAAGAGCGAGATCATGGGAACTGACAGTGAAACCGACAACAGTAATTACTGAGGTAAAAAGAGCAAACTAGGCACGAGGAGCTTGTTTGAGGTCATAAAAAGCACGACGAAGACGATAGACGTGCCCATCGGGAATAGAATACCCAGGTGGTGGCTGCATGTAGACCTCCTCATGCAAAATACCATTAAAAAATATTCTTAACATCCAGCTGAGAGATAGACCATCGATGAACAGAAGCAACCGCAATAAGAGTGCGAACAGTGGTCATATGGGCAACAGGGGAAAAGTCTCATCGTAGTCATGACCGTACTCCTCTTAAAAGCCGCGAGCCACAAGATGAGCTTTGTAGCGCTCGATAGTACCATCAGACCGGGTCTTAATCGTGTACACCCACTTGCATGTGATCGGACGAGCATGCACACGTGTCGGTACAATATCCCAAGTCTCTGTACGTCAAAGAGCATCAAGCTCCTCTGCCATAGCGAGCTACCACTCAGAATGAGGAGTAGGCTCACGATAAGAACTAGGCTCGATGTGAGAGAGCATGAGTTATCGAGCAAATCCAAGACAATCGGGAGGTCGAAGGGATGTCCGGTCACGAAGGACATAACAAGGAGCATCATCAGGAGGATCAGATGTGGGTATCGGCAAGATAACAGGAGAGGAGACTGCGAAGGACGAGGACGCCTGGAGTAGTGAATACCAGAGAAACGAGACGATGGTGCTGCAGGAGGCAGCACCGGAGGCGAACGTACAGAAGAAATCACTAGAGACAGGCTAGGGGAATACTGTGATAGTGGAGAAATGGGTGAAGAGTCAGAAAGAGACAACCATGAAATCGACTCAACAGTAGAAACAGGAGGAGCCAAATCTCGATAGAAGAAAGGCCGAGATTCGTCAAAGACAACATCTTGTGAAATCCTGATCCGTCGAGCAGAAGGATCCCAGCAACGATAACCCTTATGCTCAGAACTATAGCCAAGAAACACTCACTCAACTGACTGGGTCGATAGTTTAGTGCGTTCACGAGGCTGCAGCAGAACAAAACAAGTATAGTCAAAAACACGAAGGTGAGTACTGGGGGGCTCGAGAGTAGAGGCGCTCTATGGGGTGACACCCTTAAGAAGCGGTGGAAGGCTGCATATTGATGAGATATGCGATCGTAGAAACGACCTCGACCGAAGCGTGGTGGGCGTGAAAGGCAAGGAGAAGAGTGCGGGCAGTCTCAATCAGATGACGATGTTTGCGCTCAGCAACCCTGTTATGAGCATAGGCACCAGGACAAGAAAACTGGTAAAAGTGCCATGCACAGAAAGAAACTGTCTAAAAGCGCCAGAATAGTACTTGCCAGCAGAATCACAGCGAAAAGTACGAATAGTAGAATCAAACTGAGTACAAACCATCATTGCAAAACTACGATAGATGGCAAGAAACTGATCACGATTAGACATAGAGAAAATCCATGTAAAACGAAAATTATCATCAATGAAGATCACATAAAGTTTATACCCACCTTTAGAGATAATAGGCGCAGGTCCCGATGCATATGAATGAATTAAGTCAAAAGGACAAGAAGATAAGGACTCACTAGAATGATAAGGAAGTTGTAGCTACTTGCCCAGCTTACAACCATGACAAAACATGGTCGTGTCAACAGTAACCTGTCCAAGAACACCCTGACAAACTAATGAAGAAAGACATGACCCACACATGTGACCTAAACGGTGATGCTACTGCGCAAAAATGCCAGAGGTGGTGGCAGCAGTGGTAGTGGAAGTAGACGTAGAGGTGACAGGAAAAATTGAAGTGGACGGAAGGTGGAGACAATCAAGGATGTAGAGACCCTGACGATCCCTACGGAGTCGGCCAGTCCGTATCGTCCCCTGTCATCGATCTGGATGAAATAGGTGTGAGAGTCAAAACCAACCCTACAATCAAGATCAGTGAGCTGTCCCACCGAGAGAAGCTGCATGGTAAGCTGGGAAACATGGGAAACAGCTGGAATAGAAAAGTCAGTGGACAAAAGAGTGCTATGACAGCTGACAGACAAAGGAGTACCGTAAGTCATGCGAGCAGAGATAGGAAAAACAGGAGGTCCTACTGAAGTGAGAGATGTGGAGCCCGGTGTCATATGGAAAGAGGCACCAGAATCCAGAACCCAAGAAGTACCTGGAGGAGACGTCGAGCTAGACTAGTAGAACTGCCGAGAGCTATGAGAGGGTCGCTAAAGTAGAGCACGCGAGCTGGCGACGAGTCACCTCGTTGAGAAGGTCCCGACATTTGGTTTGTCCTCCGTCGAGAAGGGCCTCCCTGCCCCCCTTGAATCGTCTAGCCCCACGGGTCTTGTTCTACTTTTTTTTGCACCGCACAACGCTGATAGTCATGCCCGAAGTTCTTGCAATAATTGCACTGAACCCCAGTTGGTGTAAAGACAGGAGCAGAAACAGACACTTGAGGAGGAACTGTAGTCGAAGCAGAAACCGTCGGTGTAGTCGAAGAAGAAGGGGTAGCAAGCACAACCGGAACAAAGTATGTTGCTAACCCGCGGCGAAGCTCCTCAGCACGAAGCGTCGAAAGAGCCTCAGTGACTGTTGGTTGTGGTGAGCGGCACATCAGTTGAGCCTTGACAGGCTCAAACTCTGGGGGAAGACGGCACACGAAGTCATAAAGGTGAAGGCCATCATGATCCGCCTTCTGCACTTTATGACACTCCTGGCAGAGCGGAGAAGTCAGCTCATCTAGCTGGTGCCAGAGACTAGCTAGGGCTTGGAAGAAGTCGTCGACGGAGGAGTCCTCTTGGCGAAGCGTCTCCAACTCACGCTGAAGTGAAAAAAACTAAGCATCGCTGCTCTGCTGGTATCGCTCGCGCAAGTACTCCCATATCTGATGAGTGACACGCAAACCAACAATGTCTGACTAAATGGAGTCATCGACGCTGACCACCAGGATGGCTTGAACACAGGCCTCATCAGCACACCAGCACTCAAAAGCATCTATGACATATTGAAAGACCTCATCGGTAGCATCAGCAGCAGCGGTGGCCTCTACCTCCTCCTTGGCGGTCACATCTTCTGTAGGAGATGTAGAAGTAGGCTGTCTGGGAGGGGGCTGAACCGACGACGACGGACAAGGTCGGGCACCAGTAACATGTCCCTAGAGACGGAGACCATCTAGCGTGATCTCCATGAGTGAAGACCACAACCTATAGTTCGTCCCATTAAACTTTGTTCCCGAGAATGGGATTGCAGCGGATGGAACAGAAGCCATCGGTAGGCGGCGCTGGACGACGTGCTGACCAAGGCAACGAAGTCTAACAGGCGGCGCTGGACGGCGCGACAGTTAAATCAACGTACTGTTTCTATTTTTTTGCCTTTTTTTCTTGTTTTTTTTTTGGGAAAAATACCTTCTGGTGGCCGACTCACGATATAATGACCCACTCACACGACGGATCGAGTGACACGGGAACTTAGGGTTCCTCCGTTCGAGTGGCGGCTGCGGCGGCGGTGGCCCTCGGCGTTGAATCCGACGATGGCTTCGATGACCACAGGCGACGACCCCACCAATCGCGAGGACGGGCGCAGGCGGCGGCCCCAATCGCTCAGGCAGAACTGCGTCGGCGGACCGTGTGGTCGAGCGACGGCCCAAGTTGGGTGGCGGTTGGACCGTCGGCGTCGGTGGCGGAGGCGTTAGGCTCGGGCGTGTCGGCGGCGGAGGCGTCGGGCTCGAGCACGTCGGGGCAGCGTCGGACTTGGGCAGCGTCAAGCAGAAGGGGTGCGGCCTCGCGTCGATTTGGGCAGTGGCATGTTTCGGGCGGTAGCGGCCTTCGACGACGACGTGGCAACGGAAGAGCGGAAGAGCTAGGTTAGTGTCTAGCTCGATACCATGTTATAAATATTGTGTGTATATTCAAGAGGGTCTAATGGGCAATATATATATATATATATATATATATATATATATATATATATATATATATATATATATATATATATATATATATATATATATATATATATATATATAGAGAGAGAGAGAGAGAGAGAGAGAGTACAAAGGGGTATACCATATACAAATAAGGAATACAAAACTCCTATTCTAGCAGTTTGTTATATACATAGTTTACCATCCGCTGAGAAAACTGATTTTCATTGGCTAGTGGCAAGCTACACTCTAACAAGTGTAAATCCCATATATTTGTGTTTCCCAATTAACATATTACTCTTCAGGAAAAAGTCCACTTTTGATTCTTCAAATCTTCGCAAAGTCTTTTTCACTCTCGGCATCAAATTAGTTTACTTTTAATCCCTTAAATGGTAGAATCGGTGCAAATCAAATCCTAATTAAGGCTCGTGTAGTGGGCGGTTTTTGCCTTGTTGGCCTCAACATCATCAACTTTACCATGTTGGCAGACACGTGACATCCCATTAGAAAAGATCCGCTGGTTGGAAGAGAGGTTCTAAGAGAGATGAAGAATAGAAAGAGAACAACAGGAAAAGGAGGCCGAAGGTGGGTCTCATAATTGTTTCGTTGAATCATCAAGCCACGTTAGCTATGTGCCAACTAGGACAACACATCACCCAAAACTGGGGTGATTTAGGGTGCAAGCTGTGATTTGTACTGGTTTTGACATTTGGAGACGTAAAGTGAACGGTTTTGAAGTTAATAGTGAAAATTTGACTTCGGAAAGAGTTTTAGGACCAAAAGGAGATTTTTTTCTACTCGTTATGTATTTAATGATTGAAAACATACTATTCTAGTGCTTTGCTTGAGAGAATCAGTAGTCAACTAGTCATTTTATATCTACTGCTAATACAACTATCATGTACCAATTTTTTAGTTAATACAAATGGTTCCAAAAAAAAGTTGTTCAAAGCTGGTGGCCTACAAACATCTTGCGTAATGAATGATGTACCGAAACCTGAACAGTAAAAGCAGTAATACGGACATGAGCATTTTCCATACTAATTTGTTTTGCGGGAACAGTAGGGAGAACCCTACAGAGATATTATATTAAATTATAATAATTACAACTAGTTTTACAACGATCCATAGGATCCGAAAGAACAAACAACAGGCTGATAGAAATCTAAGAACAAAAGAAAGGAATAATAACATTATCACCAGCAAAGAAATCATTTAGCCAATCCATACTAATTATTATGAGATGCACGACTATTTTAGCATACATAACATAAATATACATGTTTTATAATAAGATGATGTAGCAACACAGAAAGATAGAAATTGCACATAAAAAGGCACAAATGAGTACATCATACCTTCTTGAGTTTTCTCATTCGCGCAATGATTCTTCATCATCACACTGATATCTGCTAAAGAAGCCCCACCGGTCTTAAATTTTTCAATGGATTCAGTGAGACTTTCCTCCCAGCTAGGAAGTCCTAACTTGAATTCTACTACTGAACGCTCATAAAGAATGGTACCCCATGAAATGTTTAGCTGTGATCGCATATTTGAAGCTTGTTCAAATGCTTCATCTGCTGACAAATCTTTTACATGCCCATTCAAACCCAAATTATCCAATAGGATCTTCTCCTTTTTTGATTTAGATAGCCCTTTTACACGCAAATATTCTATTCCTTCCCACATCTCCATTCCCTTTTCCATATTGTCCTCAGCATGGTTGAATAGTTCTAATACTTCAGTTCCCATGTCAACCTTACATGAATCCGCATAACGCCAAGAAAGCTTTGCTTGCTCAAACTGTTGTTGTCCAAGTGCAATAAGACCTTCATAAAAGTCTGGTTTTACATCCACAGCTTCTTCAAACTTTTTCCCAGCTTTGACATATTCGGTGCATGCCCATTGATATGCATTTTTGACCTGGGAAAGTATAGATTCTTTTGAAGCATCTTCTGATAAAAATAATCTTTTCCTTGCACGAGACATGTGGACATTGCCCCAATTAAACAATGCTAAAGCTGCCATTTCCTGAAATTTTGCCTCTGCGGCTTGAAATATTTCCTGGGCTTCTTCACTTGTAATGGTGTCTTCCATTGCTTCATAGTACAGTCGCATACCAAGGTCACGGAGATCCACGTATGCATCAGAATCAAAGCCAACATGGTTCTTGAATAGACGAGCAAACTGCACCATCCAGTCATCAACGTAAGAGTTATTTTCAACGTCATGCCTAGAGCTTCCACTTTCAGAGATGCTATGATGATTTCTTTCTAACGCTGCAAAAGACGCACTGGGCATGACCAGATCCCTAGTGATCTCAAGCTCAGGACTTACCGCTTTTATATACAACCGAACTGGCCCTTTCGGATTTAGTTCCTCAACCCATCTCAGTTCTTCACTTGAGGTAATTGTCACCAAATCACCCTCTTTGTCCTTAAATTTGAGAAGCACAGCCTTCAGGTGGGGATTGTACTTAAACCGAGCAATGTCCATCAATTGGATTAGACTACAATTTTCTGGAATTACAACAAACCTTATGTCGTCTCCAAAAACAAACTTTACACTCATTGTTCCTTTGTTAACATCTGTGTGATTCTCTCCGGTGTATTTTTTATGCTTGTCCCTACCTTGACTTGCTGGTTTGATGGCAGTTCGCTTGTCCTGCTTGTCCTCAGCACGACTAATATGCCTCAGTAAAGAATGTTTTTCTTGGTTGCCATTAGTATACCTTTCATACTTTTCCCCGGTATGCTTTTCTTGCTTGCTATGACTAGTGATTTGTATCTCCTCAATATCCTTTTGATGCTTGTCTACACTGCAGACTTTATTTTGCTTTATATGCATTTCCTGCTCATGCTGACCACCTTTGACCTGTATCTCTTTGAAATACTTTTCATGCTTGTCTTGACCGTGCTTCTGTTTGAAGTGTGTTTCTTCCATATCCTGCACGTCATTGCTTGCTCCTTGTTTGTACTGACCAGGCTTCACTTGGATCTCTTCAGTACGCTTTTCATCCTCGTCACGATTATGCTTCAACTGCATGTCCTCAGTGTCATTTTCTTCCTTGCTTAAATCATTCCTCACATGGTTATCTTTATTGCACTTTTCTTCCTTGCCATGTTCATCGTTCTCAAGCATCTCCTCATCATTAATCATCTCCCACACCTCTTCCTCCACTATGGAATTTCTAAATTTGCGGGAAACTTTCCTCTTTATCTTCTCTTTTGCGAAAATGGTCTTAGGCTCCTCTGGTGACACAACATGTTTCTCCAACAAAACATCCTTCTCCTCCATCTCCTCCCTAATACACTCGGAGAGCTCCAATGCATTCACATTGTTTGGTTCCAAGCTCAGCACCTTTGCACATCTCTACAAGCAAGATCCAGCCTATCCAGTGCTTCAAAGCATCGTGCCCTTTTCAATAATGCATTTGTATACTCTGGTGCTGCCTCCAATGCCGAATTGCACGCATCAATTGCGCGGTTATACTCCTCAGGATCCATGTGCATGTAACATGCTGAAATGTTGCAGTGGAGGAAGGCGATATCATCATGGTCCTTTGGCAAGAGCTTTATTGCCTCGTCAAACTTGAAGGCTGCCCCCTCATAGTCCCTCCTCTGGAATCGCCTCGTCCCCTCCTCCTTCAATTCCATAGCCGGACCGATAAAGACAGCATCATCCTCATCCACCACCGCCTTGGGAGTGTATTCGCCGCTGCATCTGCTGTTCCTCGAGTTGCACCGGCTGTTGCTTGAGCTGCTTTCGCCATTCTTCGATCCAGATTCGCTTAGTTTCTTCTTCGTTGGTGTCTTCCCCATGCTTCGAATTTTGCAAGCCTTCCCTTCTCCTAAATCAAGGAATGATTCGAATGATACACACTTCAATTTTTTTGGGGCACCTTTTCTTCACTTCCCAAATCAAGAAACGGTGTAATGTTTTGCATCCTCTTTTCAGATAAACTTGCAATGGGAACAAGAAAAAAATCGATGGATATGGGAAAGAGAGAATGGGCTACAAGGATTCGCTCCTCCATCTTTCCCGTGCAAATGGAAACCTTACCCTACCCTGGCAATTCCATCGAGGATGCACAAAAAGAATGACACAGGAAATGGAGGCGGAAATGATGAGAGTTGTCCTAAATTTGTCCAGAAAGAAAACAAAGGGAAGGAAGCGAAAATGCTGGAAGAAGGACTGGAGCGAATGGCAAAGCAAAGCATGAGGAAGCATGCTACGAGAATGGAGTAGGGGTAGGATGGGTTGGGGTGGGAGCCAAAGGGAAGCCACACACTTTTTTTGGATAGTATCAGGGTGCCACCCAGCCATGGCCATCCATGTTTCCTTTTTTTTGGGTTATCTCTGAAAGGTCTGAATTCGAGCTGGCTTGAAACTACTGTTTTGGACCTTTTGCCTCTCTGGTTAGCACATTAGGGGGCAACGAGGTGCTAGGTGCGCATGGAAAATCATGTTTACTAATGTTAGCACTGTCTAAGAATAGTTTGTCTAAGAGTAGTTTGTTATTTTCTGCCGTACTCATTGTCACAAATTAATAAGCACCAAATTTCAACAAAGTTTGTGACAGTCATCTCCTATCTTTTTAATTGGCTTCTAATCTACCTAGATATGGCATTCTGCATGTAAATCTACCATAAATCTGAAACGGAACTACCCTAGCTCTTTATTATCCTATCGTTCTATGTTTATGCTATCTATCTAGGGAGCAATTAGGAGCCGTACGTACGGATGGAGATTAGAAATCGTACGCTTACACATGCAGACACGGCAAATGTACTTGACACAACATGCACGCAGCGGCTAGTTGCACCGCCATTAGTCACCGCACTGCGCGCGTACACCACCAACACCATAGGTACAAATTTAAAAAGGGAGCAATTAGAAGCCGTACATACACGAGCATTCTGCCAGCTTTGGTTAGAGAACATGAACAGCATATAGTACGTAAGTGAGCACGTTAGAAAAGAAAATTGATCTTTTCAGGTGTTTTGTTTTAGGGTGATACTAGCACTCGGACGTCTGTTTTGAGGTTAGGATCGGACGTCTGGGTTCTCGTATGTGATGAGCATAAGATTTTCTCATCGTACGTGCGTGCGTCACATCACCACACATTGATTCACGTATGTACGTATATATCGCAAAGGGTAAAATACCCGACTTTAATTTATCCGACCAAGATTTACACAAGTAAAAGGGGGTAGAAATACGTCGTTGTATGCAACATCCTCCGGACACGGTTGCAACATTCTCGGACAACGGTTGCAACATTCTACGACAATGGTTGCAACATCCCTCGGACACGGTTGCAACATCCCCGGACAACGGTTGCAACATCCCTCGGACACGGTTGCAACATCATCGGACAACGGTTGCAACATCCTCAGACAACGGTTGCAACATCCTCCGAACACGGTTGCGACATCCCCGGACAATGGTTGCAACATCCTAGGACAATGGTTGTAACATTTCCGGGCAATGGTTGCAACATCCCTGGACAACGGTTGCAACATCCTAGGACAATAGTTGCAACATCTCCGGACAACGGTTGCAACATCCTAGAACAACGGTTGCAACATCCTAGGACAATAGTTGCAATATCTCCAGACAACGGTTACAATATCCTAGGACAACCTCAAGTCAATTCAATGACGAGAAGATGAACATGTAACTTAAAAGTTTTTTTTTTTGGAAATTCGAGAGTTTGCCACCATTGATATCATAATGTGATTAGCTCATAGACACTTGCCTTAATATTCGCATTAATATCGAAATGCAACACCACTACACCAGTAGTACTTGAAGAATTTTACATTGGCATAGTACACGCAATGAAATCGCTCAGTTAGTCTCATGCGATGAGGCTACGACTTCTGTCGAGCACCTCGGAGCAGATGCTGCCCATGATGTGGTAGAAGGAGGCGAGGTTGGAGAGCTGGTCGACAGACATCTTCGCCGTGATGGGCCGTCCGAGCGAACGTGGGCTGTGGCCTAGATGATGGAGCGTCCGATGGATCGGACGTATGCTACATAGCAATTCCCAAAATCGATGCGTGCATGCATCACATCACCACACCGATTCACGTATATACGTGTACATCGCAAAGGGTAAAATGCCCGACTTTAATTTATCCGACCAAGATTAACACAAATAAAAGGGGGCAAAAGTATGTCGTCGCATGCAACGTCCTTCGAACACGACATCCTAGGACAATGGTTGCAACATCCTTAGACAACGGTTGCAACATCTCCAAATACGGTTGCAACATCTCCAAATACGGTTGCAACATCCCTGAACAATAGTTGCAACATCCTCGGACAACGGTTGCAATATCTTTGGACAATGGTTGCAACATCACCGGTCAATGGTTGCAACATCTCCAGACAACGGTTGCAACATCCTCGAAAAACGGTTGCAACATCTCGAGATAACGGTTGCAACATAACCGAACAATGGTTGCAACATCACAAATCAGACGTCCGGGTGCTAGTATCACCCCTAAATGGATAATACTCATGCACATATGTCCGGCGAGCAGCGCATCGGACACGGTTGCAACATCTTTGGACAATGGTTGCAACATCTTAAAACAATGGTTGCAATATCTCCGGACAATAGTTGCAGCATCCCGGACATAAGCTCATTTTTATAATTTTATTAAAAATACATTTTATTTCTGAAATTCTAATTTAAATATGTATTTTTTTAAAAAAATCTGCACTGGGATTGCCCTGCCTTCCACTCATGTCGTCATGCGGTGCAGCTGCCCGACCATTGTCCGGGGATGCCTGCGCGTTGAAAAGCGTCCATCTCCTCACTGCCTTTTTTCCTTCTATCACTCACAGCCACACATTTTCTCTACTTATTTTTCCCAGCCGAGAGCTCCTCTTCCCCCTGCCTTCTTCCAGCACTTCTAGTCATCCCAAGCAAACACTTTTGTACATGTTCATCTCACCCTCTTCTCCTTCAAATCTCCACCAAAAATGAAGAACCAAACTATGCATGTTACGCAGCGGCGTTCATCGTCGGAAGAGCTAGCCATCCATCCATCCAATTAGTTCACGCGTGCATGCCCATTTGAGCGAAAAGAAAGGAGGGGGAGGAAGTGGCAGAAGCTGTTCGGCAAGCAGTGGCTTGGGCATGAAGTAGCCCCGACAGAAGCAGTGGTCATGGCGTCCACGGCAACGGCAATGGCCAGTGCTGCAGCGGCGTCCCGGAGCCGGCTTGGATGCACGGCGACTGGGCAGCAGCAGCAGCACCAAAGAAAGCTCCTCTCGGCTTCAACAAACAGCAGCTCAACTAGCAAAGCTTTGGTTCCTTACCGTGCAGTAACTTCCGTGTCTCTCCACACAGCCCAAGTAGTACTCGGTCAAGGAACTCGATCAGCGGAACAGCAGCAGTCTCTACAAAAATTGATTAAGATCTATAGCAAGATGGTTAGCACAAAACCTTTGGTGGCGATTTGCAGCCCGGCGGCAACAAGGCGAGCCGAGGCAAGCACGGCGGCTTGGCGGCGCGGCGCCCTGGCCCGCAGGCGGCGCATCTCTCTGAGCTCCCACCCGTATGATGCCTGCGCGTTGGAGAGCGTCCGATGGATTGGATATGGATGTGTTACACGTGGACAGTGGATTGTAGCGTCTGACGCGAAAGGATCGTTCCGGACGTAAGCGCGGAAGCATTTCCCATCTATCTATCTATCTATCTATCTATCTATCTATCTCTCTCTTTACTAATTAGAAGCTTGTCCGGGAGCTCCCACATTAATCCTAGTGGTAAACGGCTAGAAATTATCATATTAATCTAGAAAAGGAAAAATAGTTAGGAATTCTCACGTCGTAGAAAAAGAAAAGATGTAACGTGATTTATTAGAGCGCCTTTAGTTGTTGTGCTTTCCGTATCAAACATGTAGGTCTCTCTCCTTAACAAACATGAAGTCCATTGTTGCTACACTTCAGCACATGGAACGTGAGAAACACAAACACTCCAATCTTTTTTGTTTTTCAACCGTTGTAATCTACCGCTTGTATCAACTACAGAGATATCCATGTCTTTTAACATTGTACGATGAAACTAAAGAGTTCGAATAGGAAGGGATTAAAAATTATTTATAACAAGTACAAAATCATGACTGTACTAACCTCTATATTGTTAAACTAATTATTGGTAATTTTTTTTTTACAAAGTATGACTCTCGAAATGTGTGGGGCGCCTTATAAAAAAACAGGAGGGAGCAAAACTTCTGTGACATTGAGAAACACCGTTTCAAATATGTAGTCTATGCGGATGCACGGGTTGATGACTAGTAATTCACAATTTTTATCCATTATTCCCTGCTGTCAAAATTGCATATATGTCTGCCTAGACCGAGCACCCGACCATAGAGTATTCCCAGGGAAGGCAGAGAGGCAATGTCACGCATGTTCCCCCGTTCATCCGACCTTCTATTTCTGCGTTTCTTTTCTGTGTTTGAAATCTATCGATGCATATCTGTGTTTACTTTTTCTTGACCCTGGTGGTAACCTGAATATGCTCGATTGGACATGGCTATTAGACTTGTTTGCGAAACATCAAACCTGTAGCTTGATATGCAAATGGCACAAACATCACGACGCAGGATGGTGAGCCTCCCACCCAAGCTGCGTCCCCACCCTACCGCCGCTACCCTTCCCCTTCCCTTGCCCCTCCAAGCCAGGGGCGACCGCCCAGATCCCTCCCACCACCATTACCCGTCCCCCATTCCACCCTTCCCCCTTCCCCAAAAGTTTGCTCAAGCGACCCCAGTTCGCAGCCATCTCCCACCCACTCCTAGGGCCAGATCCAGATCTAATCTAGCCTGTATCGACTGCACCGATGGCTTCCCGCAGCTCCGCCCTCCCTTCTGCGACTGAGGTTGTCCATGGGACTCCGACAGCCTGCCTCTGGCTTCAAGGACGAAGGATCCCGTCAAAGCTCGCGGGGTGCTCCTTCTTGGTTAGGCCTCCCCAACTTCCGGCATTGAAGTCACCTCCTGACGTGTAGATTTTTTTTGAAATAATACATTTTTTTGTTTTTTTACAAAACTAGGTAGTCACCCCAAAAAATTACAAAAATAGGTCCACTGTCACCAGTTCATCTGGCGACAAGCTCTTATCATCAGTTCAACTGGCGACAGAGACCCTGAATAGTGGGGAGGTTCCTGTCACCAGTTCAATTGGCGACAGGAATCTAGAAATTTTTAAATATAGCAAATGAACTCACAAAATTACGAAATGTTTTGTGGAGTTCCCACACAGTGTTCTTGCTTGTGTAATTTTTCTATAATTTTATCTGTTATGATTTTGTCTCCCAAATTCATTTAAGTATACTGTTTGTAGGAAGTTGTAAATATACAAAATGAGGTCCAAAAATTATAATTTTTTTTAACGCTCCTCACATAGTGTAATTGTTTGTATATTTTTTTTAGAATTTTATATGTTTTGAAATTGTATAAAAAATTCTGAATTTAGGTTTCCAATACAGTGTACTGATTGTGTAAACCCTTAATTTTTGAGATAATTTCAAAATATATAAAATTCTAAAAAAATTACAAAAATAGTAAGGAGCGTTCACAAAAAATTTCATAATTTTTGTACCTCATTTTGTATATTTACAAATTCCTATCAACAATATACTTAAATAAATTTTAGAGACAAATTCAAAATGGATAAAATTATGGAACAATTACACAAGCAAGAACACTATATCGGGAGGCTCTACAAAAAGTTTGTAATTTTTTAGTTCATTTGCTATATTTAAAAATTCCTAGGTTCCTGTCGCCAGTTCAACTAGCAACAGGAACCTCCCCCCACTGTTGAGGGTCCCTGTCGTTAGATGAACTGGTGTCATAGACCTATTTTTGTAATTTTTTGGGGGTGACTACCTAGTTTTGTGATTTTTTGAAAAAAATATATTATTTCAAAAAAGAATTACTGATGTGCAGATCCTCTAGCGCTAGGCTTTACCTTCGGCCCCCCTGTCCACCATGCGTGCACTCCGTAGTAATTGCGCCATGCCACCCAAACACACCCCCGTCAGTGGTTGAAGCTCATTCACTTGCCAACGACCTCCCCTATGGCTACCGTCGTAGCCCGGCGTGCTCCATCCCCACCATCCCATCGGATATGTCTAAGCAGACTGAGCACCCTAATCGTAGAGTATTCCCAGGGAAGGCAAAGAGGCAATGTCACGCATGTTCCCCCTTTGATCTGATCTTTTATTTTTGTGTTTGAAATCTATCGATGCATATTTGTGTTTACTTTTTCTTGGCCCAGGTGGTAACATGAATGTGCTCGATTGGACATGGCTATGAGACTCGTTTGGGAAACCATAAACTTGTAGCTTGATATGCAAATGGCACAAACATCATGACACAAGATGGTGAGCGTCCCACCCCTTGCCGCCGCCGCTCTACCCCTTCCCCGCCCCTCCAAGCCAGGGGCTGCCGCCCAGATCCCTCCCACCACCATCATCCCCCCGTTCCTCCCTTCCTCCTTCCCCAAAGCTTTCCCAAGTCACCCTAGTTCACATCCCTCTCCCACCCATTCTCGGGGCCAGATCCAGATCTGATCTGGCCTGTCTCGACCGCGTTGACGGCTCCCCACAGCTTCGCCCTCCCCTCCACATGTCCCTGAAACTCTGATAGCCCGCCTCTGGCTTCAAGGACGAAGGATCCTGTCAAGGTTCCTAGGGTGCTCCCTACCAGCTAGGCCTCCCCAACTACTGGCATTGAAGTCACCTCCCCACGTGGATCCTCCAGCGCCAGGCTCCACCTCTAGGCCCCCTCTCCACCACACGTACGCTCCCTAGTAATTGCGCCATGCCGCCCCAACGCCCCCTCGGCTCATTCACTCACCAACGACCTCCCCTAGGGCTACCGCCAGAGCCCGGCGTGCTCCATCCCACCTGTCCCATCAGAGCTTCCTCAGAGAAGTTGCATATCCCGAAGTCAAACATGAAGCAGCACCACGTAACCTACCTCTCAAAGTCGTATTCTCTGTTGAGGAAGCCGGTTGGAAGGCAGTTAAGAAGGCTCATTGGTGGTGTGAAGATGGGCACCGCGTCAATCCATCAAGGCAAAGACCCCCCTCTCGCTTGCGACAGACAATCAACTCCTCCACTAGTGCCTCCCCTAGCCTCTTCCTTAGTACAACCAAGGGGAGGTGTTTTCGCTGCCTAGCGCATGACCACAAAGTCTCACGTTTCCAAGATCCCCTTAGGTGTTTCCTTTGCTTCAACTCTGGCCATCGAGCGAACGACTGTTGGCACAGGCCTTGTCACAACTGCCCATCTCCTCCACTGCAGATAGACCCCCACCCCTGCCAGGGAGTCGACCACGCCAAGCCCCTCCGAATCTGCCTCTTCGTCAAGCTCTCCCAAGGCCTCTCCTCCCACCCATGGTGTTCCATGGCGCCCCTGACACCCAGCCGGATGAGGATTACTACATCATGAATAGCTACCCCCAGCTCGATCGGGCCCGTGACGACTAGGAAGCCATCGCCCTTATGGCCTGGGTGCTGCACGGTGATGTCAGGGCTGATGACAAGGTCATTGCTGAAACGGCACATCGTCCCTTCAGCCTATGTCGTGATGAAGTGACTGTCTCCCTCTACCATCTGGAGACTTACCTCGTCAAGTTCGAGACAAAAAGGACCAGGGACAGAGCGCGTGATGTGAAGAAGTTCAATCATGAAGCTTTGGAGATACATGTGCGGCCCTAGCATTCATTGAGCCACACCTTCGGGGCTACATTGTTCTTCCGTGTGCGCCTCTGCCTGGAGGGGCTCATGGTGTTCGCTTGGAGGGTAGACATTGCAGAGCGCATCATCGGTAGGAAATGTTCTTTGCAATCCCTCGAAGGGGTCTCAGCGAGTCGTGAGGGCACTAGGATGCTCAACCTCTGGGCCTGGACATCCAACCCGAGCATGATAGTGAAAGTGGCCTGGATTACCTTCGCTCATCGCGATGACGACACCCTGTGAGAGCCATCGGATGATTTAACTCATAATGCTTAACCTTCCAATTGGTCATAGCATCACAAATTAAATTTCCCCACTCTCGGTGTATTGTGTACCTCCTAGGACAGTGGTACACATACACCATCACAAACAAACATCAATGCCATACACAAGTTATTACAATACCGATAACTTCATAGATTACAACACATAGACATTCAAAGTTCATATTACATACATAGGGTCGATTGGCCAAATATCACAACAAAATATCAAAGTCGCAGCGAAAAGATACAAGCCATAAGATGGCAGCAACAAAAGCCAACCAGGTGCCCTTACCCACAATGCAACCGACCAGAAACGCCGAGCTAGTCGTCAAAGTCGAAGTCAGTCTCACATTAGCTAACCTCTTGGGGGTCAACCTCCTCTGCAGTATGGATATTCTGGTTAAGTACAAAGTTGTACTCGCAAGACATACAAGCAATAGAATAGATAGATGCATTAATGTATCAAAGAAAGGTTACTACACTAAACAATTTTCAATATAAAGGTATTTTCTTTGCAATAGATTAATAGATTGAAAGGCAATTGAGGAAATATGTTTTTTAATTGTTTAAATAACAACGAGACAACATTTTAGAGACATAATTAACATCCTAAAGGTGCTGCCCACAGCCACCACATCATAGCACGAATTGCCCAATTCGTACCACCCGATTCAGATTTTATCAGAAAACGTTGAGTTAACCAAGGACGTGGCTGACGAGGATTAAAACCTCTATATATTACTTTTAATATATCTAAAAGACCATACGTCTCCGTGGTCGTAACCCCCTGAGGTGCACGACCTCACTGGTTGTAGAGATTCCAGAGGTTACATAATAGGTACCTTGGCCAAGCTCCCGACCAGGAGAACTGCTCGTAAAAGGTATAAACTGATACTCGGAACTGATTCCAAGTATATTCTCTACCATATGACGAATGGAGCACGTGCATATTCCGTACCATACGATGTTTCTTATCCAAACACAGTAACGAACAACCTCCATGCGGTTATGTCTCATATAACCGCCGAACGGTTGGTTCTTTATCAACCGTCGCTTGAGTCCGACCAGACGTAACACTTCACATCAGACGCCTTTTCTGGAAGTAACTGCCACCTCTTCAAGGGCTATTTAAAGATGGAACCTGGATGGATCAAAGGGAAAGGAAGAAGACAAGTTAGAGCTATCAGACTAAAGCACAAGCCTTAGATTCGTGTGATAGGTCTGATATTGTAAGGGAACAAGTAGTGTTCTCAGAGCATAATCTGTAAAACCCAGTTCATACTGAATAAAGAGCAGTCCCACTATTTCCTTAGATTTCCCACGTCACTTTCTCATTTTCTTTTTGTAAGATCTACGTCTTGATCGTCGACAGCTGGCGCCGTCCGTGGGGAACGCGACTTAGAATCTTGGAAGAATTTCTCTACTCATCAAATCTTTGTCCATTCCCCACTTGTGATCGCTGATGCGGTTATGGCGGGAAGTTGGGATGAAGAAAACTGGTTTGATTTGGCGGACTACGCCAACCTCGACATGGACGCGTGCATGCGCGCCATGGAGGAAAACGGAATCTCTTCATCATCCTCCTCCGCTGGTTCGCCCATGGCAGAAATCGGCGAAGTCGACCGGATGGATGAAGACACACCGCTACGATCAGTGGCGGTTTCAGAGGAAGTGCTTCCACCGTTCGAACACCACGAAGCCTCAGCAAGCCCGGGCCTTTTGACCGGCAAAAAAGGTGACAAAAATTCAACACCGCAACCCGAGGTTCAATATACCTTTGAATGCGATCATGGTTGATAGGTACTCACCGACGGCTTCTAGCAATTCCAGGAGCCAACCGACACCTGGTGACGGTGTCAATGAAACCTCCATTGGCCGTAAACCAAGTGGGGATGATAAAGCTCAGCATTCGTTCGGCAATTCGCCGCATCAGGCTGAGGCCCTTCCGAAAACCTCAGGAGGTGCTGATCACCGATTGCTCTCCGTCGTGGAAGCTTCTCGCAGAAGCTCTGAAAGGCTCTCCATTGATTACGACGGAAGCTCATCGGAGGATCACTGCTGGAAGCACAAGGTCAATGCGATCGGAGATACGGATCACAATGCTGTGTACGGTCCTCCATACGTTGCCTCGCCACCACGTCATAATGGAGATGGTACGGGCGGTCAAGCACCAAATGTCAGAGGTGACAGAACTAGTGGACGTTCACCAGTTAATGCGCCTGATCCTTCCCAAACCAATGTAAGGGACCAGGCAAGATTGATCAAGAGATCGGGGGATTCAAGCCATCAAACATCTTGTTCTGGCAGAAATCCCTCGAGACCTTCGGTAACAATACAAAACCTGCAACGAGTCAGAGATATGTTAAATACTTCTGACCCTGCCCTAGCAGAGACTCCAGGTTTTGCCCAACTCGCAGGTCAAGTATCAGAGATTATCCAATAGACGATGCGGCGCGCGAAGCATATCGAGCGAAGGCACCGCAAAGTCGAACCATGACTTCATCGCATATTCTTCACGAGCGAGGGCCTACATGGTCGTGTTGAAGATCAGTTGACACTACGACCACCTCGACGATTCCGACCAACAAGTCATGAGGGGAGGAGACTATTCCAGGAATTCTCACCCTCACTTCGTCGAGAAGAGCAATCGGTTGGACCTGGTGATCTTCGACATCACCTAAACCAGGCAAGTGGTCGGAGGCGTTCTACTAACATCCACGACCGAATCGGGACATTGGAGCACCGACAATCCGTTCCTAGAAATCGGTCTCCAACCGACGACAATCCGGCACCTTTTCAAAGAAGGCGCCACGAAACTATCATAGGCTGTCGAGCCTTCTCAGCAGGGCTCCAGGCTGTACGTTGGCCAAATAGGTTCCGACCGGCCAATTTGGATAAATTCAATGGGACCCAAAATCCTTTGGAATTTCTCCAGATATATACCACAGCTATTAGAGCTGCTGGTGGTGATGAAAATGTAATGGCAAACTATCTTCCTACGGTATTAGAAGGATCAGCCCGATCGTGGTTGCTTAACCTTCCGGTTGGGTCCGTGTATACTTGGGAGCAACTCTGCGACCTATTGATTGCAAATTTTCAGGGTACGTATGATCGCCCTGGAAAGGAAGACGATCTCCATAGAATACGGCAAAAATCAAACGAGACTCTCCGGCAGTACATTAAAAGATTTAGTCAAGTTCGTAACTCAATACCGGAGGTTGCAGAATCTTCCGTTATCCAAGCCTTCAAAGCGGGATTGAGAAATCGGAGGTTTACGGAGGATTTAGCTATACATCCCCCACGAACAACCATCGAGCTCTTCGACATGGCTGAATCCAGGCCAGTGAAGCGGTCGAGTGGAATGAAGCCGTTGATTGAAAGGATAAAATTCCCCAACCTGGCTTAGATAGGACGAAAAAGAAGTAAAAGAAGGCTCTCAAGAAAAAGAAGCATGGTAGAGCCAACGACAAAGAGGTTCTTACTGTTCTTGAAAAATTTACCAAATGAGGAAAATATTATATTGGTCGTGGCAAGGCTAAGGCTCCGACCAAAGACTATAAGAAAAATAAAAATGGTGTCCTCTCCACCAGCAAGCAGGACACGACCTACGCAATTGTCGCGCTTGGCAAAAGAAACTGGAAGATTATTATGCAGGTAAAGGTCCACTCCCGTCGATCCAAAAGCTCGGGGAAACAAGCTCCAAGAAGGACAATGATGGTGACGAAGAAATGGAGTACCAAGAACCTCAGCACACTGTCGATGTGATCTTCGGTGGATCTTCTTCGTATGAGTCCAGACGTCACCTGAAAGCCATGGAGCGAGAATTCAACCTTACCGAAACTTCGATCGCCGTTAAACCTTCAAGGTGGTCGGAGACGATAATCTCCTTCAGCAAAGAAGACTGCCCCATTCCTTCGATTCGACCAGGTGGGTTTCCAATTGTCGTTGAGCCTACTATTAATAACTGCAAGGTTAATGGGGTCTCGATAGATGGGGGTAGTTCTTTAAATATTTTAGTTGCAAGTGCTTTGGAAGACATGCAGATTCCCAAATCCAAGGTAAAACCTGTGAAATATGCCTTCCATAGCATAGTTCCTGGGTCTACCGCTAAGCCGATAGGGCACTTGTCCCTACTGGTTACGTTCGGAAAGCCCGACAACTTCCGGACAGAAAAATTTTCATTTGATGTGGTAAACTTCGAGACTGCATACAATGCAATTCTTGGTCGTCCATCTTTAGCAAAGTTCCTGATAACCACGCACTACGGTTATCAGAGTTTGAAAATGCCAGAACCAAAGGGTGTAATCACGGTTCGAGGCGATCAGAAAATAGCCTACGCATGCGATCGGAAATGTTTAGAACTGGTCGATGAACTTCCGACCAGGGGAACTAACACCGTTAACATGTAGGTCAAACATTCAAGGCCGAAGATGGCACCGAAACCTTCCGACCAGATAAAAGAGGTACAACTCGACGGAAGTGCTTCTCCAGAGGGTGCCAAGATACTGGTCGGGGCAGGACTCGACCTTAAATAGGAAGAGTCGCTCGTCTCCTTCCTCCGAGCTAACCAGGACGTATTCGCCTGGCAGGTGTCCGATATGCCCAGAGTCCCCAGGGAGGTGATTGAGAATAGGCTAGCTCTACAGCCTAACAAAAAACCGGTCAAGTAGAAGCTACGGCGTTTCGCATCTGATCGGAAAGAAGCAATCCAGTCGGAGATTGACAAAACTTTTCAAAGCTGGGTTCATTCGTGAGGTCGACCACCCAGAGTGGCTCGCCAATCCTGTAATGGTTAGAAAAGCCAATGGAAAATGGCGAATGTGTATCGACTTTACAGATCTTAATAAAACTTGTCCGAAGGATGTCTTTCCCCTTCCTCACATCGATCAACTTGTAGACTCTACTTCTGGGTGTAAGTTGTTAAGTTTTTTAGATGCTTACTCTGGGTACCACCAGATCAATATGAGTAAAGAAGATGAAGAAAATGTAACATCCCAATTTTAGGCTTGTGTTTCAAATGTAAAAAAATGAGTAGAAATTAAAACTTTTTCTTACATCATGTATTTCCTGCATGTACTCAACGCTTATTGTGCAAGAGTGATGGAAATACAAAGTCGCAAGTCTTTGATCCAAATCTCGATCCTTCTAAAACATTCTTGTTTCATCTTGTGATAACCTCCCAGAAATATTTTTCCAAGTTCTTGGGTTGGTTGGTGGCTCCTCTGAAAAATTCCACAATTTTTAGAGATTGTTTGGATGCTGTTGGAGGAAGGTCAACCCAATTCAAAATCTGGTCAAACCTTGGACCAGTACCTTGGTAAATTTTTGGAGGAAAATCCACAGCACCAAAACCTCTGAAAATTTTATTCAAGGTCAATCCCTCAGCTAGCAAGCTCCTGTAAAAATTTCATGATTTTTGGAGTTAGTTTGCTGCCTCAAATAATTCTCCAAGGATCAGCTCTTGTTGGGGCTCAGATTTTGAACCCTAGGTCTGACTCGGACTCGAGTCAGACCCAGCCAAGCGACTCGATCGAGCCAAGTCAGCCGAGCTAGGGCTCACGCTTGTGCGCGTTTGTTCAGAGCCGTTGGATCGAAATCGTGGGGCTCTCAACCTTCCAGGGCTCCGCTTCTATTCTTCTTCCTCCCCCGCGTGCGCTGTGGCAGGTGGGTGGGCGACTCGATCACCTCGTGGGGCCTGCAAGGCTCTGAGCCCCCTCATTGTCAAGCGTGTCGCCTTGCCCGACCTTACCTGCCTCCTCGCCTCGTTTTCTCGCGAAGCAACCTCCCTTTTGTCCCATCGCCATTAAGCCTCGTCCTCGAGCTCGGTCGACTCACTGAGCTACTTGAGCACCTCTCGAGGCTTTCCTCTAGTCCCCTTCTACCTCCGGTCGCCCTCCCAAACCTTTCTCTGTAAGGTTGGCGCCAAATCTCACCTTGAGCTCATTTCCGTCATTTCGGCGCGTGAGCTCCATTGGTGAACTTGGGTCCTCGGTGGTCCTCTTGCCCTAATCTTGTTTCCACTGAAGGCCCCGGTCATCGCAAAGACGTCCTAACTCCGGTTTGGGTTGTTTTCACGAGAGCAACTCGGTTTGGAGACTTCGCGAGTTCTGGCCGTAGGGCACTCCTTCGTCTCCATCTCGGTGAGGTTCCCACTCGTTTCCACAGTTGGAGCCTCCTTTGGGCATCACGAGTGTTCCTCATCACCTTGTTATCTTTGATTGCTTAGGAGCCGCCGTCGTCGTTGTCTTCCGCATCTCGGTGTCTTTGCTCCACCGCCGGCACTCCTCAGACCTCCTCTGGACCACTCCGTGCCTGGTGAGTTCATTTTAGTCCCTTAGAGTTTAAGGTCTAGCTAGGATAGCTCGTGCGCTCGATTTCACCGTTTTGGATTTTGCCGAAAAGCTTGTCCTCCGCCATTCTCGGCTCGCGGCGTTTAAAGCCGTCATTGCTGCCGAGAGTGCCTCCGCTAGGTCCGCGACACTATTGTGAGTATATCGGTGCCCTTGGTGGCGCCGGCGAGTCCCCATCGCCGCGGCAAACCGTTGAGCCCGCTCGGGATTTTGCTTGGTTCAAAACTCCGTTTCGTCATTTGTTAGGACATCATTAATGCCCAATTATTACTAATCATTGGGTGCATTAATCGTGTCTTAGTTGTGCATTGTGTCATTGTCTTGTGGGCCTTAGGCCTAGGATTAAAGTCCGGAGGTCCCTCGCCATTAAAAGCACCTTGGACCTCCTCGGGTTCATCGTGACCGTCTAAGACCTCCCCAAGTTTAGATCTGGACCTTTAGATCTTTCCCGTGAAAACCTTTAAGTGTAAGACCTCCCCTCTGGTTGTGATCCTAGCCGTATAGGACCACCCTGGTTAAATCCTGGCCGCTAGGACCACCCCTAATAGGCCGCAAGACCTCCCTCGGTCCTTTTTGCAAAGACCACCTCTGAGCCACTCCCGAGGTCCTCTTTGCAAAAAGACCACCCCTGGTCGTGTTGTCAAAACCACCCTCTCGGACCTCCTCCGAGGTCCTCTTTGCAAAAGACCTCCTCGTGGTCCTTTGTAAAACCACCTGGACCTCCACCGAGGTCCTCTTTGCAAAAAGACCTCCCCTTGGTCATTTTGCAAAGACCACCTCAGGACCACCCTCGGGGTCGTCTTTGTAAAAAGCCACCCTGGCCTTTTTACAAAGAAAACCCCCGCTCAGGACCTCTTAGACTCGATCCTAGCCGTTCACGACCTCCCCGGTTTAGATCTGAGCGTTAGATCTCTTTTTGTAAAATCCTTAGCGCTCAGACCTCCCTCTGCGTCGATCTGGACCGCTCAGGACCTCCCTAGGTCTAATCCGAGCCGTCCATATCTCCTTCGATTAAAACCCTTTTCGCTTAGGACCTCCCCGAGAAGATCTTGGCCATCCAAGACCTCCTCGTGTAAATCCCAGCCGCTCAAGACCTCCCCCTGGAGATCTTGACCGTCTAGGACCTCCTCCTTTAGATCCGTAGCGTTAGGACCTCCTCCTCTGGTCTAAACCGTTAGATTTAGATCTAACGGGCTAGACCTCCTTCCTCAGATTTAAAGCCTTAGGACCTCCCTCGTTCAATCTTGATCGTGTCCGTTAATGACCTCCCTCTGGAGATCTATACCGTTGAAGACCTCCTCCGTGAGATCTTAGCCGTCCAGACCTCCCTCCGTAGGTTTACCCTTAGGACCTCCCCTAGTGCTCGGGACCGCCAGATCTCGATCTGACGATCACGACCTCTGTTAGGCGCTAGGACCTCCTTTGCGTGCGCTGTGCATGCACTGGTCGTGGCCGTTGGATCAGATCTCAACGGTCTAGACCTCCCCAATGCGGGAGGAGGTCTTCCGTCTTGGCTGTGCCGAGTGCTGTGGCCTGCGATGCAAGATCAACGGCCCACGACCTCTCCTTTTTCCTTCAGTTCAGTTGGACCTCCCGAGAGCTCAAATTTTCTAAGTCCTTTAATGTTTCAAATTTCAAAAGTGCATAACTTTGTCATTTTAATTCCTTTTTGGATGATTCCAGTTGCTGTAGCTCTGTTGTAGTATGAACTTTAATCTGAGAATGAATTTAGGCACTGTTATATAGTAGGAAATGATTTAAACAACATGATCTTGTTTAATGAACTTGGTTATCTAGAAATTCTTTGAAAACTTGTAAAATACATAACCTTCTCTCTGTAATTGCAAACTGAGCAAACTCAACTTGGTAAAATTGGTCTGTAGACATGCTTTAATATGAACTAGGCCTTGTCTTTATTTATGTTCCTGAGAATTGATATATGCTAGTTTTAGAACTTAGAAAAATCATAACTAATTCATTATAACTCCAAATTATGCAAACTCAGTTTTGCTGTTGTTAGGATAACCATATCTACCTACCATAAAAATTTCAAGTTCCAGATCATTCTAGATTTTTTTGCCATGAACAGTAACTCTAATTAATTTAATTAGGATTTTTCAGGCTGAGAGAATTTAATTTTCATGCCAAGTCCAATTGGAGTGTTTCTTGTTTCTAAAATTGTCTAAAATCAACCTCTAGCTGCTGTAGAAATTTCATTGGATTTGGATGTTCTTTGCTGTTGAGTTCCTTTTGGTGTTCTTCGTTCTTATCGGTTTTTATCGCCTTTTCGCGTTAGGTTCCGAAGAATTTATTGAACCTGAGCACTCCCCTCTGCAGCAAGAACAAATCCAGCAAGGCAAGCAGTTTGATCATATTAATCCCAGTATTTTAAGTATTTATGTTGTTTTACAACTTCTATGTATGCATTGCTATCTTGTTTTAACCATTGTCGATAGTTGGCCTAGTAGATGCATTTCCTTAGACAAATGATTATCCTTTACTACCGTGAGCCTAGGTTATTCTGTGAGTTAGAGTTCGTGGATGAGCTCTTGTCACTTAGTAGCTACGAATTAATTGCTTAGCCATGCTTAGCCGGTAGAAATGGGTGGTTATCGACTTGTCGATAACCTTGATCACATAAAACTTATTATGATTTATGATTTCCACCTTGTGCCATGTCTACTTATGAAAACTAAAAGCGAAAAGCAAAATGATTTAGACTTGGGCACAATGGTAAGATGGTGTGATTTTGGGTGTGGTGGAATGGTGCAGAGTCAATTAAGGACCGAACATCTTGTGAGTACACATTATCCGAGCAATTTGTGCGTGCTAACCACACTAGAGGGTATGAGACCTCTCTTGACTTAGTACTTTGGAGTGTATTGGCTTCGGGTCGCAGGGAGTCGCGGGAGGGATGGTGTTGGGAGCATTGTAGTGTCCGAAAGACATCACCCGTGATGGGATTTGTTGTCTTTCGGCTTGCAATGTAAGCGTATGGGTTTCTATCCATATGAGCGGCTCGTAGTCAATACACAATATTGGAAAGCGTCTCGTAGGACTTAGCCGTGCCAGCATACCTTCGGAAGTGTGCTTTGTGGCTTAAAGGCGGTCTGAAGTGTGGGTACATTGGTACACCCCTGTAGGGTTAAAACTATTCGAATAGCCTCGTCCTAGGTTATGGACACGCTTGGGTAAGCTTTCAAGAGTTAGACTTCAACCTTTTTAATTAAAACTTAATGGGTGGTACGAATCGGGGATTCGTGATATGTTTTGGTGACTATTGGGATAGTCACTTCCAGGTGGTTATTTGTATGTATCTTTATTACGCTTTTATGTTGATAACAAAATAGATTTGCAAACTTGCTTTCAAATGTATTACATTATTGCAAATAAAGTTGGCTTTGTGCAAAATGAGACATACAACCTCCACCTAAATAAGCTTGCATGTAGTTTATGAATAGGTTTGCTATTCCACACGTCAGTCTTGCGAGTACCTTTGTGTACTCAGTTATCTTGCATAAATGTATTTGTTGCAGAGGAAGAAGGTGAGCTTGAGGGGCCTCACTTTTGTGAGCTGTGCTGTGGTAGTCTTCGTGGCGTCTAGCTTGGCGGCCCGGTCGGTTGCCTCGTGGGTGTATGGCTAACCGGTCGACTTTTGTTCTAGCCATCTTATGGCACCTTTTGCTTCCGCTGTTATTCTTGTATATTGCTCTATTTGGCCGGTCGGCACTTTTGTAATAACTTTACTTTATGTTTGTCGTTATTGAACTTAGTGTTGTATGTTGTATGGAAATGATGTGTAATTTTGTGATGATGTGCATATGCTGCAATTCTGGGAAGCATATGTCCATCGAGGCTTAGAATGTTTAATTAGTAACGCTAGAACCAATTGGAGGTTAAGTGTTACTAGTTAAATATTCCGGGTCCTCACAAAGTTGGTATCAGAGCCATACTGACCGTAGAAACCCTTAGCTTGGTCGCCTTTAGGATATTTTGAAAACTTACTTTCGAATAGTTTATGAAAACTTAAGTAAGTTCTCTAATTTTACTCCTTGCCTATCTTAGCTCGCTCATCTCACCTTACTCTCACTTAAGCTTTGAAAAAGTTGTTCCTCTCTTCCTTTCAAAAATGAGCCTCTATCGATTAACTTGGTTTTGGGAGAACCATGAGAGCTTGGAGAAAGAAATTTGGACAGCTAGCTAGTGGTTAGTGATTAAGGTAGGAAATGTGAGGTAAATTCAACAAAAACTTGTGGGAATAAAAGGGTAAGAAGTTATATGAAATTAGCTAAATGCCTATACTCTATTAGGTGGTTATACCTTGATTTTTGGACTGTTTTGAGCTAGAATTTAGTGCTGAAATTTTGGGTCTTCTCGAACGATTACTCGTTCTTCCATACGGGTTAGTTGTTTCGGGGAGTTGGTTTAGTGACTTATGGTCTCGTGCTCTTCGATGGTTATTCTTGAGCCCTGTTATTTGAGTTTGGATTCTTTTGCCTTTTGATCTCGGGCTTGTAGCTAACTTGTCTTAGTGAAACAGGATGGCAGGAGGGACACGTAGTGGTCGGAACCAGCCGGGTAGTCCCGATGAGGAGCTTCCCCCTCCTCCGACCATGGCGGAAGTCCTCATGCGGTCGAGCATGTCGTTCGGAGGACCGCAGGTGTTGGAGGTTATCGCCAGAACACCTCCACTCCCTCCGTGCCTCTGGATGCGGAGGTGGTCACCGTCTCGTGGGGACTTGCGGAGTTCCTTCGCGCGCAGCCTCCACCTTCTCCCGGTCCGAGGATCCCTTGGGCCGACGCGGCCGCTGCGTGTCGGTTGAGTGAAGCTCGGCGTTGCTCGATGCCGGGAGCGAGGCGGGCGCTTTTCGCATCCCATCGGTGGAGGGTGCGGCACTCTCATGGTGGGAGAACTTCCTCGCCATGCGGCCCGCGGACACGTAGTCTCGTGGGAGGAGTTCGGACAGACTTCCGTCGGGCCCATGTCCCCGCCGGCTGATGAAGTCTGAAGAAGAAGGAGTTCCTTGCGCTCAAACAAGGGCGCAAGTGCGTGATGGAGTACCTCCACGAGTTCAACCATCTGGCGAGTGCGCTCTGCCGAGGTGGCCACCGATGAGGCCAAGCGGGAGAAGTTCATGGAGGGCTTGTGCGAGGAGGCTGCGGGACAAGCTCTCTATTGTGGACTTCCGACTTCCGGACCTTGGTGGACAAGGCCATCGTCGCGAGCACAAGGCGAGCGCTGGCGAGTCATAGCGCAAGTGGGAGGCCCGATGTCGCGCATGGCGGCCTCGTTAAATCCCGTGTTGGGCACGCACGTGGCCCGTTCTTTGGCTTCACTACCGCCGAGGCCTTCGGCACACCGCCACGTCCTCCGCAGCCGTGGCTCGACCACGCGTCGCTGCGACCCAACAACAGGTGTTCCCGCAACCCGCGGCCGAGCGTCACCGCTTCTCGCCACAACAAGGGCCACTCGCGAGTAGTTGTCCTAAGAAAGCTGAGCGGCCCTCGTCCTAATGGAGGACGCGGGCAAGGGAGTGGTCACCCACGACGAAGACCCGGGCTTGGGAGCGGCCGAGTCAACCATATCTCGGCTGAGGAGGCACAGGAGGCGCCCGACGTGGTGTTGGGTACGCTTCTTGTTAATTTACGTCCTGCTACAGTTTTATTTGACTCTAGGGCCTCGTATTCTTTTATTTCGAGATCGTTTGCTGTTGATTGTGGACTTCACTGTGTTCCTTTGGGGATTCCATTGCTTATTCGCTCTCCGAGTTCGGAAATGAGAGCTGACCAAGTGTGCCGGGATGTTCCTATCTACATCGAAGGAGTGGGATTCTTGGCGAATCTTATCCTGCTCGACTCGGTGCACCTGGATGTGATTCTTGGCATGGATTGGTTGTCCCAACACTTGGGGCAAATCGATTGTGCCAGGAAGATTGTCTACCTCACGACCCTTGGTGAGCAGGTTGGGTTTTCACGCGATTGCGAGAACCCCACCTTTTTGCCCTTGAAGCAAAGCCGACGTGGAGATTCGCGATGTCCCCACTTGTGTGTAACCGCGGATGTCTTTCTGAAGATTTGCACAGGATGCCTCTGTTCGAGAAGCGGAGTTCGTGATAGAGTTCTGCCAGCATCGCCCTATTTCAAAGAGGCCGTATCGCATGCCTCCTAATGAGTTGGAGGAGTGAAGAAGCAACTAGGTGAGCTACAAGAGAAGGGTTTCATTCGTCTAGCTCATCTCCTTGGGGTTGTCGATTATTTTTGTGAAGAAGAAGGACAAGACCTTGCGCATGTGTGTTGATTACCGTCAAGCTTAATGAAGTAGCGGTGAAGAACAAGTATCCTTTGCCCCGTATTGATGATCTTTTCGATCAGTTGACCGGAGCGCGTGTCTTCTCCAAGATTGACTTGAGATTAGGCTATCATCAAGTCAGGATCAGAGCCGAGGATATTCCAAAGACGGCCTTTGCTACTCGTTATGGTCTTTACGAGTACACCATCATGTCTTTTGGTTTGACTAATGCTCCTCCTTTATTCATGAATCTTATGAACTCGGTATTCATGGAGTATTTGGATAGGTTTGTGGTGGTATTCATCGATGATATCCTTATCTACTCCAAGAGCGAAGAAGAGCATGCTGAGCATCTTAAGCTTGTATTGGGCAAGCTGCGTGAGCACCAGCTGTATGCAAAATTCAGCAAGTGTGAGTTCTGGTTGAAGGAAGTGGCATTCTTGGGCCATGTTCTTTCAGCAGGAGGTGTGGCTGTGGATCCTAGCAAGGTCAGCGATGTGCTATCTTGGGGTCAGCCCAAGTCGGTCACCGATGTGCGGAGTTTTCTTGGTTTGGCTGGCTACTATCACCGCTTTATCGAGAATTTCTCCAAGATTGCGAAGCCTATGGTGGCTTGCTCAAGAAAGACAAGAAGTTTGAGTGGTCCCTTTGCTTGTGATGTGAGTTTTCAGGAACTCAAGAAGCGGTTGACCTCAGCCCAGTGCTTGTTCTCCCTGATATTCACAAGAGTTTTGATATCTTTTGTGATGCTTCTCGTCAGGGTCTTGGTTGTGTTCTTATGCAGGAAGGCAAGGTTGTGGCCTAAGCATCGCGGCAGTTGAGGCCTCATGAACTCAACTATCCTACTCATGACTTGGAGTTAGTTGCTGTGGTTCATGCACTCAAGATTTGGCGGCATTATCTGATTGGCAACCGTTGTGAGGTGTATTCTGACCACAAGAGCTTGAAGTACTTGTTCACTCAGCCAGATCTGAACCTCAGGCAAAGGAGATGGTTGGAATTGATCAAGGACTATGATATGGGTATTCAGTATCACCCGGGCAAGGCCAATGTCATTGCGGATGCACTCAGTTGGAAGGTGTATTGCAACATGTTGATGCTCCAAGAGCAGCAGCCTACCCTTATTTCTCAATTTCAGCGCCTTAATTTGGGTTTGGTCGAGCACAGTTCTCTTGCTACCTTGGTTGTGCAGCCAACCTTGGTGGACCAAATCAAGGCGGCACAGCAGACAGATGCTGGTGTGAGCTAGATCAAGTAGAACATCAAGGATGGGATAGCCAAATGCTTTTCAGAGGATGAGCATGGCGTTGTGTGGTTTGGGCAGCGTCTTGTGGTTCCTAAGGTCATGGAATTGCGGGAATTGATTCTCCGCGAAGCCCATGATTCTCCTTTGTCTATCCATCCTGGGGCTACCAAGATGTATCAGGACCTTCGTCAGAGATTCTGGTGGACCCGAATGAAGCGCGAGATTGCCAAGTTCGTTGCCGAGTGTGACGTGTGCTATCGTATGAAGGCCGGGCATCAGCGTCCAGCAGGCCTTCTTCAGCCTTTGCCAGTGCCAGAGTGGAAGTGGGATTCCGTTGGCATGGACTTCATCACCGAGTTGCCCCGTACTTCTTCTGGGAAGGATGCCATATGGGTTGTCATTGATCGGTTGACAAAGGTAGCGCATTTCTGCGGTGCGTACCAACCTCGATGTCGATCGGTTGGCGGATCTCTATGTATCCCGCATTGTGTGCCTACATGGTGTGCCACGAACGATTGTGTCAGATCGTGGTTCTCTTTTCACCTCTCGTTTCTGGCATAAATTGCAAGAGGCTATGGGCACCCGCCTTACTTTCAGTTCAGCTTACCATCCTCAGACCGATGGCCAGACGGAGCGAGTCAACCAAGTGTTGGAAGATATGCTCCGTGCTTGTGTTCTTTCCTATGGGAAGAAGTGGGAGAAGTGCCTACCATTTGCTGAGTTCTCCTACAACAACAATTTTCAGGCCAGTCTTGGCATGGCACCGTTTGAGGCCTTGTACGGGAGGAGATGTAGAACCCCATTGAACTGGTCGAGATCGGTGGCGGCGGTTTCGGCGGAGTCGATCAATGAGGGCAAAGCGAGTCGATTGATTCGCGAGCATCTGCGCGCGGCCCGATCTGCATGAAGAGCTATGCAGATCGTCGTCCCCGTGAGTTGAGCTTTGAGCCCAATGACTTTGTGTATCTCAAAGTCTCACCCTTGAAGGGCCATCAACGTTTTGGCATCAAGGGCAAGTTGGCTCCTCGCTATGTTGGGCCGTATCGCATCGTCGAGAAAGTTGGGGCTGTGGCATACAAGTTGGAGCTGCCAGCTGCACTTGAGGGTGTGCATGATGTGTTCCATGTGTCACACCTGAAGAAGTGCCTCCGTGTCCCGACTGAGGAAGCTCCGTTGGAGGTTCTCGATGTGCAGGAGAATTTGACCTACCGCGAGCATCCTGTTCGCATTCTTGAGGAATATGAACGGAGAACAAGGAACCGTGTCATCAAGTTCCTTAAGGTTCAGTGGTCAAACCATTCTGAAGATGAGGCAACTTGGGAGCGAGAGGATCGCCTTCGTGCAGATTTTCCTTCCTTCTTCTCCGAGTAAACGGAATCTCGGGTCGAGATTCTTGTAAGGGGGGGGGGGGAGAGTTGTAACATCCCAATTTTAGGCTTGTGTTTCAAATGTAAAAAAATGAGTAGAAATTAAAACTTTTTCTTACATCATGTATTTCCTGCATGTACTCAACGCTTATTGTGCAAGAGTGATGGAAATACAAAGTCGCAAGTCTTTGATCCAAATCTCGATCCTTCTAAAACATTCTTGTTTCATCTTCTGATAACCTCCCAGAAATAGTTTTCCAAGTTCTTTGGTTGGTTGGTGGCTCCTCTGAAAAATTCCACAATTTTTAGAGATTGTTTGGATGCTGTTGGAGGAAGGTCAACCCAATTCAAAATCTCGTCAAACCTTGGACCAGTACCTTGGTAAATTTTTGGAGGAAAATCCACAGCACCAAAACCTCTGAAAATTTTATTCAAGGTCAATCCCTCAGCTAGCAAGCTCCTGTAAAAATTTCATGATTTTTGGAGTTAGTTTGCTGCCTCAAATAATTCTCCAAGGATCAGCTCATGTTGGGGCTCAGATTTTGAACCCTAGGTCTGACTCGGACTCGAGTCGGACCCGATGCGACTCGATCGAGCCAAGTCAGCCGAGCTAGAGCTCAGGCTTGTGCGCGTTTGTTCAGAGCCGTTGGATCGAAATCGTGGGGCTCTCAACCTTCCAGGGCTCCGCTTCTGTTCTTCTTCCTCCCCGCGTGCGGCTGTGGCAGTGGGGGTGGGGGCGGCGAGCTCCGATCACCTCGTGGGGCCCTGCAACGGCTCGGAGCCCCCTCTGTTGTCAACTGTGTCAGCCTTGCCCTGACCTTACCTGCCTCCTCGCCTCGTTTTCTCGCGCAGCAACCTCCCTTTTGTCCCATCGCCATTAAGCCTCTGTCCTCGAGCTCGGTCGACTCACGAGCTACTTGAGCACCTCAGAGGCTTTCCACTAGTCCCCTTCTACCTCCGGTCGCCTCCCAAACCTTTCTCTGTAAGGTTGGCGCCAAATCTCACCTTGAGCTCATTTCGCCATTTACGCCGCGTGAGCTCCATTGGTGAACTTGGGTCCTCGGTGGTCCTCTTGCCTAATCTTGTTTCCTGAAGGCCCCTGGTCATCGCAAAGACGTCCCTAACTCCGGTTTGGGTTGTTTTCACAGGAGCAACTCGGACTGGAGACTTCGCGGGTTGCGGCCGTAGGGGCACTCCTTCGTCTCCATCTCCGGTGAGGTTCCCCCACTCGTTTCCCTGGTTCTGGAGCCTCCTTTGGGCATCACGTAGTGTTCCTCATCACCTTGTTATCTTTGATTGCTTAGGAGCCGCCGTCGTCGTTGTCTTCCGCATCTCCGGTGTGCTGCTCCACCGCCGGCACTCCTCCGACCTCCTCTGGACCACTCCTGTGCCTTGGTGAGTTCATTTTAGTCCCTTAGAGCTTAAGGTCTAGCTAGGATAGCTCGTAACGCTCGATTTCACCGTTTTCGGATTTTGCCGAAAAGCTTGTCCTCCGCCATTCTCCGGCTCGCGGCGTTTAAAACGTCGCCGCCGTCGAGTACATCCGCTAGGTTCGCGACACTATTGTGAGTATATCGGTGCCCTTAGTGGCGTGGCGAGGTCCCCATCGCCGGCGGCAAACCGTTGAGCCCGCTCGGGATTTTGCCGGTTCAAAACTCCCGTTTTCGTCATTTTGTTAGGACATCATTAATGCCCAATTATTACTAATCATTGGGTGCATTAATCGTGTCTTAGCTGTGCCGCTGTGTCGCTGTCTTGTGGGCCTTAGGCCTAGGATTAAAGTCCGGAGGTCCCGCGCCATTAAAAGCACCTTGGACCTCCTCGGGTTCATCGTGACCGTCTAAGACCTCCCCAAGTTTAGATCTGGACCTTTAGATCTTTCCCGTGAAAACCTTTAAGTGTAAGACCTCCCCTCTGGTTGTGATCCTAGCCGTCTAGGACCACCCTGGTTAAATCCTGGCCGCTAGGACCACCCCTAATAGGCCGCAAGACCTCCCTCGGTCCTTTTTGCAAAGACCACCTCTGAGCCACTCCCGAGGTCCTCTTTGCAAAAAGACCACCCCTGGTCGTGTTGTCAAAACCACCCTCTCGGACCTCCTCCGAGGTCCTCTTTGCAAAAGACCTCCTCGTGGTCCTTTGTAAAAACCACCCCTGGACCTCCACCGAGGTCCTCTTTGCAAAAAGACCTCCCCTTGGTCATTTTGCAAAGACCACCTCAGGACCACCCTCGGGGTCGTCTTTGTAAAAAGCCACCCTGGCCTTTTTACAAAGAAAACCCCGCCAGACCTCTTAGACTCGATCCTAGCCGTTCACGACCTCCCCGGTTTAGATCTGAGCGTTAGATCTCTTTTTGTAAAATCCTTAGCGCTCAGACCTCCCTCTGCGTCGATCTGGACCGCTCAGGACCTCCCTAGGTCTAATCCGAGCCGTCCAGATCTCCTTCGATTAAAACCCTTTTCGCTTAGGACCTCCCCGAGAAGATCTTGGCCATCCAAGACCTCCTCGTGTAAATCCCAGCCGCTCAAGACCTCCCCCTGGAGATCTTGACCGTCTAGGACCTCCTCCTCTGGTCTAAACCGTTAGATTTAGATCTAACGGGCTAGACCTCCTTCCTCAGATTTAAAGCCTTAGGACCTCCCTCGTTCAATCTTGATCGTGTCCGTTAAAGACCTCCCTCTGGAGATCTAGACCGTTGAAGACCTCCTCCGTGAGATCTTAGCCGTCCAGACCTCCCTCCGTAGGTTTACCCTTAGGACCTCCCTAGTGCTCGGGACCGCGGATCTCGTCCGACGGTCACGACCTCTGATAGGCGCTAGGACCTCCTTTGCGCGTGCGCTGTGTGCATGCTTTGGTCGTGGCCGTTGGATCGAGATCTCAACGGTCCGGACCTCCCAATGCGGGAGGAGGTCTTCCGTGCGGCGTGCTTCGAGTGCGTGGCCTTGCGATGCAAGATCAACGGCCCACGACCTCTCCTTTTTCCTTGATTCGATTGGACCTCCCGAGAGCTCAAATTTTCTAAGTCCTTTAATGTTTCAAATTTCAAAAGTGCATAACTTTGTCATTTTAATTCCTTTTTGGATGATTCCAGTTGCTGTAGCTCTGTTGTAGTATGAACTTTAATCTGAGAATGAATTTAGGCACTGTTATATAGTAGGAAATGATTTAAACAACATGATCTTGTTTAATGAACTTGGTTATCTAGAAATTCTTTGAAAACTTGTAAAATACATAACCTTCTCTCTGTAATTGCAAACTGAGCAAACTCAACTTGGTAAAATTGGTCTGTAGACATGCTTTAATATGAACTAGGCCTTGTCTTTATTTATGTTCCTGAGAATTGATATATGCTAGTTTTAGAACTTAGAAAAATCATAACTAATTCATTATAACTCCAAATTGTGCAAACTTAGTTTTGCTGTTGTTAGGATAACCATATCTACCTACCATAAAAATTTCAAGTTCCAGATCATTCTAGAAATTTTCGCCATGAACAGTAACTCTAATTAATTTAATTAGGATTTTTCAGGCTGAGAGAATTTAATTTTCATGCCAAGTCCAATTGGAGTGTTTCTTGTCTCTAAAATTGTCTAAAATCAACCTCTAGCTGCTGTAGAAATTTCATTGGATTTGGATGTTCTTTGCTGTTGAGTTCCTTTTGGTGTTCTTCGTTCTTATCGGTTTTTATCGCCTTTTCGCGTTAGGTTCCGAAGAATTTATTGAACCTGAGCACTCCCCTCTGCAGCAAGAACAAATCTAGCAAGGCAAGCAGTTTGATCATATTAATCCCAGTATTTTAAGTATTTATGTTGTTTTACAACTTCTATGTATGCATTGCTATCTTGTTTTAACCATTGTCGATAGTTGGCCTAGTAGATGCATTTCCTTAGACAAATGATTATCCTTTACTACCGTGAGCCTAGGTTATTGCTGTGAGTTAGAGTTCGTGGATGAGCTCTTGTCACTTAGTAGCTTACGAATTAATTGCTTAGCCATGCTTAGCTTCGGTAGAAATGGGTGGTTATCGACTAGTCGATAACCTTGATCACATAAAACTTATTATGATTTATGATTTCCACCTTGTGCCATGTCTACTTATGAAAATTAAACTGAAAAGCAAAATGATTTAGACTTGGGCACAATGGTAAGATGGTGTGATTTTCGGGTGTGACTGGAATGGTGCCCGAGTCAATTAAGGACCGAACATCTTGTGAGTACCTATTATCCGAGCAATTTGTGCGTGCTAACCACACTAGAGGGTATGAGACCTCTCTTGACTTAGTACTTTGGAGTGTATTGGCTTCGGGTCGCAAGGAGTCGCGGGAGGGATGGTGTTGGGAGCATTGTAGTGTCCGAAAGACTTCACCCGTGATGGGATTTGTTGTCTTTCGGCTTGCAATGTAAGCGTATGGGTTTCTATCCATACGAGCGGCTCGTAGTCAATACACAATATTGGAAAGCGTCTCGTAGGACTTAGCGTGCAAACATACCTTGGAAGTGTGCTTTGTGGCTTAAAGGCGATGCAAGTGTGGGTACATTGGTACACCCCTGCAGGGTTAAAACTATTCGAATAGCTTCGTCTAGGTTATGGACACGCTTGGGTAAGCTTTCAAGAGTTAGACTTCAACCTTTTTAATTAAAACTTGATGGGTGGTACGAATCGGGGATTCGTGCTATGTTGTGGTGACTATTGGGATAGTCACTTCTAGGTGGTTACTTGTATGTATCTTTATTACGCTTTTATGTTGACAACAAAATAGATTTGCAAACTTGCTTTCAAATGTATTACATTATTGCAAATAAAGTTGGCTTTGTGCAAAATGAGACATACAACCTCCACCTAAATAAGCTTGCATGTAGTTTATGAATAGGTCTGCTATTTCACACGTCAGTCTTGCGAGTACCTTTGTGTACTCAGTTATCTTGCATAAATGTATTTGTTGCAGAGGAAGAAGGTGAGCTTGAGGGGCCTCACTTTTGTGAGCTGTGCTGTGGTAGTCTTCGTGGCGTCTAGCTTGGCGGCCCGGTCGGTTGCCTTGTGGGTGTGTGGCTAACCGGTCGACTTTTGTTCTAGCCATCTTATGGCACCTTTTGCTTCCGCTGTTATTCTTGTATATTGCTCTATTTGGCCGGTCGGCACTTTTGTAATAACTTTACTTTATGTTTGTTGTTATTGAACTTAGTGTTGTATGTTGTATGGAAATGATGTGTAATTTTGTGATGATGTGCATATGCTGCAATTCTGGGAAGCATATGTCCATCGAGGCTTAGAATGTTTAATTAGTAACGCTAGAACCAATTGGAGGTTAAGTGTTACTAGTTAAATATTCCGGGTCCTCACAGAAAAAAACTTCCTTCATCACTCCATATGGTACTTACTGTTATGTAAAGATGCCATTTGGTCTCAAAAATGCTGGTGCAACATTCCAAAGGTTAATGTAAAAGACCTTTAGTCCACAGATAGGTCGGAATCTTGAAGCCTACGTCGATGATCTGGTCATAAAGAGCATCAACGCCGGCGATCATATTCTAGATCTAAAGGAGACTTTCAATAACTTAAGACGTCATAACCTTAAGTTAAATCCAGAGAAATGTGTGTTCGGAGTTTTGTCGGGAAAGCTTCTTGGATTCCTAGTTTCGGTTAGAGGCATCGAAGCAAATCCAACGAAAGTCGCCGCCATCGATCAGATGCGTGATCCAACCACAAAGAAGGAAGTTCAGAAACTAACCGGTTGTATGGCAGCGTTAAGTCATTTCATAGCACGGTTAGGCGAAAAAGACTACCTTTCTTTAAGCTTCTCCAGAAATATGGGAGTTTCGAATGGACTAAAGAGGCAAGCAGCGCCTTTGACGAATTAAAACGGTACCTTACGAGTCCCCCAATCTTAGTGTAACATCCCAAATTTTGGGCTTGTGTTTCAAATGTAAGAAAATGAGTAGAAATTAAAACTTTTTCTTACATCATGTATTTCCTGTTGTGCCAATCAATTCTTGTTCAAGGAATTATGGAATTACATTGTCACAAGTCTTGTTGATCCAAATCTTGCTATTCCAAAAACAATCTTGTCAAATCTTATGATCATCCTCTAGAAATATTTTTCCTAAGTCTCTGTGATGGTATGTGACCCCTCTGGAAAATTTCACAATTTTTAGAAATTGTTTGAATATTTTTAGAGGCAGTCAAACCTGTTTGACTCTTAGTCAAACATTAAAACAGAGCCTTGCAGAATTTTTGGAGATTTATTCACAGTATAAAAACCTCTGAAAATTTTACACAAGGTTGATATCTGAGTTAGCAAGCTCCTGTAAAAATTTCATAATTTTTGGAGTTAATTTGCTACCTCAAATAAATCTTTCAAAGTCTCTGTTTTTATTTCAAAGTCAAACTGGGTTTTACTGTTACTCGGGTTCGAGTCAGACTCGGGCTCGAGCCAATCGACTTGGTCCAGTCAACTAAATGCACCGAGCCACTCTTTAAAACGCGCGGTGGATCTCAACCGTTAGATCTAAATCGCACGGCCCGCGCGCGTGTATCACTTCGGACCTTCCGGTTGCAAGTCTGCATGTCAACCGTTAGATCTCCATCCAACCGTCGAGATGCGCCGAAACTTTCGGACCCTCCGGTTGCATTTTTGAATCGAGCCGTTGGATTTAGATCCAACGCCGCGTCACTCTCGTTGTAATTTGAGTTTACAACGTGGAGCTATCTGAGCCGTTCATTTCTAATCGTAGGGTTCGCATCCTCCCCGTTGTGTTTTAAAGCCCGGAGGCGTGGCGCCTTCGTAGCCGTCCGATTTAGATCGTGGGGCTCTGAATCGCCCGAGCTTTTTGCGCTGGTCATCTTCAACCTCCCGCAGTGCGAAAGCAAAGTGCAAGGCATGGAGATGTCATTTCATGCTCCCTACGGCTACCCTAGTCGACATTATGGGTCGTGGGAGACATTTTCGGCCATGCCATGCCCTAGTGCACCAGCTATTATCTTTTCCTTGTCGGCCGCACTTTGTGCTTTGTGTTTTTGCTTGAAAGCGTGTGGTGCAAACCTAATGCTTTCATGGCTTTATAAGCACTCTCAGTGCTTCCTAATATCTCTTTAGACCACCACCAAGCTTCATTCACCGTATTGGAGCTTAACACCTCAAAAATGGCAAACCGCCATTGTTGACCCGTGGAGCTCCTTGGGTGTTCTTGGTGTTCCAGTGGTCCTCCTTCATGTTTCTTTGCCCTAACCTTATCTATTTACCTCCTTGAACATTTCCCCTCACTTGATTTTGGATTTGATTCTCAGGAATTGTCCAATTTGGGGTTTGTTCAAATTCGGCCGAATTTGGTCATCTTCTTCCTCAGCTCAGGTGAGTGCTCCATTTTCCAATTGCTTGCTCATGTAGCTTCTGTGAATCATTATGAAGCTATTTTGATGCCTTGGTATCACTCATTTGGCTCAGGGTGTCGTTTTCAACCTTTCTTCTTCATGTCCGGCAAGCTTTCACCGTGATCAAGCATCTCCGGCCATCTTTGAAGCTTCTCGTTCCTAAGGTAGCTTCTTATTAGTCCTTAGTGGCTCGCACCGCACCTAGGCTCGCGATGGAGCTCATCGCGATTTTCATGTTTAGCGTGGTTCCGTTTTCTTTTCCGCCTGGCGGCGTTCTAGTCCTCGCGCCGGCGAGAATGCTACCGATGAGGTTCGCATCGTTATTGCGAATCCATTTTGGGTCTTGTTCACGCCGCCGCGGCCGAGTCGGCGACAAGCCGTAGAAGCCGCTCGGTTTTGTCACCGGGCGCCGTTGTCGTCATTTTGTTAGGACACAGTTAATACCCAATCATTGCTGGTATTAATGGCGTCTTAACCTGGCCAAATGTCTCACTGACATGTGGGCCCGTAAGCCTAAATCAGAAAACCAGAAGTCGTTATGGCTGATTTTGGGTTATTTATTGCTAATCATTGTTAGCAGTAAATGTGTCCGAAATTATTTTTTTTTTGGGTCACTGACGTGTGGGCCCTCCGTCCCTAAATCACCTCTGTTCAAAATCTCTAGGACACATTAATTGCCAATCATCACTAATCATTGGTCATTAGTAATTAACTGTCTGTCCTAAGATACATCTTGTGTCTCGCTGCCATGTGGGCCCCGTGCACTGTGCACGTGTGTCAAAGCTTGCGTGTGAGACTCACAGTCTCTGACATGCGGCCCCACGTGTCAGCACTCCAGATTGCACTTCGATCTTGGACCGCCGTCCATTTCGCGATCTGCGGCCCAGATCTTGTATGCATTCGGACCATCCGGTTCCCCTCATCATCCTGGACCGTCCATCTCGTGATCTGCGGCTGAGATCATGTGTGCAATCGGACCTTCCGGTTAGATTTGGGTTTTGAGCCGTTCATCTTTAGATCTGCGGTCGTGGTTCGTCGAGGTAATCGCATCCTCCGGTTGCATGCTTCCTCGTGAGCCGTTGGATCTTGATCCAACGGTGGGTTTCTGTTATGAATCGCGCGCGTGCGCTGTTTTCCGTGCGTGTGGCTCGTTGGATTTTGCATCAACGGCCCACGAGCGTCCACGTCATTTATCTCCGGTTGGGTTGGTTTTATTTCGTAAGTATTTATTTATCAACGAAAATTGTATCAAAACTTTAGAAATTCATAACTAATTCAAGATAAATCCTTTTACATGAAACCAACTGTAATAAATTTGTAAATCACTAAATTTTAATATAAAAATGCTTTTAGCTATGCTACGTAGTAGAAAATTCTGTAATCTTTTATAGCTTGTTTTCGCTATTTTTATATATTCGAATTGTATTAAAACTTGGAAAATGCATATCTTTTTACGTATATCTGCGAATTGTATGATTTTAACTTTGATAAATTTGTTATTAACTAAACTTTAATCTAAAAATGGTGGTAGGCCTAAATCACACGAGAAAAATATGTTAGTAGATTTAACCTTATTAGCGAGACTTAAAAATCCATTTAATGATGTAATAGACACCATAATTCCTGTAAATCCTAAAAATAGAAATTTGATGTTAGAAATCCCTCTGTTATCATATTATAATGTGAAATAGGCTTTGCACATGTTTATATTTACGGAAAGTGCATTATGCTAGTTTTGCATCTTAGAAAAATCATAACTAAATCATTTTAACTCCAAATGACCTGAAATTTTATATGGGTTACCTCTATACCAATAGGTAGCTACCATAAAAATTTCAGCTTCAGAATCTTTCTAGAAAATGTTTTGCTACAGTGCTAATTAGGTAGAAAATGGGTTTTAGGTAATATCTTTTGCACCACCAATCCAAATTAGGTTTTCCAGTTTCTATGTCTTGGTATATTCGTATTTCACCTTGTGTATAAGTTTACGTCGCATTTGGATAATTTTTGCTTGCTCTTTTGTTTAAGTGTTGCTAGTCTTATTGGTTGTTCTTGGTTCTTTTGCCTTTGCGCTTAGGATTCGACATTTGCGGTAATCCCGAGAGCGACCCTCCACAACAGCTTGAGCAACAGCAAGAAGGCAAGCAGTTTGATCATGTTAATCCCAGTATTTTAAGTATTTATGTTGATTACAAATTCTATGTATGCATTGCTACTTTGTGTTAATAGTTGGCCTAGTAGATGCATTTCCTTAGCAAATGATTATCCTCTACTACCATGAGCCTAGGTTACTTTTGTGATTTAGAGTTCATGGATGGGCTCTTGTCACTTAGTAGTTTACTGAATTAATTGCTTAGCCATGCTTAGTTTCGGTAGAAATGGGCGGTTATCGACTTGTCGATAACCTTGATCACTTAAAACTTATTATGATTATGATTTCCACCTTGTGCCATGTCTACTTATGAAAACTAAAACTGAAAACAAAATGATTTAGACTTGGGCACAATGGTATGATGGTGTGATTTTTGGGTGTGACTGGAATGGTGCCCGGGTCAACAAGGACCGAACATCTTGTTACACTAAACCAAGCATTTTAGCGTGCTAACCACATTAGAGGGTATGGGACCTCTCTTGACTTAGTACTTTGGCGTGTATTGGCTCCAGTCGCAGGAGTCGCGGGAGGGATGGTGTTGGGAGCATTGTAGTGTCCGAAAGACTTCACCCGTGATGGGATTTGTTGTGTTTCGCTTGCAATGTAAGCATATGGGTTTCTATCCATATGAGCGGCTCGTAGTTAATACACAAGATTGGAAATGTCTCGTAGGACTTAGCGTGCGGCATGCATACCTTCTGTGAGTGTGCTTGTGGCTTGAAGGCGATGCGAAGTGTGGGTACATTGGTACACCCTGCGCAGGTTAAAACTATTCGAATAGCCTCGCCCTAGGTTATGGACACGCTTGGCAAGGTCTTTCAAGAGTTAGACTACAACCTTTTAAATTAAAACTTGATGGGTGGTACGAATCGGGATTCGTGCTATGTTGTGGTGGCTATTGGGATAGTCGCTTCTGTGGTTACTTGTATGTATCTTTACTTATGTTACTTTGATAACAAAACAGATTTGCAAACTTGCTTTTAAAATGTATTACATTATTGCAAATAAAGTTGGCTTCATGCAAAATGAGACATACAACCTCCACCTAAATAAGCTTGCATGTAGTTTATGAATAGGTCTGCTATTCCACACGTCGATCTTGCGGTACAAAGACAATCTTTGTACTCGGTTGCTACGCTTAATTGTTTTGTTGCAGAGGAAGAAGGTGAGCTCGAGGGCCTCACTTTTGTGAGTGTGTTGTGGTAGCTATGGGCGACTAGCTTGGCGGCCGATCGGTTGCCTTGTGGGTTGTGTGGCTAACCGGTCGACTTTTGTTCTAGCCATCTTATGGCACTTTTGCTTCATTGTCATTCTTGTATATTGTTCTATTTGGCCGGTCGGCTCTCTTTTGTAATAACTTTACTTTATGTATGTCGTTGTTGAACTTAGTAATTTTTGTTGTATGGAAATGATGTGTAATTTTGTGATGATGTGCATATGCTGCAATTCTGGGAAGCATATGTCCATCGAGGCTTAGAATGTTTAGTTAGTAACACTAGAACCATTTGGAGGTTAAGTGTTACTAGTTAAATATTCCGGGTCCTCACAAAGTTGGTATCAGAGCCATACTGACCGTAGAAACCCCTAGCTTGGTCGCCTCTAGAATATTTTGAAAACTTACTTTCAAAAGGGTTGTAAAACTTAAGTAAGTCCTCTAATTTTGCTCCTTACCTATCTTAGCTTGCTCATCTCACCTTACCCTCATTTAAGTTGAAAAAGTGTTCCTCTCTTCCTTTCAAAAATTAGTCTCTATCGATTAACTTGGTTTTGGGAGAAACATGAGAGCTTGGAGGAAGGAATTTGGACAGCTAGCTAGTGGTTAGAAATTAAGGTAGGAAACGAGAGGTAAATTCAACTAAAACTTGTGGGAATAAAAGGGGTAAGAAGTGATATGAAATTAGCTAAATGCCTATACTCTATTAGGTGGTTATACCTTGATTTTTGGACTGTTTTGAGCTAGAATTTAGTGCTGAAATTTTGGGTCTTCACAAACGATTGCTCGTTCTTCCATACGGGTTAGTCTTTTCAGGAAGTCGATTTGGTGATTTTTGGTCTTGTACTCTTGGTGGTTATTCCTGAGCCCTTTTTATTGGGTTTGCATTTCTTTGCTTTCTTTTTATCTCGGGCTTGTAGCTAACTTATCTTAGTGAATCAGGATGGCTGGTGGGACACGTAGCGGCCGGAATCAGCCGGGTAGTCCCGATGAGGAACTTCCCCCTCCTCCGACCATGGCGGAAGTCCTCATGCAGATCGAACGCAATCGTTCGGAGGACCGTAGGGTGTTGGAGGTCATCGCCAGGAACACCTCCACTCCCTCTGGTGCCTCCGGATCTGGAGGTGGTGGACATCAGACTCGTGGGGGACTTGCGGAGTTCCTCCGTACTCAGCCTCCTACCTTCTCCCGATCCGAGGACCCCTTGGACGCAGATGACTGGCTGCGTCTGGTTGAGCGGAAGCTCAACGTTGCTCAGTGCCAGGAGCAGGAGCGGGCACTTTTCGCATCCCATCAGTTGGAGGGTGCGGCACTCTCATGGTGGGAGAACTTCCTCGCCATGCAGCCTGCGGGACACGTGGTCTCGTGGGAGGAGTTCCGGTCAGCTTTCCGTCGGGCCCATGTCCCTGCTGGCCTGATGAAGCTGACCAACTGCCCTTCATGATGCAAAAGAGCTCGTGACCAAGTGCGTACAATGTCAGTTTCATAGCCGACAAGTACATCAGCCGTCTCAAGCTTTGCAAACGATTCCTCTTTCTTGGCCTTTTGCAACCTGGGGACTAAACATTCTGGGACCTTTCCCAAGAGCACCCGGGGGGTTTGAGTTCCTTTTCGTCATGATTGACACATTCACTAAATGGATCGAAGCCGAGCTGGTTGTAAAAATTACAACTGAAGCCGCCAAGAGATTTCTCACAAAAAGCGTGATTACACGATTTGGTGTACCCAGTCGTATAATCACTGATAACGGTGCCCAGTTCTCGAGCAGTAATTTTTAGGAATTCTGTGATGACCTAGGTTTCAAGATACATTTCGCTTCTGTTGCTCATCCGTAGAGCAATGAGGCAGTGGAGCCAGCTAATAGTATCATAATGCAAGGAATCAAACGATGAGTGTTCGACCAGTTACTTCAACGGTCAGGGGCTTGGGTTCAAAAACTTTCTTCTGTATTATGGGCCGTTCGTACCACAACTAGTCGTGCGACCGGTGAAACACCATTCTTTATGGTTTACGGAGCTGAAGCCATGCTTCCTCCAGAACATAAAATTGGTTCTGCTCGAACTGATTGCTTTTCTGAAAGTGATCAGTGTGAACGACGACTTGACGACATCAATTTCCTTAAGGAACGACGAAATCAAGCTTTGCTACGATCAGCAATCTACCAGCAAGCCATGCGTCGGTACCACAGTCGTAAGGTGCAACCTCGCAGCCTAGCTGTAGGTGATTTGGTACTTAGGAAAATTAAGAACCAAGCGGGTCGCAACAAACTTTCACCTAAGTGGGAAGGTCCATACACTGTGGTCCAAGTCACCCGACCAGGATCGGTACGATTAGCTATGACAGATGGGCAAGTTTTGTCTAACTCTTGGAATATTGATCAATTGCATAAGTTCTATGTTTAATTTTATGTATTTCATTCTCGTTCTTATTTCAATAAAGATGCATTTCCTTTTTTTTTTAAAAAACAATAAGTATGGTTGTTTATACTTATTATTCGTTGCATCTGGTCATATGCCTTTATTGTTGCTGGTTGGTCGGAGAAGACACTCATTCTCTCTGATATTCATTTCAATGGGATCTCAAATACTCATGGTTGCTGACTTAAATGTCATAGACCACACCGGTTTTAGTCGTGATCATTGCTTCAATGATACACATGCACAACCAAATATTCTTTTCTTAAAGAAACATACGAGTATAAGGAGTACCAACTCAGACAATTTATATGGTTTTCGTTCTTTCTTGAATTTGAAGATTGTTATTTTATTTCAACATTCTGTTCTACTCAAGTTTGGCTACTGGTCGGGACACGAAAAGCCTCCTAGTCGAAGTCTCTCCTCTCTGCATGTGGTCCTACCCACTGGAAGGAGCTTCCTAGTGACGGTCCTTTTCCTACGATCCTCGCTGCCAGTCGGATTTGAGCATGAGCACGTTTCGCGAGATATTTTACAAATCTTCAATTCTTGAGATTCGATACGATCAGATCCGAATATTTTCTAAACAAAGGTATTTATCTATTCATTTTATTTTTCGCATACATTCTTAATGCATATATTCTTATCAACAAATCCAGTCTTTGTTATATTTTCAGACTACAAGTGGTATTCGATAATGGACAAGATCGAGACTAGTCGAAATCATCACCTGGTTCCGACCACATGATTTCCTAGTATTCACTGGATCGTTGTCATACACATTATCAGCACTCCTACCATGGTCATTGTTCTTACTCAATTTCTTGGTCTACTGCTTTCTTTTAGTAAGGTTCATCTACTAATATAAGCAGTCGGGGGCTAGGAGATATATGAGTATTTAACAATATTGATAAGACAAAGCAGGATCTTCATTGATAAAAGGTAAGTTTCATTTTACATAGTTGTAAGATCGAGGAGGCCGACTAGAGGGGGGGTGAATAGGCGTTTTAAAACTTATATGTGCTAAAACCGATTTCTAATGCGGAAGCTAATACAAATACGATTTTGCACAAATAAGGCCTAAAACCACTAGGCTTAACTAAGTGCACCAACAATACAAGTCTATTGATAATAATCAATCAAGCATTGACTTGTAAGCAATTCAATTTAAGCAATGTAAATAATACTATTGCAATCATACACAATGAATAAGCAATTATACAATGAATGTAAATTGCACAAAGTAAAGCTCAAGAATGCAAACCACAATTGACACGGCGATATTTTTCCCGTGGTGATCGAAGACTTGCCGGTCTCCCCTAATCCACGTTGAGGTAAGTTCAACTTTTTGGATCGGCTCCAAAACGCGAGGCAACACCTCCGAGGTAAGTCCAAACAACTTGGACCGGTTCCAACCGAACCAACACCTCTAAGTGAGATCAACCGCTTGAACCGACTCCAACTTGAACTTATCACCTCGATCCACTAGGGTTGCTCTTACTCCGCTCCGGAGATGGCGAGCACCAAGCCACTCACAAATCGCCCGGGTCTTCTCACAAGTTTCACTTGAGAAGATCACCGACGCACCACGCCTCCACGCCGTCTAGGTGTCGGCAAACACCAAGAGTAACAAGTCTCCAACTTTCACTTGAACCAATCAAGTGTCAAAGCTCTCGTGGATACTAAATCCACCACCTAATGCAACACATGCAATAGGATTTGCCTCTCAAACCTCACTAAGTGCAACACATGCACAAATGGGAGTAGAGGGCTTGCTCTTAGCTCAAAGGAACTCAATGGGATGCCAAAGGTTGCCTCTCAACCGGCCAAGGGGGTATTTATAGCCCCCAAACCAAAAACTAGCCGTTTGGAGACGAAACAGCCAAAAACTAGCCGTTACAGCCTTTTGCGGTCGTACCGCACTCACAAGGTGCGGTACTACCGTTCTGCGGTACTACCGCAGTTATACGGGCGGTACTACCGCAGCCCAAATTTCAGCATGCAGGCGACACTCGGTAAAATGGTCATAACTTTTGACTCGATGTCGGAATTGAGTGATCTTGGACTCTATTGAAAGCTTATTCAGAGGGCTACACAACCCACCTATTTGATTGATCTCAAACACATTTGATCAAATAAAAAAGCACAACTCAAAGAGCCACTACCATAGTCTAAGTCCAAAGAAATAGCAACAAGCAATCTTAGACCATGCCAAGGGAAGATACATGAATCCCAACAATTTGCAAAACACATTTGCAAACTTAGATCATGCCACAAGGAGTAGGTACATGGACTTCAACCGTTTGCAAAACACATTTGCAAAGTATAGTCACATGCTACAAGGATTATCCATGAGCCTTAACTATTTGCAAAACACATTCGCAAATATAGGCAACATGTTAGAGTGAGCTAGAGCAAGTGAGATTGAGTTATTAACAGATGATGGGACTCAAGCTACTAGACAAGACCCCTCTTAATAGTACGGCAACCTATACTAGCAATCCGGTCTTCCAACCAAACACCAAGACCGGTAAAAGACTAGAAACACATCCTTAGCCTTAGCTAGTCATACCTTTGCCTTGACCATCCACTTAAAGCTTGATGACTCACATCCTCGCTTCGTGTCCGGGTCATCGTCTTGATATGCATCAACCCATGATGCATCCTTTACTTGACCTCAATCAACATATGATGAGTCTTCTCTTGACTTGATGATCAACTCATGATCATCTCTTCTTCGAGATCTTGATATCCATCAACACATGATGCGTCATCTTCTTGAACCTTGACTTGATGACAATCAACTCATGATGTCATCCAAAGTCTTCATCACCCTGGAACATAACCTATTTATCCAACTCATGGAAAATGTTAGTCCCACAATGTCATTAACATTAATTAACGAGATATACCTGCATAAATGCTTTTGAACAAGCTATTACTGAAGGTGCGGTATTACCGCCAACTAGCATCCGGTAATACCGCTCTCCGGTAGTACCGTTTCTCGATGCGGTACTACCGATTTCGAGGCTCGAGAAATACGAGAAAAATACCTTCTCGGAATTTACATACCGCCAACATATTTGCGGTCATATCAGCACTGTGTAGTTCCGCCACATGAACTCCGATACTACCGCTCCACCTCGAGCAAACCAAGTCCAAAAGCAATGCTCTGGAATTTTCATACCGCATGAAATCGGTACATCCGCGGTGCGGTACTACCGCGCATACAACGCCGGTACTACCGCATTTCCAGAAGCTTTTCGAAATGCAATGCATGACTCCTTTGTCTTGAGTCATGTCAATCTTTTATCACCTTTGCATTTCCTTTTCATGTCATCATTCAAACTTGAGGACTAAGCCTTGAACACATCTTAGCACACATGTTAGTCCCACAACACAATTGCAAATAATTGAATATAATGTGACATGAGTATATATGAACTACACAAGTTATATATACCAAGAGTATATACGAACTACAAGTTGTATATACTAAATATGAGTGTATACGAACTACACAAGTTGAATATACTCATATGAATATATTAACTACACAAGTTAAAATATATTCAAGGATATATGAGCATCAATGAACTACACAAGTCTCATATGCTCTCATATACTCATATGAATATATTAACTACACAAGTTAAATATATTCAAGGATATGTTTCAAAGTAAAGATCCTTAATATATGTGGAAAGAGAATATGGATCAATACTAATGAAACCACAAAATATAGAATGAACTCCCCTAAATGTGTGCATACACAAATGTGTAATGGAAACATATGCACATATCCAAGTTAACCTTTTGGTGGAGTTTAACCTATATTTTGGATCCGAGAATGCAACAAGATATAATAATAAGAAGTAGAATGCATACCTCTTGTATTTTCATCTTTATATCCAAATGAGACTAAGCAATAGATAATCAATAGAATTGTTAGTCTCACAAATAGATTTGTCATTAATGAATACATACCTGTTTGGATTTTTGCTTTTATATCCAAGCTGAGACTAAACTTGATATAACAATAGGAGTGTTAGTCTCACAAGTGCATTTGTCATTAATCACTTAATCAATTGCATGCCTTCATGATTTTCACCTTTATATCCAAATAAGACTACACAATATGTATATCAATAAAGGTGTTAGTCTCCCAATTAGATTTATCATTAATCACCAAAACTCCATTACCACATAATGACAGGTCTAGATCTTTCAATCTCCCCCTTTTTGGTGATTGATGACAAATCCATCATTAATAGCAACATTTGGATATAAGTCAACATATGATAAGAAAGAAAGCATATTTGACTATATGTATGCACAAAACTTAGAGAAAGAATTCTCCCATTTAAGGCATCACAAGAGATATCAAATAAGAACATCCAAATGTAGCTCATACAAATTCTCCCCCTTTTGGCATTAAACACCAAAAATCCAAAACAAATCTTAAAGCAGAGGAGAGTCTTTGTAAAACTTAAGAGCTAGGCAATAGAATTCATTATTTTGATCATTGAAATATTCTCCCCTTTTATGATCTATGCAAGATATAAGGTGAGAACATTCTCCCTAAACCTTTTCTTTTTATGTTCTCCAAAAGCATTCTCTCACTTTTGGACTAAACATAAGATAGGGTGAACTCATAAGAGAGAATCCAAATAAATTGATCCAAATCAACTTTCTCCTTTTTGGCATAAACACCAAAAGATCTAAAATAAAGCGAAACCATAAGGGAGTCTTTTCAAATTAGTTTTCCTATATATTAGTATACCAATTTTTTAAAACTAAAAGGTTTCCAATAAAACTTTTTCAAAATATTTTAGGAAAACTCCCCCTTACACAAAGGTTCCACTCCTTTGACACACAAAGGATTTCTTCGTCCACTTAGTTTCTTTGCTTTTGACACACAAAAGCATTCTTTGTCCAATTGTCTTTGCTTTTGACACACAAAGGCATTCTCCCTATTTTCTTTATGTGTATCCACTTGTAAGGTAATCCTTGAACAATTCTAGTAGATACCACTTGTAGAGATTTCTTGTAGATACCACTTGTTGAAAGATATTCTTTAAACTTTACTTGTGGATACTACGAGTCGACGATGCCACTTGTAAATTTCACTTGTAGATAATACTTGTAAATCCATATGTTGATACCACTTGTGGAAAACATGCGTCGACGGGTCTTGCAATCTCAAGGTGCTTGAACTTCTCTTTTTAAGATCTTTAATGAAAGCATAGAGAGAAGAGATAGAGAGAAAAACCACTTGAGATAAGATGATACCACTTGATACAATTGAGATATATCTCTTGAAGAGATAAGACTTGAAAAGATATCGGGTATCAGAGAAACCACTTGGATAAGATACCTCTTGAAAAACGACATCAAGAAATTTGAGGTATCGGAGAGACCACATGGATAAGAAGTGATTAGGTATCGGGGAGAGCTTGGTAAGCAAAGAATTGATCGGCATGGAAAGAGTTAGATACCACTTGTGAATGAGAACAAGAGATACCATTTAAAAGATACAACATGAAGGAGTACGATGATATCAATTGAGAATACCACTTGTAAGGACAAGATGATATCACTTTAAGAGTACCACTTGTAAAAACAAGGATACCACTTGAATCAAACACATATGATTCTCATGCCGAGATCAAAGATGATCAAAAGGAGCTACAACTTGAAAGAATACCATTTGAATGATAAATATATCACAATGAGATCAAAATGGCATATAGAGTCAAAAAGTATTTGAGAGTAGCTAGCAAGGATACCACAGATCAAATTAACTTTGGGAAACAAACACAATAGATTTAGAATTGAAAGAATTGAGATTGGTTGTTTTGTCAGAATAATCGGATGTACCGCCGTACAAAGGCCGGTAGTACCGGGATCCGGTAGTACCGCAAGGATAAAGCCGGTAGTTCCGATAATTCTGGAACTTTGAGGATAGATCAGGGAATTGAACTGAGAATTGAGATGGTGCAAATGATCCCAGATTTTATACTCAAGTAAATGTCATTTAGGATCATTATGCATTGAGGAGATTTCAGAGAATTCAAAAACATAGTTTTTATGAATTAAGCTTTAGCTTTTGGAAATGAAATCGTATTTTTGCAAACTTTCACAAAAAGAGCCAAATTGAGCAATTGATGAAATTTATACCATCCAATTGCATGTATGAGTCATAAATACCATCATGGACCTATTCATGTGAATAATTTAGGTTCAAATGGCTAAACTCACTTAAGTGCTAGAAAGTGACCACTTAGGTCAAACTAGTATTTTGGACGAGTTTCAAAATCAAATAACTTTTGATGAGTTGGTCTTTTGAAAATCATTTGAATATGAAAAGTGTTTAGAATAACCAACTCTAGGATTTTCCTTTTGGAACGAAGATCAAATTCCTTTTATAATAGATTTTACACAAAAATCTAGTTTATGTCAAAAACAAGATTCTATGATCTAGAATTTTGGGTAGAAACTCATTTTCATTTAAAATATGTTTTTCTTGAACCAAATCCTTTGGTAAACATTTGAAATGCATTTGTATACATTTTGTAACTAATTTTTCAAAGGATATACTAATAATTTCAAAATTTTGACTTTTGGCTTAATAGCTTAATTTTGAAAAACATTATTAGCACTTAGTTAATTTGGGCACACATAGGGATGTGATATACATGTAAATGACTTAGCACTCCCCCTTAATGTGCCACTTCAATCTTGCTCAAGATTTGAATAATCAAGATTTAGCACAAGAGCAAGAACAACCCTTTTATAAAGTTTTCATGAAATGCAACCTACACAAGGTAAAGGGTCTAGATACTTCAATGTAAATACTTGTTACCGAGATAGCATTGGTTTATGATGTGACTTGATTATCCTCAAGCTTGGCTCCAATTTTGCATATAGTGAAATTCACTTCTTCATGAATGAGCCAAACCCCCAATGCATCTCCAAGTACCTATTAATCATTTAAGCGCATTTTTGGTACCCAGTACTTGGTTGGGTCCATGAAGGTTAGTCACAATAGATTTGGGCACCCAAATGGCCCTAGCATTAGTTTTATGTAAACTAACATTCCTAGCAAACACATTGCCATTTCTATCCTTCCTAAGCAAATAATCATTATTATAAATAATTGGCTTAGGAGAGATACCTTTGGGACATTCATTACTAAAATGTCCTTTCTCCCGGCAATTGTAGCAAGTAGGGCTTTTGCTTTCCCTTGATGTCTTCTTTTCTTGCTCATTGTCGGCTTGCCTCTTACTTGAATGTCTTGGCTTGACATCCTTTTGATTTGGACACACCGAGGCAATGTGTCCAAACTTCCTGCATCCAAAGCACTTGATAATTTTGAATTGATCTCCATTTTGCTTTGGGTGACTCTTCACCTTCTTCTTGGCGGTGAGACCAAGTCCTCTCTTGTCTATTTTCTTGATAGGGCACTTGGAGGCAAAGTGACCATTCTCATTGCAATCAAAGCATTTGATATCTTTGATCTTTTTACTTTCCTCTACAAGATTAGTCTCACAAGACATAGAGGAAATTGAAGCATTTAATTTAGAGCAACAAGGTATATCATTTAAATCGTTTACCTTGTTAGGGCACACGGAAGCAATGTGTCCCTTTTCATAACATCCAAAGCATTTGATATTTGAGTATTTCTTTCCTTTTTGCTTTGGGATGAACTTCACCTTTTTCATTTCGATGAAGCCAAGTCCTCTCTTGTAATCTTCCTTATTAGGGCATTTTGAGGAGAGGTGACCCTTTTGATGACAATCAAAGCACTTGATGTTCTTGTTGTGTCTTTGATTGTGTCTCATCTTGCTATTCTCCCTTTTCTTCATGGGAGTGAAGCCGATTCCATTCTTGTCATTTGAGCTTCGTTGCTTGCTCAAGATATCATCAAGAGTGGCCTTCCCTTTGTGGCTTCTATCCAAGTCATTTTTCAAATTTTCGACTTGGGCCTTGAGCATTTTGTTTTCCTCTACAAGATTAGTTTCAACAAGCATAGAGGAAATAGTAGCATTTTCACAAGTGCTACAAGGCATATCAATTAAATCATCACAAGATGTGGATATGCTAACTTTAGATGAATTGTAAGAAATAGGAGCTATGCATGGCAAATCATCTATTAGATTACATGTTACACCTATATCCACCTTGGAGCTAGTATATTCATTTAGGAGGAGCTTTTCATGTTCATCTTTTAGAATATCATAATTATTTTGAAGTAAGACATGTTCTTTCTTCAAAACTTTGTATTTAGATTTCTCCATTCCTAAATATTCATTTAGATCTTCTAGCATATCTATCAATTCATCATAAGAAGGCTCATAATTATTTACCTCATTTTTACCTTTAGCCATAAAGCAATGAGGCGATGTTGATGGAGTTGATGTGTGATCATTGTCGGAGCTAGAAGTTGAGCATTCTTCTCCCGACATCCATTCTTGTATGCAATCATCACTTGTGGAAGTGGACATTTCATAATGGCAATATAATTGTGTCCACATCTCATGTACATTCTTGAGATCGCATACTTCATTGAACACATCTACACTCAAAGCACTAAATAGAGCGTTAATTGCTTGAGCGTCGAGATGTAAGCATTTCTCTTCCTCAATTGTTGGATCAAGACTATCCAATGGAGGAGAAAAGCCAACATCTACAATCCGCCATATATTTAGGCCCATGGCCTTAAAATAACATGACATGCGGATTTTCAATGTGCATAATTTGTGCCATTAAATTGTGGTGCTTCACCTAGGTGCATAATATCACTAGTCGCCATCATTTACTCTCTAGACGGTTAAGTCTAATAAATGAGAGACCAAGCTCTGATACCACTTGTAAGATCGAGGAGGTCGACTAGAGGGGGGATGAATAGGCGTTTTAAAACTTATATGTGCTAAAACCGATTTCTAATGCGGAAGCTAATACAAATACGATTTTGCACAAATAAGGCCTAAAACCACTAGGCTTAACTAAGTGCACCAACAATACAAGTTTATTGATAATAATCAATCAAGCATTGACTTGTAAGCAATTCAATTTAAGCAATGTAAATAATACTATTGCAATCATACACAATGAATAAGCAATTATACAATGAATGTAAATTGCACAAAGTAAAGCTCAAGAATGCAAACCACAATTGACACGGCGATATTTTTCCGTGGTGATCGAAGACTTGCGGTCTCCCTAATCCACGTTGAGGTAAGTTCAACTTTTTGGATCGGCTCCAAAACGCGAGGCAACACCTCCGAGGTAAGTCCAAACAACTTGGACCGGTTCCAACCGAACCAACACCTCTAAGTGAGATCAACCGCTTGAACCGACTCCAACTTGAACTTATCACCTCGATCCACTAGGGTTGCTCTTACTCCGCTCCGGAGATGGCGAGCACCAAGCCACTCACAAATCGCCCGGGTCTTCTCACAAGCTTCACTTGAGAAGATCACCGACGCACCACGCCTCCACGCCGTCTAGGTGTCGGCAAACACCAAGAGTAACAAGTCTCCAACTTTCACTTGAACCAATCAAGTGTCAAAGCTCTCGTGGATACTAAATCCACCACCTAATGCAACACATGCAATAGGATTTGCCTCTCAAACCTCACTAAGTGCAACACATGCACAAATGGGAGTAGAGGGCTTGCTCTTAGCTCAAAGGAACTCAATGGGATGCCAAAGGTTGCCTCTCAACCGGCCAAGGGGGTATTTATAGCCCCCAAACCAAAAACTAGCCGTTTGGAGACGAAACAGCCAAAAACTAGCCGTTACAGCCTTTTGCGGTCGTACCGCACTCACAAGGTGCGGTACTACCGTTCTGCGGTACTACCGCAGTTATACGGGCGGTACTACCGCAGCCCAAATTTCAGCACAGACGACACTCGGTAAAATGGTCATAACTTTTGACTCCGATGTCGGAATTGAGTGATCTTGGACTCTATTGAAAGCTTATTCAGAGGGCTACACAACCCACCTATTTGATTGATCTCAAACACATTTGATCAAATCAAAAAGCACAACTCAAAAGAGCCACTACCATAGTCTAAGTCCAAAGAAATAGCAACAAGCAATCTTAGACCATGCCAAGGGAAGATACATGAATCCCAACAATTTGCAAAACACATTTGCAAACTTAGATCATGCCACAAGGAGTAGGTACATGGACTTCAACCGTTTGCAAAACACATTTGCAAAGTATAGTCACATGCTACAAGGATTATCCATGAGCCTTAACTATTTGCAAAACACATTCGCAAATATAGGCAACATGTTAGAGTGAGCTAGAGCAAGTGAGATTGAGTTATTAACAGATGATGAGACTCAAGCTACTAGACAAGACCCCTCTTAATAGTACGGCAACCTATACTAGCAATCCGGTCTTCCAACCAAACACCAAGACCGGTAAAAGACTAGAAACACATCCTTAGCCTTAGCTAGTCATACCTTTGCCTTGACCATCCACTTAAAGCTTGATGACTCACATCCTCGCTTCGTGTCCGGGTCATCGTCTTGATATGCATCAACCCATGATGCATCCTTTACTTGACCTCAATCAACATATGATGAGTCTTCTCTTGACTTGATGATCAACTCATGATCATCTCTTCTTCGAGATCTTGATATGCATCAACACATGATGCATCATCTTCTTGAACCTTGACTTGATGACAATCAACTCATGATGTCATCCAAAGTCTTCATCACCCTGGAACATAACCTATTTATCCAACTCATGGAAAATGTTAGTCCCACAATGTCATTAACATTAATTAACGAGATATACCTGCATAAATGCTTTTGAACAAGCTATTACTGAAGGTGCGGTATTACCGCCAACTAGCATCCGGTAATACCGCTCTCCGGTAGTACCGTTTCTCAGATGCGGTACTACCGATTTCCAGAGGCTCGAGAAATACAGAAAAATACCTTCTCTGGAATTTACATACCGCCAACATATTTGCGGTCATACGCTCTGTGATAGTTCCGCCACATGAACTCCGTACTACCGCTCCACCTTAGAGCAAACCAAGTCCAAAAGTAATGCTCTGGAATTTTCATACCGCATGTAAATCGGTACATCCACGGTGCGGTACTACGCGCATACAACGCCGGTACTACCGCATTTCGTAAGCTTTTGAATGCAATGCATGACTCCTTTGTCTTGAGTCATGTCAATCTTTTATCACCTTTGCATTTCCTTTTCATGTCATCATTCAAACTTGAGGACTAAGCCTTGAACACATCTTAGCACACATGTTAGTCCCACAACACAATTGCAAATAATTGAATATAATGTGACATGAGTATATATGAACTACACAAGTTATATATACCAAGAGTATATACTGAACTACAAGTTGTATATACTAAATATGAGTGTATCTGAACTACACAAGTTGAATATACTCATATGAATATATTAACTACACAAGTTAAAATATATTCAAGGATATATGAGCATCAATGAACTACACAAGTCTCATATGCTCTCATATACTCATATGAATATATTAACTACACAAGTTAAATATATTCAAGGATATGTTTCAAAGTAAAGATCCTTAATATATGTGGAAAGAGAATATGGATCAATACTAATGAAACCACAAAATATAGAATGAACTCCCCCTAAATGTGTGCATACACAAATGTGTAATGGAAACATATGCACATATCCAAGTTAACATTTTTGGTGGAGTTTAACCTATATTTTGGATCCGAGGAATGCAACAAGATATAATAATAAGAAGTAGAATGCATACCTCTTGTATTTTCATCTTTATATCCAAACGAGACTAAGCAATAGATAATCAATAGAATTGTTAGTCTCACAAATAGATTTGTCATTAATGAATACATACCTGTTTGGATTTTTGCTTTTATATCCAAGCTGAGACTAAACTTGATATAACAATAGGAGTGTTAGTCTCACAAGTGCATTTGTCATTAATCACTTAATCAATTGCATGCCTTCATGATTTTCACCTTTATATCCAAATAAGACTACACAATATGTATATCAATAAAGGTGTTAGTCTCCCAATTAGATTTATCATTAATCACCAAAACTCCATTACCACATAATGACGGGTCTAGATCTTTCAATAGTATAATATTACATCCATTTACATGTTGGGACCATCAGACTGGTCGCTACGTGATGGAGATCCGACTTCCATTTCTTCAGCAACTTTATCTCCGAGAGGTCTTACTTCCTCGAGAAGTTTTGTTGCTTCACTTTCAGAGCAGTCGAAGTCCTCTTCCACAACTTTAAAACTAATAGAGGGGTCAGAAGCCTTTAGTTTTGCCAAAACAACACTAACTCCATTCATGATAGCTTCCTTCATTGTTTTAACATGGTTCTCTCGAAAGAGTGTTATTACCTCCTTGAGATCTTCAAGTTGATGGCCGAGAAAATTGATTCTCTCTGAAGGATCTCTTAGAATAGGCAGTTGCGTTCCCGACCCCAGGTCGAAGAGCATCTTGTTCAGATCCTTGACTTTGTCTTTAAGACTCTGATCGAGTTCAGCCCCTTGGTCACGCTCAAACTTGAGGGTTTTCTCCGCTCGTTCAAGCGCTTCAGTTTTTTCTACACGAGTGGATAAAAGGAAATTAATATACTCTTTACAATTGGAGTTATGGAATACTGGTTACGTCTACGACCAGTTATCTTTGATTTTCTTCTCACAAGAGTCGAAAACCTCCTTTTGTCTGGTCATCGTATGCTCGATCGACCGGTCTTTACCCTGATTTTCTTCCCTCAGTTTTATTATTATGGCTTCTTTGGCCACGATCTCTTCTTTAATTTTCTCTAAATCTATCAAATATGATAGGAAGAGAAGGTTAAGTTACAAGAGAGAAACAAGATGATAAAATTTAGGAAGTCAAACTAAAAGAGAAATGTTCTTACTTCTTAGATCGGAGTGTTTCTGCTCCAAAGATCTTATTCGCTGGGTTAGTCCTTCGACCACAGCATATTTCTCGACCATGTGCTACAAAACAAAAATCCCTTTCTTTGATAAGTTTTTTCAAAAGAAAGAGTTTTAAGGATGATCGTAGAACACTTACCCGAATTTCCATATCATTATATTCGGAAAAGATTGTATCTGGACCAATCTTAGCTTGATGGTCCGATATCTTTCCCCAGGCTTCATCAAGTTCCTTATCCTCGATAAATCGGGGAGAAAAACGGAATTTGTTAACCTGAGAAGCATTTCCAGGAGGAGGTGGAACCTATTGAGGATATCTGGAGATGACTACCTCTGGAGCAGGAGTAAGGATTATTAGAGGATCCTTAGCAGATGCTGAAACCTGCTCGGGGGCTTCTTTTACTACTTCATCCTCGGCAGCTTTAGCTTTAGGCAGATGCTGAAACCTCCACGACCACCTTTTCCTCAGGAACCTTTTCCTGAGGGGTGCTCTGGTCGGACACGACTGGAACACCAGAAGATCTAAAAAAAAGGGGAGAGAGAAGGTAAGGAAGATCCAAGGTATGTATATACATGAATTTTTCATTTAATATATATACCTGGTCGTTTTTCTGAATTTACCCTTGTAACGCATCGAAGCAAAGTTCGTTGCGCTGGCCTTCCTCTTCTTCTCAACCGATTTCACTGGTTCTAAACCGGTAGGGTTGACTAGATCTTGCACATCCATTGATCAGAAATCAGAAGCGATATCTGCGACCATTTGGTCGAGGTCCCTGATCGCCGGATGAGTAGATGTAGATTCGTCGACCTCCAAAACAGTAGCCTCGGTAGGCACTGGTGGGTCCTTAGTGACCTTGCTGGAAGGTATGACAACCGCCTAAATTCATCATCAAAGATAGTTAGGCGATGAACATAATTTGTCCAAAATATTATTTATGTTCGGTTACCTACCTCTGGAAGGCTGACATCCTGTGTGGTCGAAGGGGAGATCGGATCATCAATTGGCTCACATCTTTCAGTGGCCTTGTTGATTCTCAACCCGACCGACTACACATCAAAGAGGATTTATGGTATACCGATCAAAAATAATATGTACGACAATAAGCAGCGGTTGATGTTCTTACCTTAAGTCTTTCAATCTCATCGCTAAGAAACTAGCCTTATCAGTAAAGGTAAAATGAAAGATTTAAGAAGATACGGAAATAATCAGATTCGAGATAGAAATAATATCGAGATAGGTGGTCGGAATCATTAATGTCTTACCATCTTTGGAATCTTTGGTCGTATCATCACGACCAATGTACCAGAGCATCTGGTGTGCTCGGGCCTTCAAAGGACTAACCCGGCGTGTAGAAAAATCTTTTACTACATGCCAAGATGTTAGACCCTTGACACTAAGAAGCTTGATTGCTTCGGCCTATTTCTTTATGTTTCCCTCTTTTTCTGTAGAGGAGCGCCATCTCGGATTCTCGACCGCCTTCTTACCAGAATAATAAAGGTTGTCTTTATTCGTGATCTTCATATAGAACTAGCTTTTCTTCCACGACGACCACGAAGATTTTGAGTACATAAAAATATACTCATCAGCTTTTCCGTCATGGAGGCGCAAGGTGCATTCTCTAGGCGTCCCAATCGTCTTCCCGGACTTTGTCATCCTGTAGTAGTACCTGAATAGATCCAGATCTGCTGGAATCCCCAAGTACGCTTCGCAGAGGTAGATAAAGATACTGAGATTGGCGATAGCATTGGGAGCAAGATTCACTAATTCAACTCCGTAATACTCCAAAACTTTAGGGAGGAAGAAGTGAATTGGTAGCCTAAATCCGCATTCAATATATGCAAGAAAAACAGGGATTTCTTCATTTTCACTAGTCAGGGAATGTTCCCCAATCGCGGATCTCCAAGAAATCAGATCCCTGTTGGGAAGCATCCCGATCTTCTCCAAGTTCTCTAATTTCTTCTCACTCAAGTTGGAAACCAACTAGTTGGTGATTTGGTCCGACATGGTCAGGTTTCTTTCGGGTGGAGAAAAAAAAGGAGGTCAGGAGCAGTTTTTTACTCGAGAGATGAAGAAGGAAAGTAGGAAGTAAAAAAAACCCTAAGTCTACAAAGGGATTTTTATAGGCTTCATGAACTCCAACCGCGATAAGGAGTTACAAAAATATATATATATATATATATATATATATATATATATATATATATATATATATATATATATATATATATAAGAATAGAAGTCCAATAGACGCCAAAACTCTTCAATTCCCAAGGTAAAGTTCTCAACTTTAAAGTGAATACAAACCGCTTCAAATGCCCTTGCATTTGAATGAGCGTCAGCCCGATACGACTTCGTCGGAAGAAAAGTGTTCACATGACCTATTCATTTAAAGTTCGGGTCTAGCTGACGAGGATTAAAACCTCTATATATTACTTTTAATATATATAAAAGACCATACGTATCCGTGGTCGTAACCCTTGAGGTGCACGACCTCACTGGTCGTAGAGATTCCAGAGGTTACATAATAGGTACCCTGGTCGGACGAAGGCCTAAGCCAAGCTCCCGACCAGGAGAATTGCTCGTAAAAGGTATGAACTGATACTCGGAACTGATTCCAAGTATATTCTCTACCGTATGACGAATGGAGCATGTGCATATTCCATACCATACGATGTTTCTTATCCAAACACAGTAACGAACAACCTCCATGCGGTTATATGTCTCATATAACCGCCGAACGGTTGGTTCTTTATCAACCGTCGCTTGAGTCCGACCAGACGTAACACTTCACATCAGACGCCTTCTCTGGAAGTAACTACCACCTCTTCAAGGGCTATTTAAAGATGGAACCTGGACGGATCAAAGGGAGAGGAAGAAGACAAGTTAGAGCCATCAGACTAAAGCACAAGCCTTAGATTCGTGTGATAGGTCTGATATTGTAAGGGAACAAGTAGTGTTCTCAGAGCATAATCTGTAAAACCCAGTTCATACTGAATAAAGAGTAGTCCCACTATTTTCTTAGATTTCCCACGTCACTTTCTCCTTTTCTTTTCGTAAGATCGACGTCTTGATCGTCGACAGTGGCTATTTGAATAGATTATACCCTACAGGGATGTACAACTTTGCCCACATGTCGAACTGCTCCTTTGCCAAGCTATATAGCACACTTTCGAAGGTATGCCAGCAGAGCTAAGTCCTATGAGATGTTTTCCAATGCTAGGTATTAACTAAGAGCCATCCATATGGGGGTTAACCCTCCGTGAACCGCCCTTGTGTGTGCAGACTAGGCTCCCACGGAGGACCCATACGTTGTGTCGGAGTCATCGACCTAGCCTCGGCAACTACCGATATTCCTCAGGTGAGGGAACCTAACCGGATCCCACCCCGCACAATCCCAACAACAACAAAACAATAGAACAATTTTTCACCCTAACAGCTACCACCAGCGACTCAGAGCTAACACACCACAAAGTACTAAGTCAAGAGGGGCTCTTGTGGATGCACCAATAGTGCTTGGATTAGTGACGTGAGATGTTCGGTCCTTGTTGATTAGGGCACAAACCACACACTCAACAACCACACCATCCATACTGTGGGGACCCCGGGTTATCTCCGTAAGACCGAGACTAAGCATGGTCTTAAGGACATAACTCTGGACCTCCAGTAAATGGATTTCAACTTAACTCAATCTAAGTGAGAGACTTAACTGAAAACTAGAGCATCGACGATCATGCACGCTGCTCCTCTGCGAGCACTACATGATTGTCGATTCTCCAACAAGCCAAGCACTACACTAAGTGAGTTAAATGGGAAGCCATGAACAGCGAGCATGACTTATATTGGCTCCCAAGATCAGCGACCAATATACTCATACTCTCATACAACGTTGATCACATCCATACAACAAACATACATCAATAGTTCAAAAGACAACAACAATATAGTTTAAGTCTACAACTGTTACAAACGGCCGACCGACCAAATTCAAATAAGAGTATTAAGTAGCAGCGAAAACAAGTACATAAACCAAAAGGCCAGCAGTGGTACGCCCATAACCTATCGGCAACCGACTGGGAGTTAAATGATAGCACTACTGATCAGTGTCGTCTAAATCGACACTGACAAGCTCATCGGGCTCGATAACTTCCTCACCTGTAAGCCAGTAGACAAACTGGCTGAGTACAAAAGGGTACTCGCAAGTCTTACACAAATAAAAATTAGTTATGCATAAGGTCATTCAAAGGATGGCTCATATTGGCTTAGTTTTGCAAAAGAGACGCAATAATTTACAACCTACACATACTAGTTTTTCAAGTGCCATTTCAAAATCAAATTTGAAGTAGAAGTAAAGCATGTGAATAAGTAATTAATTGAATAACAAATAAAACATACAAATAGCAAAGTGGTTGTCTACTTTGATACAACAATAGGCATGAACATCCCATTCATGACGAATACCCAGTTATAACCACAATTTTAATTCCAAGTCTAATAATAAGCAGCCACAAACTCAAGCGACCGTCCATAACCCCAGACACGGCGATTTGAATAGATTTATGCCCTGCAGGGGTGTACTACTTTACCCACACGATTCGATTAGCCCGTAAGCCTCCGGATAATGGCACACTTCCTTTGGTATGCCGGCCGGGGAGAATCGAGATACAATCGTTTTCAGCAAGAAAACCCTATTGAGCTAAGTCCCCCATGTGAGATGTTTCCGATCTTAGTTCAAGCAGCGTATAGCACTTGCTAAGGGGCTCACAAGTTATATTGGAAATACCGATGCAATGTAAAGGGTAATTGGTGCTCCTGTGCACACTATAGAACATTACATCAGCTCATAAGGACAAATGATCAAACACAAATGCCCCTACACCACCATGGGACTTAACACAATAGAACCTTCCCCTTACTTAAGCAGACAATACCCATATCTGTGTATGATAGCACGAGTTTTACTTGAATCGCAGGTACCCAAAGTTCGTTCCTTAATTGTCCAAACAAGTCCATCACTTACTCAAGCTCATGTACAAAGATGCCATCACTAACCGTCACTTGTCTAGACCAAAAACTCTTTTAAAATGACAAAATTTAACTCATAAAACAGATACGAAGATCTGAAATAAAAGTATATAATGAAAGTTGTGTTTATCCCATAATTATCGGGTTATTCTCGACAATCAGCTACCAGTTCTAGACTTACATGGCTAAGCAAATCTGAACAATATAAATTCACACATCCTATCTTAAGCATGTGGTGCTGGAATAATTCAAGGATAACCTCAATGAATAGGATATAACTAATCTACACATCACAAAAATAGCGACATTATCAAAATAGTATGCAAGCAATTATCATTGTACTATCTTAACAAAACTGGGATCAAATATGATGCAAAAGAAAGTTTAAATGATGCTTGCCTTGCTGGTAGCTTAGTTACTCTCCCTCAGTAGCGTATAGGTTAATATCGATAGGCTTGGAATCTATATAAATACAATACCAAATAAACATCGAGAAATACCTCAAAATTCAAAATGCTAAAAAATGCATGATTTTTCTACGGTAGCTAAGTCATGATTTTAGATGAATTTAGGTGAAAGAATTATTTCATTTGAATTTAGTATGTGAGAGTTATAGCAGTTTGAATTTCAGATTTCCAAAAAATGCAATCTTTTACTGTTCACTTAATTTAATTATTTAGCCAAAATTTGCAGAGCAGTGGGGGGAGACAAAGGATTACATAGGTAAATAGGGAATAATAATATAATACCAAATTAGTTGAGTTCACCTCATTTGGAGTTTTCATGATTTAGTTATGAATTTCTAGAGTTATCAGCATTTTATAGTGTAAAAATAATTAGTTTTGGGATCACTTTCCCCAAACTATATCTTCTGTGACAGAGGTAAGATTGAAACCTATTTTAGAAATTAGTTCACTTGAAATGAAAAATTTCAAAAGTGGTTTCACTGTTTTTGAAGTTAAGATGAAATAATTATGTATTTTAGAAGTTAATAGTCTTTTCTAGTTCAAAAATAACTCAGTTTTGGATCACTCTCCTCAAACTATATTTTCAGAGAAAGTGACATTTTTGAAATCTATCTTAAAATAAAGTTTATTAGAAATGAAAATTACAAACACTGGTTTCACTTATTTTGGAGTTGAGATGAATGAGTTATACATTTTTGAAGTTACAAGAATTTTCAGTGTGAATATAATTCGTTTCAGATTTTCTAAAAGAAATAAATACTTTTTCTCACTCACTTACAGCTAGCCAAAGAGAAAGACGAGTGGGATTGGGGTCAAGGATTTGACCCACTCAATAATGAGTTGGTCTCGACCGAACTAAGCTGAAGGCGAATTCAAAGGCATCCGTCTTAATTTGTTATACACATACTAAGAATACGCTTCTCCTTAATCGAATATGTATTTTATAATCTACACTTCCACTTAACCGGCTGTTCGGCCCCACATGTCAAAGACTAAGAGGTTTAAACTTTTTTTAATTAAATTTCTAAACTTGTCTTTAAACGGTGGGACCTACATGTCAATCAAACACTTAAGACCTTAGTGTTAAGGACTCGATTATCACCTTAACACTGGCAGTTAACTGGAGTTATCATCGGGCGAGCTCCGGCATGGCTGTGTGGGGCGGATCGTCACAGCAGAGGGCCTCCGTGCTCGGGGTTGACACCATGCGATGCGGAGTGGCCTTGCAAACTCGAAGGTGGTGACACAGCGTCTGATAGTCGCCGACGGCGGGCTAGCAACGGCCGAAGGCGGAGCCGAAGATGTGGCTCACGTGGAGAAGATGCTCCGGGCATCGAGGGGCTTCGGGAAATCGCGCATCGGAATCGCCGTAATACCAGGAACGCGGCACCCTCAGCGTAGACGACGGAGGAGGTCAGAGTCAACCGGAACACAGACGGCGGCAGTTCACCGTGCTTGGGGAAGAAGGGTCCCAACTCCCTCAGGAAAGCACCAAAACAAAATCAACTTCGCCAATCAACTCCAAGTGATGATGCGAACACAAGGGACAAGACAACGTTGAGTATAACCTACCAGAATGCCTGCAAGATTTGGGGATGAGGCCACCGGAGGCGAGAACGAAGATGGCGTCCCCAACGACTCCGTGGATGGCAGGGTCTCGGGCTGGGAAAAATGGGTGTGGCACGGTGAGTGGAGTCTGGCGGTGTCCTTGCGAGCTTGCGAGAGTGTAACTTCCCAATTTTGGACTTGTGTTTCAAATGTAAGAAAAGGGGTAGAAATTAAAACTTTTTCTTACATCATGTAATTCCTGTATGTACTAAACAGTTCATGTAGAAGAATTATGGAAATACAAAGTCACAAGTCTGTGGATCCAAATCTTGATCTTTCAAAAACAATCTTGTCGAATCTTTTGATCATCTCCTGGAAATATTTTTCCTAAGTTCTTGGGATGGTATGTGACCCCTCTGAAAAATTTCACAATTTTTAGAAATTGTTTGTATATTTTTAGAGGGTAGTCAAACCTGTTTGACTTTCAGTCGAACCTTAAACCAGAACCTTGCAGAATTTTTGGAGAAAAATGCATAGCAGAAAAACCTCTGCAAATTTTACACAAGGTCAATAACTCGTCTAGCAAGCTCCTGTAAAATTTCAGAATTTTTGGAGTTATTTTGCTACCTCTAATAAATCCTCAAAAATCTCTGTCTAATTTAAAATCAAACCTGGCTCACTGTTCTTTGGGTTTGAGTTGGACTTGGGCTTGAGTCACTCGGTTGGACCCAACCAACTCAATGCACCAGATCCCCTTTTAAAATGCACGGTCGATATCGGCGTGGGATCTAAATCAAACGGCCCGCGTTGATTGTGTCGTTTGGACCGCCGTGAAGAGCCCATCCATTTGAGCTGTTGGATTAAGATCTGGCCATCCTTATTGAATGGGTTGATCGGGTCACCCGAATGTCTCATTTGATCTCAACCGTTCGTTTTTGATCGGGCCGCCCTGATTGTTTGGAGTGTTAGAAACCCTCAGCTGGCGCCATTTAATCGCAGCCGTCCATCTCAGATCCGACGGCCACGATCCCTTTTCGCTGTTCCTCTTCTTCCTTGGGCTCTCCGTGCGGCGCATGCAAGCAATGGCAGGAAGAGAGAGAGAGCGGCTTCGCATTGTCACTTCGAGCTTACTCTCGTCAACATCTCTCTGTGGGGCATTAAATGCGCCCCAGGCTTTCGGATCTCCCGTCCCGAGTCTCACTTGCCCCCATCATTTCTTGGTCCATGACCGTAGCATGAGCCGAGCCCACCATGGACTCTTGTTCTTGCTCAAAACCCTAATCCTTCCTCTATGTATTGCCCCCTTCGCCCCTCCTAGTGTTCCTTTACACCACCTTTAGCTCCTTTTTCACTTTTGGAGCTCAAGACCTCAAAAACACCTAATACACCATTGTTGACCCGAGAAGCTCCATTGGTGATCTTGGTGTCCAGTGGTTCATCTTCGATCTTTATTGTACCCTTTTGAGCTCCTCAACTTCCTTTACATTTACCCTAACTTAATTTTGGGTTGCATTCACAGGAATCACTCAATTTTAAGTTTGGAGATTTTCGGCCGATTTCACCCTCTTTCTTCTCCAACTCCGGTAAGTGATTCTTTTTGCAATTACTTACTTGTGGAGCTTGTGGGAACCACAATGAAGCTATTTTGATCACCCATCGGTGTTCATTTTGCTCAGGTTGTCATTTTCATATCATCTTCCTCGGCTCTGGTGAACTCTATCGTGTCCAAGTCTTCTCCGGCCATCTTTGAAGCTTATCTCAGTTAAGGTAGCTTCTATTTAGTCACTAGAAGTGTTGGCACTCGCTTTCTTGGACTCCAGCGGAGCTTTTTGCCGTTTTCATTTTTGGCCGTAAAAGCCCCATCCTTGTTTTCCGGCTCGCCGGCGTTCTAGACCTCCACCGCCGGCGAGGTCATAACCATTGGGTCCGCAACACTATTGTGAACCCATTTTGGTATTTTGTGGGCGCCGCCGCGTCCGGAGTCGCCGGCGACAAGCCGTGGTTTGCACTCGGGTTTTGTCGGCCGAAGCGCCCGTTTGTTTTCATCAGATATTTAGGACACAGTTAATGCCTAATCGTAATAAATCATTAGAAGTATTAATTGTGTCTTAATCTGGCCTAATGTCTCACTAACATGTGGGCCCAACCCCCTGTAATCCCCTCCGCTGGCGCTAATCAGTGCGGTTAGGACATCATTAATGTCTAATCATTGGTTAGCTAAGTGTCGGCATTAATGGTCGCGGGGATAACCTCGTACATCGCCAGTGGGCCTCGTGCCCTAAGTCCACCTCTGTGAAAATCTTTAGGACATATTAATTACTAATTATCACTAATCATTGGTCATTAGTATTTAATTAGCTGTCCTAAAATCTCCGGGTGTCTCGCCGCCATGTGGGCCCGAGCCTGCGGCACGTGTTAAAGCTCGCATTTGTGACTTGAAGTCACCGACATGCGCCCCACGTGTCGGCGCTTCAATTTGAACTTCGATCTAAGTCCGCCGTCCATTTTGCGACCGCGGTCCGGATCAAATGGGCCGTTCAGGTCACCCGAACTCCCCGCCCACGTGGGCCGTCCGTTCTCGGATCTGCGGTGAGATCGATGTTTCGTTCGCGAGGTCGAACACCCCACTCGTGGCCTTCCGATCTCAAATCGACGATCGAGATGAATTGGGCGTTCGGGTCGCCGCGCTTCTTCACCTCGCCGCTTGATTCCAAATCAAGGGCCCATAGTTGTCCACGCGATTCCCTTCTAATGAGTATTGTTTTATTTCGTAAATAGTTATTTGTCAATGAAAAATTGTATAAAAACTTTAGAAATTCATATATAATTCAAAATAGATCCTTTTAAATGAATCCAATCAGAATGAATTTGTATTTCACTAAAGTTTAATATAAAAATACTTTTAGCTATGCTTTTGTGGTAGAAAATTCTGTAATCTTTAATAGCTCGTTTTCAGCCATTTTTGAATATTCTAGAATTAAATTAAAACTTGGAAAATGCATATCTTTTTCTGTATATCTGCAAATTGAATGGTTTCAACTTTGTTAATTTTTTTATTTACTTAACTTTAATCTAAAAATGGTTGTAGGCCTAAATCAGCACCAGAAAAATATGTTAATAGATTTAACCTTATTGGTAGCATTTAAAGATTCATTTAATGTTGTAAAAGACACAAGTAATTCCCTGTAAATCCAAAATATATAAAATTGATGCTAGAAAATCGCTCTGTTAGCATACTTTAATATGAAATAGGTTTTGAACATGTTTATGTTTCTGGAAAATGTAATGTGCTAGGTTTACAACTTAGAAAAATCATAAGTAAATCATTATAACTCCAAATTTAGTAAACTCAACTTTGCTGTGATTAGGATGACATAAACTACCTACCATAAAAATTTTGGGTTCAAGATCATTATAGAAATTTTCGCCATGAACAATACCAGTAATTAATTTAGAGAATTTATAGGCTGAGAGAACTAGTTTTAACTATAACTTTTTCATGCTAATTCCAAATGAAGTAATTTTTATTCCTGAATTTGTCTAAAATAATGACCTTGCTGCTGTATGAATTTCACTAAGTTTGGATGTCTTTTGCTATTGAGTTTTATTTGGTGTTCTTCATTCTTATTTGGTTATCGCATTTTCGCGTTAGGATCCGAAGATTATATTGAACCTGAGAATCCTCCTCTGCAGCAAGAGCAATTCCAGCAAGGCAAGCAGTTTGATCATGTTAATCCCTGTATTTTCAAGTATTTATGTTGTTTACAAATTCTATGTATGCATTGCTAGTTTGTGTTAAACTATTGTCGTTAGTTGACCTAGTAGATGCATTTCCTTAGGCAAATGATTATCCTTTACTACCATGAGCCTAGGTTATTGCTGTGATTTAGAGTTCGTGGATGAGCTCTTGTCACTTAGTAGTTTTGCGGATTAATTGCTTAGCCATGCTTAGCTTTCGGTAGAAATGGGCGGTTATCGACTTGTCCATAACCTTGATCACACAAATGCTTACTATGTATCTATATTTCGGCTTGGTGCTATGTTCAATTGCAAAAACCAAAACTAAAAGCAAAAGGATTTGGTCTTGGGCACAATGGTAAGACGGTGTGATTTTTGGGTGTGACTGGAATGGTGCCCAAGTCAATTAAGGACCGAACATCTTGTGAGTACCTGTTATCCAGGCAAATTGTGCGTGCTAACCACACTAGAGGGTATGGGACCTCTCTTGACTTAGTACTTTGGCGTGTATTGACTTCGGGTCGCAGGAGGGATGGTGTTGGGAGCATTGTAGTGTCCGAAAGGCTTCCCCCGGGATGGCTGGTTGCCTTTCGGCTTGCAATGTAAGCGTATGGATTCCGATCCATACGAGCGGCTCGTGGTTAATACACAATATTGGAAAACGTCTCGTAGGACTTAGCCGTGCGGCATACCTTCTAAGTGTGCTTTGTGGCTTAAAGGCGATCAAGTGTGGGTACATTGGTACACCTGCGCAGGTTAAAACTATTCGAATAGCCTCGCCCTAGGTTATGGACACGCTTGGGTAAGCTTTTCAAGAGTTAGACTACAACCTTTTAATTAAAACTTGATGGGTGGTACGAATCGGGGATTTGTGCTATGTTGTGGTGGCTATTGGGTTAGTCACTTCTAGGTGGTTACTTGTATTTATCTTTAATTCGCTGTTATTTCAACCATAAAATAAATTTCTAAACTTGCTTTCGAAGGTACTACATTATTGCAAATAAAGTTGGCTTTGTGCAAATGAGACATATAACCTCCACTTAAACAAGCCTGCATGTAGTTTATGAATAGGTCTGCTATTCCACACGTCAGTCTTGCGAGTACCTTAGTGTACTCATTGTTCTTGCTTAAATATTAATTGTTGCAGAGGAAGAAGGTGAGCCCCAAGGGCCTCACTTTTGTGAGCTGTGTTGTGGTAGCATTCGGGGTGACTAGCTTGGCGGTCTGTCGGTTGCCTTGTGGGTTGTGTTGGCTAACCGGTCAACTTTTGTTCTTAGCCATCTTATGGCGCTTTTGCTTTCACTGTCATTCTTGTATATTGTGTTATTTGGCCGGTCGGCTCTTTTGTAATAACTTTACTTTATATATGTCGTTGTTGAACTTAGTGTTAAATGTTGTATGGAAATGATGTATGATTTTGTGATGATGAGCATGTGCTGCAATTCTGGGAAGCACATGTCCATCGAGGCTTAGGATATTTAATTAGTAATGCTAGAACCATATGGAGGTTAAGTATTACTAGTTAAATACCTCGGGTCCTCACAGAGAGGCATTGAGGTGAGCTCTCTCCTTCTCTCTTTCTTTCTCAGTGAGGAGGAAAAATGAGGCAGAGAGGGAGCAAGAGCAGGGTTTAAGCCCGATTGATGACGGGAAAGAAGACGGTGTTAGAAAGCAGAGCTCAGGGGCAGGTTGGTTTGGGCGGTGCGTCACGGCGTTGACAGAGTAGCAGCAGAGCTCGGCCGCGACGTGGCACGACGTTACTGCGGAGGCGCCACCGCGAGGTTGAAGCCGGACCTGACGAGTGGGCCTGGCGTGGCAGAGACGGCGGGCGAACCAGTCGGTCCGCACTGTGTGGTTTGTTGACTTGACCGAATCACTTAGCTCGGGTCTGGTTCAAGTCGGTGCAACAGTGTTTGAATTGAGTCTAGGGTTTGATTGATTTAATTTTAACCCATTCAACTTTGACTTGCCACTAAAAATAGAAATAAAATCTCTAAAAATCTAAAATAATTCAGAGGTGATCCTCGGATAGTCTAGTGTCCAAAAACAATTATAATACCCTACTGTTCATGACATAATTTGGATAATGTAAATTCAAACTTAGAGTAGGTCATTAAATCGTGTTTGAATTTTCTTAGGGTTTAAACCAGTCCAAAAAATTTGAGAAAAATTGTATTAATTCATGATAATTAATAAAGTATTTGAATAAATTATTTCTAGAGGAACTTCAGTAGCATTTATTTTAGTTTTTCTTTTGGAGTTCAAATTAAAGTGTATGTTTAATAATTGTTTTGATATTTTCGAAGTGCAATACTTAATGAAAATGTTTCAAAACATGATGTATGCTATTGAGATGCAAGTTAATCCTCTTTATTAATTCGGGGATGTGACACATACTGTCTGCCTAAGTCCAAATCATTTTGTTTTTAGTTTTGTTTTCCAAATATGATACTTACATGAGTAACTTGTCCCAAGTAGTTAAAGTGATGATATAATGACCATCACCGGCGATGATCCCCAATCTACCGTCCTAAGCATTACTAAGCGTCTTCGACGTATCACGGTATATATAAATGACCGAGCCTATCCATCGAACTCTAAATCACTAGCTAGAATATCAACCTAGGCTCAATGGCAAAGGATAACATTTTCCTACACTCAAGCATCTATTCGATTTCCTACGACTCATGCATCTATTCGGATTGACTACCTCAATCGAGAAATTAAACATCAAAATAGAACATGCATACATACAGTTGCCAAACAAGATAATTGCATAAAAACATAGTAGGATCAACATGATCAAAGGGGAGGGCTGCTTGCCTTGCTAGAGATATTCCACTTGCTGCTGAGGATCACTCTTGTAGACAATCGAATCTTCGAAACCTATCGAATGATCGAGAAGAACGAATAAGAATGAAAGCACCGAAAATAACCAAAACTTCAAATTCATCCAAATTGCATGAAAGTTACACAGTAGGTAGAGTATGATTTTATATGAATTGAGAAACAAAAATTATTTGATTTGGTGTTTGCTTGTGAGAGTTATGCCCTAACGAAAATTTGTGGGAGGAGAAATTCCAAAACAATTGTAATCGGTTATTGTAGTTGGAAGTAAATGTTTTCGCAAAATTTTCCAAAAAGGTGGTAGAGATGAAATTTACATGGCACACATAGCATAACATTTCATGAACAACAAAATTGAATCACCCCATTTGGAGTTCAAATGAATTTTCTATGCATTTTCAAAGTTATGCCATTAGTGTACAAATAATTTGAATAGCAAGATTTTTAGTGATAGTAACATGTTCTAAACTTAAGCCCTGTGAATGTACATTAGAAATGAAAACCAAGAAAATTGACCTCACCCAATTTAGAGTTAAAACAAATTACTTATGAATTTTTGAAGTTAATTCAATTTTCAGTGCAAAGATAATTCATTTCAGAGATTAATTAGAAGTTCAAAATTTTTTAGGATAGTAATGTCGGGACCCAAAAATATGATTCAGGAACTCTCTGAGTATTCTGAACTAGTTCCAGATTAGTAGCTAGCTCACACAGGAAACGGTGATAAAAATACCATCAATTTATTCGATTTAACTAAAAAGATCTCAAATTAACAAATAATGATAATAACCGGACCTTATGGTCAATGTTTACTTAAATTGCCTTGCAGGGCTAAAGAAACAAATAAACTGTGAGGCCCTGGGGTATTTAGCTTGTAATGCTTAGCCTTCCATTGACTCTAGCATCACAAACAAAATATCTCGTGCCTCGGGAAAATGTATACTTCCCAGAATTATAGTATACACATCCAGAATTCCCAAAATTGCATCAATTCCATACAAGCTCCACACAACCGAACTAAAGCTTTACAAGCAAAAGACATCTAGTAAAGTTATTACGAAAGAGAGGCCGACTAGCCAAGAATAAGCTAAAGAGCTATAAAAACAACGGAAACAAAATGCCATAACATGGCTATGAACAAGAGCCAACTGGTTTGCCATACACTAGCAAGGCAATCCGACCGGGCCGCCAAGCTAGTCGTCCGCACCGCAGCAAAACTCACAAAAGTCGATCCCTTGGGGATCAACCTCCTCTGCAACAATTAAGCAATGCAAATGAGTACAAAAATGTACTCACAAGACTTACGAGTAACAAACCTAGATACTACCACATGCAAGCTTAATCAAAGGAGAGGGCTAAAGGTTCATTTTCAGCATAAAGCAGATTTTATTTGCAATAAGTAATAGATTGAAAGCAGTTTTAACAATATGATTTTATTTGCTCAATAACAGCGAGACAATAAGTAATAACAATAAGACATCCTGGAAGTGACTAACCCAATAGCCATCACAACAATAGCACGAATTACCCAATCGTACCACCCACATCAAGTTTTAATGAAAAGTTATAGTCTAGTTCTACACGACCTTACCAAGCATGTCCATAACCTATAATGAGGCTATTCGAATAGATCAAACCCTGCAGGGGTGTACCAATGTACCCACACTTCAGACCGCCTTTTTGCCAAGCTATTAAGCACACTTCCTTTGGTATGCCGACACGGCTAAGTCCTACGAGATATTTCTAATGGATTGTATTAATTAAGAGTCGCACGTATGGGGGTTAACCCTTAGTGATCTGCCGGCGACGAAGATCACAAAGACCCATACGTTGAGTCAAAAAGACCGACCCAACCGTAGCAACTGCGGATGCTCCTGGGTATGGAGAACCTAGAAGGAACCCATCCCTCTCATCCCAAAACGAATATTTTTCTCTATCACTACCACCAGCGACTCATTAATTAACATCTCCCAAAGTACCAAGTCAAGAGAGGTCCTATATCCTTCTAGTGTGGTTAGCACGCAAATATCGCTTGGCTTATGACATAAGTGTAACAGCCCAAATTTCAAATTTCAGTAAAAATTAAAATTTATTTATTTTTTGTGGAATTTTCTAAAATTTGAAAAGCTTTTTATTAATATTTTAAAGCCGAAACAAATTTATTTGCAAAATTAAAAGCCAACATAAAGTTGGAAATAATTTTATTAAGTCCAAAATAAGTATGGGAATTTCTGTGCATTTTTCCATAATTTTTGGAATTATTTTGCTATTTTCTAAAGCCTAAATGAATTATCAGAATTAAATCAATTGCAAAATCAAAAGAAAATCAAAACTTGGTTTTGGTCCGAAACCCAAAACCTCAGCCCAGTCCGTTCAAAACGTCGGCCCGCACTCCCTTCCTCTCAACCGTTGGATCGAGATCCAACAGCCGCACGCGTCGCTCTTTCCTCTCTCCTCACCCCGCACGTTTCCAACCGTTGGATCAAGATCCAACGGGCCGTGCTCATCGTTCCCACGCCCTTCTACTCCGCGTCGCTCGCGCAACTGCCGCCATGACCGAGTCGGGAAGCTCCGTTTTCGTCGCCTTTTCCTCCCTCTCTCTCCTCGTGGTCGTGCGCAACTGCTCCCGCGCCTCCAACCGCCCCACTCCCCACCTTCTTCCCCCTTCTCCGCGCCGGTTTTACCCATGAACGCCGAAACCACCGCCGCACGCCCCCACCTTCGCCACGACGTTCTGGAGCACCTCGGCGCCTATAAAAGGCAGCCCCGGGTGCGCATTGTTCCACCAGTTCCGACGCCACCACCCGTTGCCGCTTTATCGTCTATAGTGCCTCATATTAGAGTTTTCGTCGCCGACGACCGTGAAGCTTGAAGCTTCGATTCCGCCGCCACCGACACTGCCGCGTCCTCTCCGTCGCCACCGTCGGCATCGTCATCTTCGCGCAAACCCGGTGGTCACCTCCTTTCGCGAGGAGCGCGGAACCCCAACCTCGCCGACGATCGTATTTCACCGCCGCTCCTCGCTCGCCGCCACCTTGTCGCGCCCCTCCGTCACCAGGTAGCGCACCAAGTTCCCCGTAGCACCCTCTCCCTTTTGGTACGCCTCGCCGTCGGTGAGACGCCGCCGATCGCCGGTTCGTTGGTCTCCGAGCGCCGCCCCCGTCTGGCGCCGACGTGGCACGCCACTGTGGTGCCACTTCAGCGCCACCTCAGCACGAATGCGTGCGTGGCCGCCATGTGGCAAACCACGAGGCTGCTTGCGTGGCAGGCCACGCAGCCCCACACGCTGTTCCACCGTAGACTCGGTCCACATAAACCGTGAGACCGACATGTGGGTCCCATGTGTCAGAAATTCTTTAATTCTTTTAAAATTCCGAAATTCTGTCACTGGCGTCAGCATTGCGCAATAAATAGATTTTTCAGTAGAAAATAATTCGGGAAATTCAATTAAATTTCAGATTTAGGTTTAAAACTTCTAAAATTCATAACTTTTGCATATGAACTCCAAATTAGGTGATTCAAATTGCAAAATTTATATAAAATTATAATCTAGCTAACTAAACCAAAATATTTAAATTTGGAGTTATTTTGATCTATGTTTTTGAATTTATTTGAATTTGAATTTGAATATACCGTATTTTCACGTTTATACTTCGACGACTCCGGAGAGTTCGATCAATCTGAAGATTTAGAATTCCAAGACATCGACCAAGGAAAGTTACACCATTGACCATATTGCCCCCAGTAATTTCAATTATTTTCAGTTTTTAAATTCCTTATTGCATGCATATGTTTGTATAAATAATTTAATGTCCTGTTTTATATATAGTTACTCCCATGATTTATTGTATGGCAAATTTGGACATTGTACTTGACTACCTTGACACCGTAGACAAAATATTACCAATATTAGACACATGCTTACTTAGGCTGGTTTACACTTAAAGAATTTGGGAGGGTTTCACCAAATTTCATACAAATTTGTTTCAAACTTGACATTGTGGTATTGTCTTACCACATGGATTTATAAATAGAGTTTATTCAAAATAAAATCAAAAAATGGGTTTGGACTTGGATGAAATGGTCGGAATGGTGGGTGCAGGTTTATGCACGGGATTGATCTGGTTAAGATTAAAGCCCATGGGTTGTAGGAATGACGCCCAAGTCAATTGAGGACTGGTCTTTGAGCCGCTTAATGCTATGCCTTATCGTACTACCACATGTCTTGTATGGGCAGGATTTGGCTAATTAATTTGTGATGTTCTAGTGTATTTATGTCATGTGATTATGTGGGTGTCGGTTAGACGTTTTATTCCCACTTGGCGCAAGAGGGGGCTTCCGGAGGACGGTTAGTCCAAAGGGGGTGAAACCTTAGCGGGCATGAGTATATTAGGACAAAATATTGTAAAGGCCTCATGGTAATTGCTCAGTCACACGCCTACGGAAGCGTGAATTGGCCGACATAACGAGCATGTCACCTCGTGTGGGTAAAGTTGTACCAACTCTGCAGAGTAGAAACTATTCGAATAGCCGCATCCGCGGTCATGGACATGCATACATATTAACTTTGACACAAAGAAGGTTGCATACATATTCTTTGCAAAAAAAATATTAGAAATTAAAAGTGATGGGATCAAATGACTGCTATATCTGCTTGCCTGCTGGAGATCACTTGATTGCTGCAAAGGATCACTCTCATACTCAACAATTTCTTCGAAACCTATCGCAAGAACGAGAAAATCCAATAAGAACGACGAACACCGAAAAAGACTCAAAATCCAAATTCATCCAAAATCCATGAAATTTACACAGAAGGAAGGGCATGATTTTAAATGAATTTATCAATGAGAATCAATTAATTTGGATTAAGCATGCAAATGTTATAGCTTAAACAAGTTTGATCGGCTGGAAAAATCCAAATAATAGCTTTCTGATACTGTTCATTGCATATGTTTCTAGAAGGTTGGTGAACATGAAAATTTTAGGGTAGACAGAGAATGACATTCTAAGAACAAAGAAATTGGGTTTATCAGATTTGGAGTTATAATGAATTTATCATTATTTTTCTAAGTTATGACAATAGTGCACAATTAATTTCAGAGGTAAAGACAATATTAAAACCTATTCTACACTAAAGCATATTAATAAAGGACTCTAACACATTTTAGTTTACTAAATTTGGGGTTACAGAGAATTACTTATACATTTTTCAAGTTAAATGGATTTTTAATGCACAAATAAAGCTAAACCTAAATTAAATCTACTAACACATTTTTCTGGAGCAGAACTAAGCTTACAACCATTTTTAGATTAAATCTTAGTTAAAATAAAAACTAGCAAAAATTGAATCAACCGAAAAGGAGTTAAAATGAATTAGTTATGCAATTTTGAAGTTTAATACAATTTTCAGTTGACAAATAAAGCTTACCGGGCTTTTATTAAAATCTAACACAAGCGGAAAAGCGTGGGCCGTTGATTTTGAATCGAACGGCCCAAATGCAAGGGTCGATCGGAAACGCGCACAGCGCATGCGCTCCCGGCCGTTGGATTAGATCTATCGGTCCATAATGCGAGAAACGTTCGGAGGCCCGAACGTTACCGCGCATCTGGATCATTGATCTGAAAAGGAACGGCTCACAACGAGAGTTCCGTTCAGAGGTCCGAATGTTCATGCGATCCGAGCCACCGATCAAGAGATGGACGGCCCACATCGACTTGAGACGATGGGGGTGGTCCGAACGTTCAAATGGATCTGGGCCGTTGATTTCGATCGAACGATCTAGAGCCAGGCTAGCATTGCGCATGCGCACAGCGCGGGGATTAAAGACGCGAGCCCACTTGTAAGTGGCACTTAATGCCACACACATCGGCTTTAAAGGACACAGGGTTTTAAATGTGCGGGCCCACATTAAACCGCCATTAATTACTAAACAATGATGGACGGTGCAGCTCCAGCCACGATGAATAGCGCCGGCTCTGAGGAAGACGACATGGAGAAGCCGGTCTGAAGAAAAAGAACACCACTGGGTGGTAGGGTTAGCTTCATTATGACTCACAGATGGACCATGAGCATTTAATTGAAGAATGAAGCACCTTACCAGAGATGTGGACGAAAGCGATGAACTTCGGCCGAAAGAGGGCAAATCCAAAATTAGTTGCCTCCTGTTAAGGCAAACCAAAATTGGATTAGGGGTTTTGATGAAGGTGCTGAGGGGCTCAAGGCGAAGCAAAAAGATTTGCAAAAGAACCCCTAGGATGTCGAAGACGAAGAAGCTTGCTTGCGGCCGTCAATGTCGATTTTAGGGTTTTTGGCGATTGAGCTCAAACAAACAGAGAGGGAGCTTGGTTAAGAAAGGTAGGTGTTTAAAAGAAGACAAGAGAGAGCTCAATGGATACTTATAGCTAAAGGAGCGAGGAGAAGTTCAATGACACCCCATGGTGGTCAAGCCTGCCATGGACACGCCGAGAGGATGGGAGCAGGTAGAAGGAGGACTTCGGGGGTGAAAGGTACTGGCGCGCATTTAATGCTCTGCGACAAAGAGCCGTTGACGATGATGCACGGGGACAACGAGGCCAACTCTCCCATGCCTTTTGCTCTGGCACGCGTACAAGCGTAGGGAGGAAGAAGGTGACCAGGCACAGGGGCCCCACAAGTCAGTGAGAGGAGGCAAGCTGACTCGGGCCCGAATAGGTAAACGGGCTGAGCCAGACCAGTTAGGCATGAGCCCAACACACGCACGGTTAGATCTGATTTGGACGGCTGGGATTGAATGAGCCAAACAGAGGGTTTCAAATGCTCAAATCAATGCTAGCGGTCTGATTAGATTTGGACGGCTGAGATCTCCTTGGCCATTCGGAGGTCTGAACAGCGCCAACAAATCTGGAGTGTCCGATTATAATCTAACGGCTGAAACGCAGGCACCACTTTTAGACAAGCCCGAGTACGTTTAGTTGGTAAGGTCCAACCAAGTGGCTCGAGCCAGTTTAGAAAGGCGACCGAGCGCGAAGGGGTACGCACCCGCAGTGGTTGGATTCAAATCCAACGGCTGAAAAGCGATGGAGCAATCGGAGGTCCAAAGGTCTCAACGAATGAGGGCCACCCGATGAAGATCCAACGACTGACATTGATCGTGCATTTGAAAGGGCTTAGCCGGGCGCGGGAATGGTTGGGTTCAACCAGGAAGGGGGTTTAGGCTCGAGTCTGACTCAAACCCAAACAGGACTTTGACTTACAGTTTAAGATAAGATGAAAATTTGGAAGAATTTTTAGAGATAGCAAATTAACTCTAAAAATTTTGAAATTTTAACAGGAGCTTGATGACTCTAGGATTGACCTTGGATAAAATTTCTAGAGGTTTTTATGGAAAACAGTTTTCTCCAGAAATTCCTCAAGGTTCTGAGTTAGGGTTTGACCAAGGGTCAACAGGTTTGACTGGCCTCTTAAAATATTCAAACAATTTCTAAAAATTGTGAAATTTTTCAAAGGAGTCACACAACATCCCTAAAACCAAGGAAAATTATTTCCAGAGGTTGATCACAAGATTTGACAAGGATTGAAAAAGGAGGGTCATGACTTTAGTCAATTGGAGATTGAAGTTTTTGAATTCCACAATTCCTTTACAAGAATTACAGAAAAGTTCAAAAACAGCAAGATGCAAGAAAAGTTTTAATTTCTACACATTTTCTTACATTTGAAACACAAGCCAAGATTTGGGCTGTTACATAAACTCTTGCAACGGAATGAAAAACTTGAGAAGGTCAATCAACATGTCCATAGGTAATCGAGTGGAGAACACATCCTAATCCGCAAAACCTTCATGGTACTCCTGGCCGAAGAACTCTTGAGCAGCTTGATATTCTTCAACTAAATCATAGAAATTGAAGTCGTGAGCATATAAAGTACTTAGCAAGTCGTGGGGAAATGTATGCAAATAGTATTCATGCAGGGCTTGAACAAAGGTTAGCTGTGTGATTCTTTTGCATAAAGCAGTATTTATGATAAATACAATATATAGATTCAAATGCGTAGTTAAAAAGACTAGTAAATATATAAAGTAAACAATTTCTTTAAAACAACCAGTGAACTCCCCATTCACTTCCAAAACAAACTACCAAGTGAATTACCCATTCACCAAACGAACATTATATTCATTAAGTGAACTTTCCATCCACACTCCGACACATTTTATATAGAAACTCTACCTCTCGTGTGAAATCGCTGAGCACATCCATAACCGTGGACATGGCTATTTGAATAGATCAATTAACACTCTGCAGAGGTTGTACACTTTACCCACAAGATGCGATTAACCAGATCAGAGTTGACCACAATAAAACCTTTCAGCAATTTCATTTCAACAATTGACTCTCCCGTTGTATCTATAGTCACCCCAAAACCTCATCGTGGGTTGACGTACAACATTGGACAGGGAAGTGGCGAACCAACCCGCGATGTGATCTTAGAAAAGGATACACACCTCCACCCACAAACTACCCGAGTAGTCAGTGCCAAAACTCCACAACTTACTAAGTTAGGCCCATCCCATACCAGGCATGTGGTTGTATGAAAAGGCTCAGTTCAATGGCGCACAAGATTAAGTCCTTGACAAGTTACTCATGAGAGACTGCCACAAACCCACAGTGTGCTCAGCGCACCCTCAATCCACCAACCGCTCATCCGAGCAAAAATTATTTTGTTTAACTAAGACCAATGATACATCCTGTCATGATACATAAATTTTAATAACAATGGCTAACCACCACAATTCTATATTTTATTAAGTCAGGATTAATCATTATGACATATATGATAATGAACCCATCGTAACTAAGCTTGACTACGCATCAATACGATACCCATGCTGGTGATATAAATTTGTCCAACTATAATTATCCATGCTAAGGTGATAAAGGATTCATGGCATTCAAATAATCAATAGAGGCATAATGACAATAGGTAATGGCTAAACCCAAAACAATTTGTATAAAGATAGATGTAGTTATATAAAACAATATACTTTTGAAATCATAGGTTCAATACGATCAAAGGACCATGACTTGCCATGGAATAGATCCTGGGATTGATCTTGATCTTGGTGTACACCTCCTTGCTCAAAACTTCCCGAAGAATCAACGTCTACTCGCAAACAAGGCAAATAAACCAAATAAATAAATAATAGAGAGAAAAAAACTCCAAAAAATAAATAAAAATCTTAGATAATAGAGCTTGAATTTGGATGAATTTAGAAATTTGAATGGGCTCAAACAGAGTTTGGATGCAAAAGATATGAGTTCGGGAAGATTGAAATCACATGAAATTATGAAAATCATAATTTATGGATTTACTGGAATTATTTTTCTAAAGGAAAAACAATTATTGCGTCAGCTAACGTTAGCAAGGATGTTCGGATGAAATAAATTGCTCCGACAGGTGGGTCCCACTTGCCAGCAAGATGGCTCACGGTAGACCAAGTTTACCGAGTCGGTTTAGGGTTTTGGATCTCGACCTGGCGCGTAGGTGCTGACGTGGCGACAACTAGGCGACGACGCGGTCGACACACATGCACAGGCGCTGAGCTCGACGCCGATGTGGACTACCACACCAGCAGATGACGTCTGCAATGGCGAGGTTTGACGGTTTCGACCGACAACGGCGAACGATAGCGCGAGGTTGGCAGTAGATGTGCGCAACGAGTAGGGGATGCTATTGCGGCTACTGTCGGGAACGACATCCAAAGGCACTCTGGTGCAAAAGAGAGGTGTACAAGGTGGCTCTGGTGACGAGGAAGGCGACGGTGTAGCCCACAGAGGCGAAACACGGTTGATGGCAGCAGATTTCGCAAAATGAGAGTTTCAGTTGAAACCCTAGAACTCCAAATTGCGGCAGCACTAGGGCTTTAGGGAAACAAAGGAGCGGGAATTCGGGATGAGGAAGCACGGGCGAAGCTTGGGCTCCCTTTTATAGGGTGCGGGCCGAGATAAGGAATCCCCAAATCGAGTTTGAGACGAACACGAGAGAAATCCCAGACTTAAATAAAGCTTGCATGTAGTTAATTATAGTTCTGTTATCTCACACGTCAGTCTTGCGAGTACAAAAACAAGTTTTGTACTCATCTGCTTTGCTTAATATTAATTGTTGCAGAGGAAGAAGGTGAGCCCCAAGGGCCTCACTTTTGTGAGTTGTGTTGCGGCGCTGTTTGGGACGATTAGCTTGGCGGTCCGGTTGGTTGCCTTGTGGGTAAAGGCACACCGATTGGCTTCTGCTATTGCCATCTTATGGCCATTTTGCTTCATTGTGTATTTATCTATTTGTATGTTTTTGGCAGTCGACCTCTCTTTTGTAATAACTCTCTTTATATTATCTATGTCTTTCGGTTGTTGCTTTTGCTTGGCTCTATGTGTATGAATGGAATTGATGCATGATTTTGTAGCGGGGTGTGTATCCGCAGTGCAGGAAGTATACATATCTCGAGGCTTAGTTTATTTGATTTGTCTTGTTAGGACCAAGTGGATGGTTAAACAAGACAAGCCGAATAAACCGGGTCCTCTGACTACTTAAGGTTAAGAGTTAACCTAGTAAGGGATTAGGATCACAGGATCGAGAAAGAGTGGTCACTTGGAGCTCGATTGAATATCGTGAGGCAAAGGGATTGGCATGTACATAACGTTGTGATGGTTCGTCCGATATGATCTTTACGTATGTTTAGGAGTTGGCACGTCTTGCTAGAGGTCGCTACCAACTATTGACCAAGTATGTGTACTCGCGTCATGTCTAAACATATGCGAACCATAGGGTCACACACTTATGGGTGAAGCCTAATTCGGATTGGATCTAAATTAGATCGGGCATTGAGTCCTAATGGGCCTCTATTCGTAGAAGCCCATTATAAGGACGTCTATAAAAGGAGGGCAGCGGGCGTTGGTTGAGGTTGAGTTTTCGTGACATCCTCAAACCACGGCGCCACCCTCCCACGCCCTAGTCGCCGCGCGGATCTAGTAGTCCGCGTCGTCGCTTCTCCCGCACGTGTGGATACCTTTGGGCGCCGCATCGTGGCGTTGGGACGAACCGCAAGAAAGGAGCTGACGTGGGACGCCGCGACGAGGGCGAGGAAGTAGTACGACTACTCGCCCGACGTCTCGCATCAAGCGAGTGCGACTACACGCCCGACGTCTTTGCATCAACTTCCGCACATGCGCGTCTAGTGGTAAGACCGTGATCTATAACTGCAGTGATCTTGGTTTACGGGTAGAATTTTTTAATTTGCGCTAGTGTAGCCTACCTGTTTCCCTACATAACACGTAACTCATATCGCTAGAAACCATGAACAATACCAAACATACCACCATAACAATCATGGATAACACAAATACTCCTGGTATTTATCAAACAATGGCATGCAATGTTTTCTATCATATCCATCACTATACTTGCCTTAACCGCAGAGAACGAGGGATGTGCGAGAAGGGCTGCCTCAGGAACAAACCACCACCTGAACATATTTATAACGCACGCTAAGATAACAGTAATAGGCCAAACAACTATAAGAGTAAACGCGAACTCGCAATAGTTCCTTTAGCGCGAACCCTACCCCAAATTCTAAGTGTTATTTTGTCCCGTCTGTGGACAGTCACGTTCTAAAATTCATAACTTTTAGTACAGAGGTCCAAATGAGGTGTTCTTGGACTCTAATTAAATCTTAACAAAATCTCCATCTAAACCTAGTTGGTGAGTCCTCCTGATTCAGTCATCTAATAATCCTATCGAGCTAATTAAAAGACAACAAGATTCATGTCGGGTTCTCTGGACAGTACACTAAAACCACCATAACTTTTGATACAAAAGTCCAAATCTTGCGTTCTTTATCTCTCTAAAAAGGTATGGAAATTACCTACATTTTTCGTTATAACGAGATCCTCTGATTTCCACTTTAACTAGCAGTTTTATCCAGATTACTACGATCTGCCCGAATGCTGACAGATCAGGAGGACAGCGACACTAAAAAAATTCATAACTTTCAGACCGTTAATCAGATTTGGGCGTTCTTGGCGGCCACTGAAAGCTAAGAACATTATCTACAAAACTCTAGGAGATCAAAACTCCTAATTCGGCTTCTAAACACACGAAACTGACCGCGCAATAATCTAGGCAGAACGCGATCTATTAAACCGACGCAAATCAATCTACCAAACGACATCAACCGCAACCACTACGCATCAACCAACGAAGAATACGGGATGTTACCCTTGTAGAATCGCAGTAAGATGAAGAATTGGCCCTGTGAAGATGATCTCCTCTCCTTTCTTCACTTGATCGGCAGCAAAAAGCACCGACGGCTAGGAAGGGAGGCACCAAAGAAGGATGGGGTTGCTTGGGGAGGGGAGGGGGTGGTTACTGTAGTGGCAGCGGCACTGTAGCAGGTCGCAAGCTACAGTAACCCTAGGGGTTTTGACTACCCCTAATGGGCCAAGACTATGGGCCTTTGGCCCAAGATTTAATCCCCTTCAAGAGAAATTCTAAAATCCTTTTTTAAATCCTGAAAAAATGGTTGAAATTCCAATAACTCTCTCCCGTTAATTCTTTCTAATACTTTTGGGGTATTACATTCTACCCCCCTTAAACAGAATTCGACCCCGAATTCTAATCTTGCTTATCTTGCTAACGTCACCACTTACCTGTCGTGAACAATCTCGATCTTGCTCGTGCATGTGAGACTCTAATTCACAAGTTGCTTCCTCTTGGACTTATGGGATCACATCACCTTGACGGATACCTACATTTTTCACCTCAACACTAGTCTCGATCTTTACTAGTACGCTCAACACATGGGTCTCAAGGTAAGGTCTTACTCGTTGTGCCAACCGCTCTAACAAAATATCAAGCTCAGGACCTCTCATGTACTACCTCTGCACCAGAATATACAAGACATTGTGTACTCCGCGCATGTACTCGAGGCGGTCCTAGCGATGTGCAAACCTACAAATTCCCCCAGCTATAAGGAACCTATCCAACACACCTTTGGTTATACTTCTTTTTGGTACCGAAGTACACCGTCTGCACAAAATACATGAAACTATTGTTCCAACTCTTAGTCGATCACTTTACCTATGTAAGCAGCATCTCCTTTAGCAAGGGTCACACAAAGAACTCATCTACCAGCTCACTTATCCGAAAAACTCAACTGAAACCAAAGGAGACATAATACATCCAACTCAAAACCATCTTCTCTTAGAAGAGCTCAATCCAAAAAAAAAAACAATGGATTTATCATGAAAACTTTTCCACTTTTCAAGTAGGCAGTTTAGAAATAAATGCCACAAAAGCCAAAAGCGAAATCATTCGAATAACCAGATTAACCTTTTTTTTTAATTGTAAAGAACCACATATACCGACAAGGACCAACTCAATTTGTAATTGTCATCTGTCATAACACATAGTTCAAATAAGAACTAAGAGAATGTCTCACTATCTAAGATCACACACTTTTCCATAATTTTTCTTTTAAGAATTTAACTTTCTCTTAAACCATAAGATCCCAAATTATCACATAACACATTAATTCTTTTCTCTTAAATTGGCAACCTCAAAGCTATGTTCAATCGAACACAAAATCCACATTTATGCAAGGAGACTCTTCCAACCCACAAATTCACACTCTAGCCAACTTCTCTACCAAAGGAATTACTTTGACAAGTAAATCCCAACACACCTCAATATAGATTTCCGCCACAATCACATCACCTCAATCTTTCAAGGATAATCAACTTGAAATTCACCACATTCACTCTCATTTACTGCTTCCAAAGGATTTTTTCAGAGATCACCATAACTCTTGGAACCTAATCCTGGGAAACCAAGATGCTAGCATAAAAATGCAAAGCCCAAATCAACCTCTAAGACTCTTACAATGAACGTCCGGTATACTTGATATGTAACCCTCAGATCGGATGACCAAAATTTCACACAACTCAACAATAATCTCAGTTATTAATGTCAACATTCCTTGCTAATCAAGTAACCGCCCAAGGCGATTCATCTTACCAATCTTAGACCTTCTCTAACTCACACCAATCGAATGCAGCTACTCGACCACAATATGTTGAAAATATAAGCATTTTTCGAAGTATTTTAATCCAGAAATTTGCTAGATAAAACATGAATAAAACTATAACTAAGAACACTATAGTTATACTAGATTCTAGAAGAACAGAAGCTAGTATTCCAATCTTAGTGTTCATAACAATAACAGAAAATAAAACTAAGTAAACGACAAACGCGAGATAGACATACCCAGATCTTTCAGTGGAAGGAGTAGAAGAAGTAGAAGTAGGAGTCTTGGTGAGGTCGTCGTTAGTCATGGCGTAGTAGACGTCGTGGTAGTAGTTGTTCAGTTGATGTAGATGTAGCAGGAAACTTCGTGGATGTTGTGGTAGTAGTCGTGCAGATGTAGCAAAAAATTAGATGAAGCGAGCAGTCGCGCGAACGCTCCCCAAAAACCTTATTCGTCCTCGCTCGTGCAAGCCTTCGAGGACGGGGTTCCGGAGGCCTGCTCTCCCGGTGCGACCGTACACGTGCCTCGCCGGGATGGAGATTGCCAGAGACAACAAACAAACTGTGATTCTGTATTGTGGAAGTGGACAACTTGGGGACCAGAACCAGTACTCTCAGTTTCTCTTAAATAGCCAAAAGAAAGGAATCCAAAGGCCAACAGTTAACATTGATTCAACAGAATCGAAAGGCCAACAGTTGCCATTGATTCGGCAGAATCGAAAGGCCAACAGTTGGAATCCGAAAGACCAAAGGTTGCCATTGATTCGGCATCAGAACTGACACCTTTTAATAGCAAAAAAAAAACAAAGAGACTGAAGACCAAAGGTCGCCACCAATTACGAGTCAGTGCATTTTGATTTTCGAATAGATAAAGAAAATCGCGCCCGCACCTGACACGCGCCGTACGCGTGCACACGCACACGCACACGCACCCGCACCGCACCGCACCCGCACCGCACCGCACGGCTCGGCGAGGCACGGCTCGGCGAGGCGAGCGAGCGTGCGCGTGTGTTGACTCTTTCCAATTCCACAAGAAGGCTACCACGTTCCACCTTATAAAGTGGTGTAGCTCCCTTTCATCCCTCCATATGGGACTAAACAATTTTAGCACATGCACATGGGCCTTTGAGATTTATCAGGAATTAATTAGAATATAATATTTGGGCCTAGCCCAGATTAATTCCAACAATCCCCCACCAGATCCCAAGGGCACATGTCAAATACCTTGATCCACAGTATTGTTTTTGATATACCAGTGTTTTGATGGAGACCGGTTAAGGTTGAACATCCACCTAGAACAGAAGCTACACTTATCCACAACTGCACAATGGACTAAGCCTTGAATTGACAGTTTTGTGTGAATAAGTTTCACTTAAGTCCTTAACTGATACTAGGCTGTCAGGCATCCCCGCGGGTTGGAGCATATAAGTCATACTCCTAGCCTATTCATGAGCTTCCTAGAAATTACCCTATTTCATAGACTATGACTAGCAGTCGGGCTCATATAGGTGTGTTCTTCCAAGACTGCTCTGTAGGACAGCATCTTTGCTTTAACAAGCCACAGAACACATTAAGATAAAAATCAACCTGCCATACAGATTTAGGAGAGAATTGCATCTCCAATGGAGTGGGTCTATAAGGTACTCTCCTCCCAGTTAACCAATAGCTTGTTTCGCCAATCCTACTTCACGGGATCTCCAATCATATAGGATGGGTTACCACTATGGTATAACTCAAGTGGGTCTCAAACCCATCTCCCTCGATGCATTGTCTATCACATTTCGTGATAAACCCTTTGTGAAGGGATCTGCCAGATTCTTAGCTGTTTGGATATAATCCAAAGCTATTACTCCGGAGTTTCTCATTTTCCTGATTTGATCTTCTCTTCACATATCTTGATGTCTTCATATTATCCTTAGAACTGTTCACTTTGACGATCACAGTCTGATTGTCACAGTTCATCAAAATAGCCGGTACTGGTTTTTCAACCACGGGCAAATCCATCAAGAGCTCACGAAGCCATTCGGCTTCAACAGTGGCAGTATCTAAAGCTGTGAGTTCTGCTTCCATTGTTGACCTCGTTAAGATGGTCTGCTTGCAAGACTTCCATGAAACAGCGCCACCTCCAAGTGTGAAGACATATCCACTTGTGGCCTTAATCTCATCAGCATCAGATATCCAGTTTGAATCGCTATAACCCTCCAGTACCCTGGGGTACCCGGTATAGTGAATACCATAGCTCATAGTACCCTTTAGATAGCGCATTACTCTCTCAAGAGCATGCCAATGATCATCTCCCGGATTAGATACAAACCGGCTTAGTTTGCTCACAGCAAACGAGATGTCAGGCCTGGTACCACTAGCTAAATACATGAGTGAACCAATTATCTGAGAATATCTTAATTGGTCTTTGGCTATTCTCCGATTCTTCCTAAGCAATACGCTAGGATCATAAGGTGTTGGAGAAAATTTGCAGTCGCTATAACCAAAACGACTCAGAATCTTTTCCACATAATGGGATTGCAACAATGTAATCCTACCATCATCACCTCTCAACAGCTTGATGTTTAAGACAACATCAGCTACTCCCAGATCTTTCATCTCAAAATTCTGAGACAAGAAATCCTTGACCTCTTTAATCACATTAAGGTTGGTCCCAAATATCAGTATGTCATCAACATACAGACATAGAATGACTTCCTCGCCCCCACCATGGCGATAATACACACATCCTTCCACTTCATTCACAATAAAGCCTACCAGATGTTAAAGTTCTGTCGAACTTTTCATGCCATTGCTTAGGTGCTTGTTTAAGACCATACAAAGATTTCAACAACTTGCACACCTTTCCTTCTTGACCAACTACTACATATCCATCTGGCTGATCCATGTAAATTTCCTCATCCAACTCTCCATTTAAGAAAACCGTCTTAACGTCCATCTGATGAACGAGAAGACCATGTGAGGCAGCCAGAGATAGTAGTACTCGAATAGTAGTCAATCTGGCCACAGGTGAATAAGTATCAAAGAAATCTTCGCCTTCCTTTTGGGTATAACCCTTGGCCACAAGCCGTGCCTTGTACTTCTCGATAGTACCATCAGGCCTAAGCTTCTTTTTGAACACCCACTTACATCCTACAGGTTTACAACCATAAGGACGCTCAGTGATCTCCCAAGTTCCATTAGAGATAATGGAATCCATTTCACTACGGAACAGCTTCCTTCCATAATTCTCGCATCGGGAGAAGCATACGCTAGAAATGGTACTTGGAGTATCATCCACAAGGTACACAATGAAATCAGGACCAAAAGACTTTGCAGTCCTTTGTCTTTTACTCTTCCTCAGAGTTTCATTGTCTTCCTCCTCAGGAATTTGCTCAGGGGTTTGCTCAAAATATTCCATTGGAATGGCAGGTTCAGAAGTTGTATCAGGCTCCTGACTCGATGAATTAGTCATATTTTTCATTGGAAAAATATCTTCAAAAATGTAGCATCTCGGACTCCATAATTGTACCGACAAGCACGTCGGTACTCAGATTTCACCACTAGAAATCTATATCCAACGCTATGGTGAGCATAGCCTAGAAAGACGCAATCCACAGTTTTTGGTCCAAGCTTACGCTTTTTGGAAATTAGCACGTTGACTTTCGCCAAACAACCCCAAGTGCGCAAGTATGAAAGTGATAGTCTTTTCTTCTCCCATTGTTCAAATGGAGTTATCTCTTTATTCTTTGTGGGAACCCTATTTAGGACATGACATGAAGTCAATATAGCCTCCCCCCACCATGCCTTGGAAAGACCCGCTGTGTCTAACATGGCGTTAACCAAATCAGTTAGAGTATGGTTCTTTCTTTCGGCAACCCCATTTGACTGGGGTGAATAGATTTTAAAGTAGTGAAAAGCTTCATCTTTAGTTTTTAAAAGATACACATAGCAGAACCTAGTGGAGTCATCAATCAAAGTCATGAAATATCTCTTACCACCTTTTGTCAACACACCATTCATCTCACACAGATCTGAATGTATGAGTTCTAATGGTGCCAAGTTTCTTTCCTCCGCGACCTTGTGAGGCTTACGAGGCTGCTTTGATTGCACACAAACTTGACACTTAGAGCCTTTGGCAAAGGTGAATTTCGGGATTAACTCTAAACTGGCTAACCGCGTCATGCAACCAAAATTTATGTGACAAAGTCGTGAATGCCAAATAGTAGTCTCATTACCACTGATAATATGGTTCACAACATTAGTACATAAATCTGAAAGAGATAGGCGGAACAAGCCTCCGCACACATAGCCTTTACCAACAAATTGTCCACACTTCGACATTACAAATTTATTGGATTCAAATACCAGTCTAAAGCCATCTCTACAAAGAAGAGATCCGCTCACGAGATTCTTATTGATAGATGGCACATGATGCACGTTCTTCAGTTGCACAATCTTCCCCGAAGTAAACTTCAGATTGACCATGCCAACACCATGAACAGTGGCATGTGACCCGTTCCCCATTAGAACGGCTGAATCCCGAGTGACCTGGTAAGAAGAGAACAATGAAATATCAGCAGACACATGTATATTAGCACCAGTGTCTATCCACCAATCGGTAGATTGACATACGGAAAGAACAGTTGGTAAATTACCATACCACGATGTTCCGTCTCGAGAGTACCAACAACAACATTAGCTGACTTAGAATTCTGCCCTTGCTGATTCTTCCCACCTTTGCGTTGACTGCAATCCTTGGCCCAATGACCAGGTTCGCCACACACAAAGCAAGGGCTATCCTTTGTGTTCTTCTTCTTCTTCTTGAAGCAAGTTGTTTGTGCGGTCTTGTTCTTACCTTTGAACTTTTGAGCTTGGCCATTCTTTTTTTGTACCACATTGGCACTAGAATATCCCTCATTACCTCTTATGTGTGTATCTTTTGCCCTCGTCTTCTCTTCAACATCAAGAGACCCGATGAGATTTTCAACAGAAAACTCTTGTCTCTTGTGTTTGAGAAGTAGCAAAATTCCTCAAGAAGGAGGAAGCTTGGCAATAATGCCTCCCGCGACAAACTTGTCCGGTAACACACATTTGAAATGCTCTAGTTCTTTTGCCATGGATTGTATCTCATGAGCCTGCTCAACTACAGAACGGCCATCAACCATTCTATAGTCATGGTATTGCTCCATAAGATACAATTCACTGCCTGCATCCGAAACCCTAAATTTGGCCTCGAGTGCATCCCACATCTCTTTCCCATTTTGTGATCACCATATATGCATCAACTAACTTCTCACCAAGAACACTAACCACGGCACCTTTAAAAAGGTTATCAGCAGCCTCGAACGCTTGCTCCTGTTCAGAGTAAGTGTTCGCTTCAGCTGCCATTTGCCACATGGAAACGTTCATGGCAGTTAGCGAGCACCATCTTGGTGCGCCACCTCTTGTAATTCGCACCATCGAATTCATGGGGTTTGAGCGCGGCAGCAAAGCCAGTTGTCGAAAAATGCCTAGAATAAGGTTTTTGGATTGTTGAAAATATAAGCATTTTTCAAGTATTTTAATCAGAAATTTGCTAGATAAAACATGAATAAAACTATAACTAAGAACACTATAGTTATACTAGATTCTAGAAGAACGAAGCTAGTATTCCTATCTCGATGTTCATAACAATAAGAAAATAAAACTAAGTAAACGACAAACGCGACATAGGCATACCCAGATCTTTCAGTGGAAGGAGTAGAAGAAGTAGAAGCAGGAGTCTTGGTGAGGTCGTCGTTAGTCATGGCGTAGTAGACGTCGTGGTAGTAATTGTTCAGTTGATGTAGATGTAGCAGGAAACTTCGTGGATGTTGTGGTAGTAGTCGTGCAGATGTAGCAGAAAATTAGATGAAGCGAGCAGTCGCGCGAACGCTCCCCAAAAACCTTATTCGTCCTCGCTCGTGCAAGCCTTCGAGGACGAGGTTCCGGAGGCCTGCTCTCCCGGTGCAACCGTACACGTGCCTCGCCGGGATGGAGATCACCAGAGACAACAAACAAACTGTGATTCTGTATTGTGGAAGTGGAAAACTTGGGGACCAGAACCAGTACTCTCAGTTTCTCTTAAATAGCCAAAAGAAAGGAGTCCAAAGGCCAACAGTTACCATTGATTCAACAGAATCGAAAGGCCAACAGTTGCCATTGATTCGGCAAAATCGAAAGGCCAACAATTGGAATCCGAAAGACCAAAGGTTGCCATTGATTCGCCATCAGAACTGACACCTTTTAATAGCCAAAAAAACAAAGAGACTGAAGACCAAAGGTCACCACCAATTACGAGTCAGTGCATTTTTATTTTCGAATAGATAAAGAAAATCGCGCCGACTGACACGCTGCACAGACACGCACACGCACGCACGCACGCACCGCACCGCATCAAGCCACCGACGGCTCGGCTCAGCTCGGCGAGGCGAGCGAGCGCGCGCGTGTGTTGACTCTTTCCAATTCCACAAGAAGGCTACCACGTTCCACCTTATAAAGTGGTGTAGCTCCCTTTCATCCCTCCATATGGGACTAAACAATTTTAGCACATGCACATGGGCCTTTGAGATTTATCAGGAATTAATTAGAATATAATATTTGGGCCTAGCCCAGATTAATTCCAACACAATATACCCATTCACAATACCCTAATTGATTGACTAGGATTCAAACATACTCAATCACTAACATCGATTAATAAATATATTCTTGATCAAGCTATCCTTAGAGATAAACTAACTCCCATTGGGTTACTTACTGAGGCCGATTCACCCTTGACAATAACTGAACAATCTCTACTATCCCATTAATTAACACGACTATTAGATTTCTCTATACTGCTACTCTCATTAAACTACACTATCATAATTCTTCTACACAATCTTACCAGTACCCAAATGCGATACCCTAATAATCTGATCAAAATTTCCATACTTGCTAATTTTAATGTTCTGTCAAAATGAACACAAAATCTTGGACCACATCTCGCTATAGGTCCTACTAGTTGTGATAACAAAATCTGTTAACTCCAAAGACAAATATTCTTTTTAACTCAAATCCTCTCCAAGAATTATTCTAATAAATCAATTTATTACTCAATGCCTCTCAGACAACTTGACACCTAAAGGTTCACCAAACCATCTACTAGACCACCACTATCTAGTTACCAAAACACAACCGAAGAGACGTTGCAATATAGTTCGGTTAACCCTTTCTTAGAAGAAGAGGCAAGTAAGAAAAGATTTCATAACAAAAAAAAATATTACCACTTACAGTAGTTACAAGTTCACGAGAAACAATCAGATAATGATGTTCTCGGAAAACAAAAGATAAGATCAAAGTTGAGGGCACACGTCCCACAAGCAGAGAACATCAAACATCAAACGAGAATAAAACATTGCTTTTGGAAATTCGGGAAAAACTCTTATGGGCAAGAACAAAAGTTTACTTCAATATCAAATACTTCTAGTCTACTCGACTTTCATTGGTTACAGCATCACCATGCCAATTCCGACAAAAAGATATTTGAAGACCACAACCCATAAACCACTTAGGAACTAATAAAACTCTCAAAACATCACTTTGCTCTAAACAAATTCAGCTACCACATCAACATGAGGTCTGAAAGATCCCAAACGTGACCTAGAAACATATTCACTTAATCAACATCGGGCGAGCAATCCAATTCCTTTATACAGAACATTCAATATTATCATCATAGTCCCTTACTGACAATCACACTAACAATAAAACAGTACACTCTTAGCGAGACTCATCATAGCCTCTTATCCCATCATAAACCTCTCCAAAAGAAACACAAGCCACAAGGTTAGAACAAACCTCTTTTAACTAGATCATGCTATCACATAATAATTTCGCAAAGCACACTATGAGAGACCACTTACTCATTCATCCACTCAACCATAAGTGTTGCTCAACACCCACTTCAACTATCATTGACAATTGACAATTCTATTTATCACGTATGCAAATGGAGTCCTCTGCTATTTACTGATCACATGTCTATTTATAAACCCGAGTCAACATTCCACTTTATGCTCAAAGTTTAATTAAAGATTGAATAACATCATCCCCTTTAATCACCGGGTTTCACAAGGTACTACCTAAACATCCATCTAATCCGATATACATGTTTCAATCTAGCAATTATGTATGATCATCAAGTAGCCAGTTTATGAAAATCTCCGGATTAATATCCTTTAAGGCATCGTTCAACCATATCCTTAACATAATCATCACTAAAGGGTAGACAAATTCCTTGAGATACTTTACTCCGAATTATCCGATAAATATATCAAATTCCACAATCTTAATGATCAGACCAAAGCATCAATATACCACACCTCTTAATAAGTCTTGGATTCCTAGTAGGAATGGTCATACCGTTTAAACAAGTTCATCTTGTAACGACTCTATGACAACATCAAGCTTATCAACTTCACTTCCAACGATCTTGGTTAAGACCGCTTACGCACCACATTATAAACCCAACTTGATAACTCATACATTATCAATCTATTCTTTATGCTTAAAACCTCTCACAAAATACAACAAAACATCTCAAAAGAGTTTTGATACTTTCCTTCTCAAAGAAGACACACTAAACTTCAATATTCCAACTACTCCAAAAGAAGTGCATAAAGTCGAAACGTAATTCAATGAAGCTTGTAAATGATACTTTCCATTATCTAAAACACCAAGCGAATGAATGGGTGAAGTCTGCTAACAAGAAGGTAGAACTCTCGTAACAAGGAACAATATTGCCAATGACGATGTTTACAATTAGCAAGAATAGCTCAAGAGTAAAAAACAAATTTTTTTTTACTCTATAAAACAAATACAAATCAATTGAAACCCATCAACTGCACTGTAACCATTAACCAAAGAAGGTTCATCAACCGCAAGCGGCTCAACAGTTAATTAACCAAGACATAATAACCATAGTACTCCTCTATTTTTTTAATGGTTGACGTCAAGCAGAACAAATTTTTGCTGGCAGGACGTCAAGTATTGCCGACGGAGGAGTATTATAATATAGATATATCAAATCTTCTCATAGCAAGAATGATCACTAGAACATAACAGGCGCAAATGCAATGCAATAACCCAAACCCACCTATCGTGCTTAGTGTGTCAAGTTTAACAATTCAAATACCGACCTCTAGCCGAGCTCTATGTATCAAGGATTGTGAGTTTGCATGGTGTACCCAAGACGATTGTGTCGACCGCGTTGTTTACCTCTCGGTTTTGGCATAGTCTGCAGGAGGCCATGGGAACTCGTCTTACTTTCAAAGACGGCCTATCATCCTGAGCGAGGATGGTCGAACGAATGCGCCCAATCGTGTGCTTGAAGATATGCTCGTGCTTGTGTTCTTTCCATGGGAAGAATTGGGAGAAGTGCCTACCGCTTGCCGAAGTTCTCCTACAACAACGCCTTCCGAGCTAGTCTCAGATGGCACCGCTTGAGGCTTTGTACTGCCGGGCGCTGTGAACAGTCGCTGAATGGTCGTAAATCGTGAAAGGCGCTCTGGCCCGATTCGATCAATGAGGCTGAAAGTCAAGTGCGCTTGATTCGTGAGCACTTGCTCGTGCTTCGATCGAGCGTAAGAGCTATGCAGACGGCGCCGCCGTGAGCCGAGTTTCCACCAATGACTTTGTGTATCTCAAGGTCTCGCTTTGAAGGGACACCGCGCGCTTTGTCAAGGGCAAGTTAGCTCCTCGATATGTCCGCCATATCGCATCATCAAGAAAGTGGAGCTGTTGCATACAAGTTGGAGTTGCCGCTACACTTGAAGGAGTGCACGATGTTTTCCATGTGTCACAATTGAAGAAATGCCTTCGTGTTCCGCGCTTAAGGAAACACCATTGGAAAATATCGATGTGCGTGAAGATCGCTTATCGTGGCGTCGTCCGTCAGATCCTCGAAGAAGCTGAACGCAGAACGAGGAACCGTGTGATTAAGTTCTCAAAGTTCATGGTCGAACCACTCCGAGGATGAAGCCACTTGGGAACGCCGAAGATCGTCTCCGAAGCGTATTACCCATCCTTCTTCTCCAGTTGATCGTAATCTGGAGGCGAGATTCCTATAAGGGGGAGATTTGTAACAGCCCTAACTTAGGGTTTGTATTTCAAATGTAAAATTTTGAGGAGAAATAAAACTTTTGTTGTCTCTTCAAATCATTTGAAAGTTTCTAATTTTTCCTAGCAATTTCCAATTTGTAGAATTTAGTTCTTGTGATTGGAAATTGTTGTTATCAGATTCTTAGCCTTCAAACTTGTGATCATCCTCTGAAACTATTTTTCCTAGCATCTTGATCATCCTATCTACCTCCTGAATTATTTCACAATTTTTAGATTTTGTTTGCTATTTCAAATGGCCAAGTCAACTCTGCTTGAAATCTGGTCAAACTCCTGTACAGCAGCTTGTGAATTTTTTCTAGAACAATGCAGTGCATAAAAGTTCTGAAAAATTATACAAGGTTGTCCTCTGTCCCTAGTAGCTACCATAAAATTTCAGAAATTTTTGGAGCTCAGAGCTACTCTAAAAATTCCCCAAACCTTCTCTGTCTTTTAAATCAAATTCTAAAGTGACTTGTTCCTCGGCCCGAACTCAACTCGTGCTCGAGTCCGACTCACCACACTCGACTCGGTCCGACCGCCTAGCTGCACTGCCGAAGTCCAATCGATCAGAATCGTCCGATGAAGATCGAACGATCCACGCCGCGTATGCAACCGACCGTCTAATGCATACACCAATCCCACCCGTCCGCTTTAGATCCAATCGGCCGGTGTTCTTCGATCAAATCAAACCACCGTTGGCACCGCTGCGCTTGTCGCCGACATGTGGGTCCCACCGCCAAGATCAACCTCGCTTTCTCCGCACTCTCCCGAGCTGCGCGTGCGTGCGGTATGTTTGCCACGCACTCCGCCGCGCCACCTTTATGCCCTCGTGTCCGGTGGGAGGCATCGCTGTGACTTCATAAAAGCCCCGAGACCTAGCAAAACGTAGTTCATCAACATTTTCATTATACTAACTATTAGAATAAGCGGCTCAACATTAATTAACCAAGACATAATAACCATAGTACTCCTCTATTTTTAATGGTTGACGTCAAATGTAACAAATTTTTCTTGTGGCGGGGCGTCAAGTATTGCCGAACGGAGGGAGTATTATAATATAGATATATCAAATCTTCTCATAGCAAGAATGATCACTAGAACATAACGGAAGCGCAAATGCAATGCAATAACCCAAACCCACCTACTGTGCTTAGTGTGTCAAGTTTAACAATTCAAATACCGCAGACCTACAGCCCGCTCTGATACCAACTGTAACACCCCACCCAACACGAGCCTGGAATGCTACTAAACTATCAACCAAGCAGATTAAAACCAAGGCACCTTACTAAATTCCGGCAGAACCTTCTCTCTTTAGCTAACTTTACCAAGGATTCCAACAATTACATGTATCCAAATTAAACAATCAAACATTCAGCATAATCAGTAGGCATTCATGACATACTAAGTGACTAAAGCATAATCACCAATATCCAAATATACTAGTCTTCATTATTACAAAAATCCAACACGAAAATATGATCATATAAAATCCTTTAAGCAATTCGCTCATTTATTAAGGCATGGTTTGAAATTTAATCAACTTTAGAAGGTTCATGGTAGTGTGCGTGTGAACATAGAGCTACTCCCTCCCATGCATGTCGTTCTTGGATTGGGTACCTAAAACAACAATAAAAGCAAGAGTGAGTCCACCGACTCAGCAAGTACAATTCATGGCATCAACAGCATACATAAGGGTAAATCGTCAATTATTATCCATCCAGCTACACACCAAAAGTATCACATGCTCATGCTATGCAAATGCTCAAATGCTCTTTATCTTTCTCTTTCTCTTTTGCGCATTACACCAGTAATGCGAGGTATGCAACCGTCGCTGCGTACCCATGCCTGTGCTCGCAAGCACAGGGACCAATTGCCCAATACTCCGCAAGTATAGGGGACCTCAAGCCCACACTCCACAAGTGTAGGGACCATAAGCCCATCGTTTACATGATGGGGACCTCTTCTCAATGCCCACATTCCACGAATGTGGGGACCTCAAGCCCGTCATCTACGTGACGAGGACCTCAAATATGCATTCCTGGTCACCACGTGACCAGGTCTTATGAATGCTCTCATGGTGCACATGAACAATTATCGTTTTACGATAAGCATGAACAACATCAATGCCATACATGATTAACAATCACCCGTATCATAAGTATTCCTCATCTTTAACTAGCATATCATACTATCAATAAAACACGGCTAATATATCAATACTAGCATGTATCATAGACTTCATAACTTTCAAGCATCCATGAATAAACACGTAACTCATATCGCTAGAAACCATGAACAATACCAAACATACCACCATAACAATCATGGATAACACAAATACTCCTGGTATTTATCAAACAATGGCATGCAATGTTTTCTATCATATCCATCACTATACTTGCCTTAACCGCGAGAGAACGAGGGATGTGCAGAAGGGGCTGCCTCCGGGAACAAACCACCACCTGAACATATTTATAACGCACGCTAAGATAACAGTAATAGGCCAAACAACTATAAGAGTAAACGCGAACTCGCAATAGTTCCTTTAGCGCGAACCCTACCCCAAATTCTAAGTGTTATTTTGTCCCCTCTGTGGACAGTCACGTTCTAAAATTCATAACTTTTAGTACAGAGGTCCAAATGAGGTGTTCTTGGACTCTAATTAAAGCTTAACAAAATCTCCATCTAAACCTAGTTGGTGAGTCCTCCTGATTCAGTCATCTAATAATCCTATCGAGCTAATTAAAAGACAACAAAATTCACGTCAGGTTCTCTGGACAGTACACTAAAACCACCATAACTTTTGATACAAAAGTCCAAATCTTGCATTCTTTATCTCTCTAAAAAGGTATGGAAATTACCTACATTTTTCGTTATAACGAGATCCTCTGATTTCCACTTTAACTAGCAGTTTTATCCAGATTACTACGATCTGCCCGAATGCTGACAGATCAGCAGGACAGCGACACTAAAAAATTCATAAGTTTCAGACCGTTAATCGGATTTGGGCGTTCTTGGCGGCCACTGAAAGCTAAGAACATTATCTACAAAACTCTAGGAGATCAACACTCCTAATTGGGCTTCTAAACACACGAAACTGACCGCGCAATAATCTAGGCAGAACGCGATCTATTAAACCGATGCAAATCAATCTACCAAACGACATCAACCGCAACCACTACGCATCAACCAACGAAGAATACGGGATGTTACCCTTGTTGAATCGCAGCAAGATGAAGAATTGGCCCTGTGCAGATGATCTCCTCTCCTTTCTTCACTTGATCGGCAGCAAAAAGCACCGACGGCGAGGAAGGGAGGCACCAAAGAAGGATGGGGTTGCTTGGGGAGGGGAGGGGGTGGTTACTGTAGCAGCGGTGGCACTGTAGCAGGTCGCAAGCTACAGTAACCCTAGGGTTTTGACTACCCCTAATGGGCCAAGACTATGGGCCTTTGGCCCAAGATTTAATCCCCTTCAAGAGAAATTCTAAAATCCTTTTTTAAATCCTGAAAAAAAGGTTGAAATTCAAATAACTCTCTCCCGTTAATTCTTTCTAATACTTTTGGGGTATTACACCTCCCTCATCCCATCCCCACAACTCACCACTCCTCTCTCCCTCCCAACATATTGGATTTTGAGTTTCCTTGCCGCTGGCTGCGAGCCAAAGCACCACCAAATGCACCATCAGAGCGCCTGCGCTACCACGGACCCAAACACACCACCGCCACCACCCTCACCATTGGCTACTGCTGCACGCCCAGGTGACCAAACCTTGCGCATTGTGATCCCTACGCTATCCTCTTTCTAACGCACCCCTCATAGCCCACCACCGTGCCGCCGTTCGCCAAAGCCATTGGCTCCCGAGTCGCCACCGCTTTTGTGCTGCAGCCATGTGGCACCACGTCACCGCCACCTCAACACGCATGCCTACGTGGTTGCCCCGTCAGCGCACATGTGGCTTTTTCCTTTTTCTTTAGAAAATTAATTTGGACAAAATTCAAAATCCCATCGCTGATGTCATAATGATGCAGTAAATTGTTTTCCTGTAGAAAAATAATTCCATAAATTCCAAAATTCATATTCTATCATTTCATGTGAAATTCAATCCTCCAAGAGTCCGTTCTCCTTTGTTCGAGCTCCGATTCAAGTGATTCAAAATTTTAAATTCATCTAAAATAAAGATCTAGCTATCTATAGTAAAATTATTTAGTTTGGAGTTTATTTCAATTTTATTTGAATTTTTTTTTGAATTCGGCTTATTTTCGTATATAGATTTCGACGACTTCTAATAGCCAAATTTCGACACCGTTTGAGAACAACAATTAATTGAGCAAGGTAAGTTACATCTTTGATTATATTTGATCCCAGTATTTTAATTTATTCAAATTCTATTTTAAATTTTTATTGCATGCTTATTTATATTCAAGTTAATTTAAATTCCTGTTTTAAATTTATAATTATTCCCAATTCCATTTGTACCGCCAAATCTTAACATTGAAATATCCATACGTTTTCACCTTAGATAAAATCTAGTTGATGCAATAGTATGAACTAGAACATTTTGGAAAAAATTAAGCTTAGCCATGCGTAGACCTCAAATATTTGATTTGGGAATTTTCAGCCAAAAATCAAATATTGTTTAAATTGTATCAATAGCATTAGTGTGCTATGGAAGTTTATAAATGAATTTGAAAAAAGTAAAATAAAATAAAACTAGTTTGAACTTGGGCGAAATGGATAGTTGGTGGGTGCAGATTTATGCACGGGCTCAATTCAATAAATGGTTGAGGCCCAGGTGTTGTTTTAGAAGTTGCCCAGTCAATTAAGAACCGGCCTGCGAGCTGTGGATTGTTAAGCCATAATCGTACTACCACAAGTTTGGTATGGGATATACTTGGCTAATTAAAATATACTATTTCACTGTAGTTGTCTCAGTCAAAGGTGTGGATTTTGTGAAGACTTATTTTTTAATACCCATGTGGTACAAGAGTGGGTTATCATTTGGCGTGAAGCCTACGGTAACAAAACCTTAGCGGACATAACTATATTGAAATAATGTAGGGTAAAGGCCTCGTGATAGCTGCTTAGTCGCACACCTTCGGAAGCGTGCCTTGGCCAACATGTTAAGTAACTATCTCTTGTGGGTAAAGCTGCACAAACTCTATAGAGTGTCAAACTATTCAAATAGCCGTGTCCATGGTCATAGACATGCTAAGTGAAGGCTTTCACGGATTAGACTTTGATTTTGTTTTTCAAATATTTTATAAAATAGTTTATGACATGAATAGGTGTCCATGGAAAAATTGTGGGTTGAAGCCTCCACTACTACAGAAACAGTCATCACAGACGGTTCGGAACCATCATCACAGACGGTTTTCGAACCGTCTGGATAAGTTGGTCTATGATAACAAGTGGTTATCACAGACGGTTTTTTATTAAAACCGCTGCAGCGAATGCCGATATCACGACGATTACGTACAAAAGCGTCGTGAAGTCGAGTATCACGAGGCGGTTACGTAAAAACCGTATGTGAAGTCAGAGTATCACTGATGGTTACGAAGGTTTTACACGTAACCGCTCGTGATACTCTGACTTCACAGACGTTTTGTATACAGAACCGTCTGTGATAGTTCATTACACTAACTACATTTTTACTGATTTTTAGCTAGCCTCAGGAATTGCTAGACATGCCCTCTGAAAACAAGCATGCAAAAAACAGATACATCACATATAATCAATTGTCGACAAACTCAATCTGATCATTACTCAAAATAAATTACAAAAGATCACATTTGTTCAAGTATTGTTACAAAATAAATTGGATTACAATTGAGTCAATTGTTTGCAGGTGATTGAGAAGTGTCGGCGGGGTGATACGCTGGGTCGGCGACGGAGTGAAATTCTCCGGTGTCCTTATGTAACATCCCAATCTTGGGCTTGTGTTTCAAATGTAAGAAAATCAGTAGAAATTAAAACTTTTTCTTACATCATGTATTTCCTGTTGTGCCAATCAATTCTTGTACAAGGAATTATGGAAATATATTGTCACAAGTCTAGTTGATCCAAATCTTGACATTGCAAAAACAATCTTGTCAAATCTTATGATCATCCCCTGGAAATATTTTTCCTAAGTCTCTGTGATGGTATGTGACCCCTCTGAAAAATTTCACAATTTTTAGAAATTGTTTGAATATTTTTAGAGGCAGTCAAACCTGTTTGACTCTCAGTCAAACATTAAAACAGAGCCTTGCAGAATTTTTGGAGATTTATTCACAGCATAAAAACCTCTGAAAATTTTACACAAGGTTAATATCTGAGTTAGCAAGCTCCTGTAAAATTTTCATAATTTTTGGAGTTATTTTGCTACCTCAAATAAATCATTCAAAGTCTATGTTCTTATTTCAAAGTCAAACGCGGTTTTACTGTTACTTGGGTTCGAGTCAGACTCGGGCTCGAGCCAATTGATTCGGTCCAGTCAACTAACTGCACCGAGCCACCCTTGAAAACGCGCGTTGGATCTCCACCGTTGGATCTAAATCGCACGGCCCGCGCGCGTGTAACCCTTCGGACTTTCCGGTTGCAAGTTTGAATGTCGACCGTTAGATCTCCATCCAACCGTTGAGATTCTCCGAAACCTTCGGACCCTCCGGTTGCATTCTTAAATCTGAGCCGTTGGATTAAGATCCAACGCTCGCGTGTCCTTTCGTTGTGAATTGGGTTTGCAACGTGGAGCTATCTGAGCCGTTCGTTTCTAATCGTAGGGCTCGCAGTCTCCCCGTTGTGATTTAAACCTGGGAGGCGTGGCTCTATCTCAGCCGTCCGTGTCTCATCCAACGGCTGAAAATCGTCGAGCCTTTTTCGCTGGTCGTCTTCTACCTCCGGCCGTGCGAGCACTGTAGGGGGAGTTATGGCAGTGTCATCTCATGCTTCCTACGGCCGCCCTAGTCAACAGTGAGGGTCGTGGGAGACACGTTCGGCCATGCCATGCCCTAGTGCACCAGCTTTTATCTTTTCCTTGTCGGCCGCGTCTTGTGCTCTGTGTTTTGCCGCCCGAAAGAAGTGTGGTGCAAGCCCTAATGCTTTCATGGCTTTATAAACACTCTCAATGCTTCCTGGTATTTCTTTAGACCACCATCAAGCTTCATTCTCAATATTGGAGCTTAACACCTCAAAAATGGCAAATCGCCATTGTTGACCCGAAGAGCTCCATTGGTGTTCTTGGTGTTCCAGTGGTCCTCCTTCATGTTTCTTTGCCCTAACCTTATCTATTCACTTCCTTGAACATTTCCCCTCACTTAATTTTGGATTTGATTCTCAGGAATTGTCCAATTTGGGGTTTGTTCAAATTCGGCCGAATTTGGTCATCTTCTTCCTCAGCTCAGGTGAGTGCTCCATTTTCCAATTCCTTGCTCATGTAGCTTCTGTGAATCATTATGAGGCTATTTTGATGCTTTAGAATCACTCATTTGGCTCAGGGTATCTATCTCGGGTTTTCTTCTCCAAGTCCGGCGAGCTTTCACCGTGATCAAGCATCTCCGGCCATCCTTGGAGCTTCTAGTCCCTGAGGTAGCTTCTTATTAGTCATTAGAAGCTTTGGCACCGCATCCTAGGCTTGCAGTGGAGCTCATCGCGATTTTCGTGTTTAGCAGTAAGCTCCCATTTTCGTTTTCCGGCTAGCCAGCGTTCTAGTCCCTCACCGCCGGCGAGAATGCTACCATTAGATTCGTTGTGCTATTGCGAATCCATTTTGGCTCTTGGTGGGCGCCGCCGCGGCCAGTGTCGCCGGCGATTTGCCGTTGAAATCACTCGGGTTTTGCCGGCAGCAGCTCCCGTTTTCGTCACTTAATTAGGACACGTTAATTACCAATCATTAGTTAATTAATGGTGTCTTAATTGTTGTCGTTGAGCCACTGACCAGTGGGCCCAATATCCTTAAATCGCTCTCTGGTTCAATCCCGCACTGTTCGACATCATTAATGCTTAATCATTGCTTAATTAATGTGTCGGCATTTAATCGCTGTCGGAATTTACCTCTGGGTCGCTGACTTGTGGGCCCGAGGGATTAAAATCAAATTCCAGTATTCATTAGTGCCTAGTTAATGGTAATCATTAGAAGCATTAATCCTGTCCTAACCGCCACTCGATCGCCGACAAGTGGGCGGTGCCGTGCACGTGGGTTAAACCAGCGCGTGAGTGACTCGAAGTCACTGACATGCGGTCCCACGTGTCAGCATCTTCCTTTGAACTGCGATCAATATCTACCGTTCGTTTTTAGATCTGCGGCTCTGATCTTTGTGTGCGTTCGGACCCTCCGGATGCCTTGATCGTTCTCGACCATCGATCTTGCGATCAACGGCTGAGATCGTGTATGCAACCGCACCGTCCGAATGCATACACTCGTGTGCGCCGTTGGATCTTGATCCAACGGTGGGCTCCGTTTCGAGTTGGCGCGCGTGCGCTGTTTTCGGCGCGCGTGAGCCGTAGGATTTTAGATCAAGGGTTGGGAGTTGTCCACGTCTTATTCTTTTATTGGAGTTGTCTGTATTTCGGTAAGTATTTGTTTAACAACTGAAAATGATGTAAAAACTTTAGAAACTCATAACTAATTCATTTTAACTGCTTTTTAGTTAATTCCAACTGTAATAAATTTTGTTATCACTTTAGTTTATTATAAAAATGGATTTAAGCCTGTTGCAGTAGCAGAAAATTGTATAACTAGGAATAACTTGATTTCTGTCATTTTGAATATTCCAGAAATAGTTTTAACCTTGAAAAATGCATATCTTTTTCTGTATAAATCCAATTTGTGCAAAATCAATTTTGTTAAATTCGTCTGTTAATATACTTTCATATAAAATAGGATTTGAGCATGTTCATAATTCTGTAAGATGATTTGTATTAGATTTACAACTTAGAAAAATCATAAGTAAATGTGTATAACTCCAAAATTAGTAAATCCAACTTTGCTGTTATTAGGATGTCATAATCTACCTGCTATAAAAATTTCAGACCTTAGATCACTCTAGAAAATTTCGTCATGAACAGTGTTAATTATTAATTAGATTGTTATAAGGCTGAGATAGAAAATTTTGCTCATATCTTTTGCATGCTTAGTCCGAATTGCATAATTCTTGTTCCTGTCATTATCTTAGACCATTCCCTAGCTGTAGTGTGAATTTTATTAGTTTTGGATGTGTTTTGCTGTTGGAGTTTTATTTGGTGTTCTTCGTTCTTATTCGCTTATCGCCTTTTCGCGTTAGGTTCCGAAGATAATATTATTAATCTTGATATTGAGCCACAGCAGCCATCAGACTCTGCACTTCAGCCAGGCAAGCAGATGTAGCATTCATTTGATCATATTGTTCCTACTATTTTCAAAGTCTAATATATTGTTTGCAAATTCTATGTATGCATTGCTATGTTGTTTTAAACTATTGTCGATAGTTGGCCTACTAGATGCATTATCGAGGGAAATGTTCATTCCTCTACTACTGAAGCCTAGGTTACTTGCTGTGATTTTGGGTTCGCTGGATGGACCCTTGTCACTTAGTAGTTTACGTGTCATTATGCTTAGCCATGCTTAGCTATCGGTAGAAATGGGCGGTTATCGACTCGTCGATAACTTTGATCACACAAACTATTACTATGTGTACATTTCAGCCTTGTGCTATGTCTAAATTGCAAAACTAAAACTGAAAATGAAAACAATTTAGACTTGGGCACAATGGTAAGATGGTGTGATCTTTTGGGTGTGATTGGAATGGTGCCCGGGTCAATTAAGGACCGAACTACTTGTGAGTATCTGTTATCCGAGCATTCTGTGCGTGCTAACCACACTAGAGGGATATGGGACCTCTCTTGGTGAGTACTACGGGCTGTGTTAATTAATGAGTCGCGTGGTGGGTTGCATATTTGATTATATGCAACATGGACACGTTTGTAGGGAGGAGAACACCCGCCGAGGCCGGTGTATCTTGCTCCACGTATGGGTCCTTGTGATCCATATTTCGTCGGCAGATCACTAAGGATTAACCCCCATACGTGCGTCTCTTGATTAGCATATTCCATTGGGAAAGGGTTCGTAGGACTTAGCCGTGTAGGCATACCAAAGGAAGTGTGCTTAATAGCTTGGCGAAAAGGCGATGCAAGTGTGGGTACATTGGTACACCCCTGCAGGATTAAAACTATTCGAATAGCCTCGCCCTAGGTTATGGACACGCTTGGATAAGCTTTTCAAGAGTTAGACTACAACCTTTTAAAAATTAAAACTTGTTGGGTGGTATGAATCGTGATTCATGCTATGATGTGGTGACTTTTGGGAAAGTCACTTCTAGGTGGATACTTGTTACTTATGCTTACTCATTGTTATTTAAATGCTTAAAACAGATTTTACAAACTGCTGTTCAACTTATTACAATATTGCAAATGAAACTTGCTTTATGCGTCCAAAAACCATATACCCACATTCCTTTGAATACGACTTTCATGTAGCTATGTATAGGCTTGCTACTCGTAAGTCTTGCGAGTACATTTTTGTACTCACCGCATTGCTTGTGTTGTGCAGAGGATGATAGTGAGTCCGATGGACCTCACTTTTGTGAGTTGTCTTTGTGGCGGTTTGTGGCGATTAGCTTAGCGGCCCGATCGGTTGCCACTGTGGTGTTATGTGGCTAACCGGTCGTCTTTTGGTTTAAGCCATCTTATGGCAACTTTGCTTCATTGTTACTTATTTGCTACTTATGTCATTTGGCGGTCGGTGTGTTGTAATAACTTATATTATGTATGTCTTTTGGTAGACTTGTTATATTACATTGTATGGAAATGATGCATGCTTGGAATTGATGTATGTGTCTTTGCTTGTTCGGGAGGCACATGTTCATCGAGACGCGGATTATTCTATTTGTGATACTAGAACCAGTGGAAGGTTAAGTATTACAAGTTTTATAAACCGGGGTCTCACACCTTAATTATCTCTGATATGATAAAGCTGCAGAGTTTTCCTCGAATGTCCTTGATCTCATTCGCAAAGAGTCCATCTAAATCTAAATCTATATTCAAGGTCTGTCGCTAGCAAGAGTAAAGTGTTAAGCATATATATTTAAATTTATAATTAGGAAATAATTATTTCAAGATTCACAAACCTTGGGATCCTTCTTCCTAGCTCTAATGATTTGCTCCATATGATGGCAAACGTAGATTGCACATAACTCAACATTTTTTTGCTGACGGCACTACAAAAAATAGAATTACATATATCAGTTCGAGATGCGTTATTATGAAGTATTATATAAGATTATCGTGTTGTAGCGCGTCCCGGAAATTTTGTCCTGTGTGTTTGATGAGGACATCAAACTAAGGATGCAACCACTGCTTCGACCTACTACACTACATCCTCTACTTCAACAACATCTTCGCCAATAGGACTTTCGGCTAATGCAAGACTATATTACCCAATTGAATCGAGCAACATCTACATGCCATGGTGCTACGTCTACATGCCATGGTACTATGTCTACAAGCCATGGTGCTACTGCATGTGCGAAGATGGATACGTTTTGGTCGATCGTTCGAATCACTGACAAAGATCAACTTCAAACGGGCATAACTTTCACATACAGAGTCCATTGGAGGTCCACGAGTACTTGATTCAAAGCTTATTTTGTCCTATTTCCAACAGATCCAGCCTCACCTTCAAACTCCCTCTGGACGGATCGCAATCATGAAAACAAGACGTCATATCACTTGTTTGGGCCAATCTGGGCCTTGTAATCATACTGAACATGACCCATCTGTCGGCGGACCACCTATGTAACAGCCCCAATTTTATGAACAGTAACAAAATGCTTTATGAACAGTAATGAGGTGCTGTTCATAGCATCACTGTTCATTTTTACAGTTTGGGCAGTATGTTACAAATGAAAACCTTCCTTTTCTAGCCAAACATCCAAAGCCTTTTCAAAAATTTAAAGGGAATGCAAGCTAATACTTGTATTGTGACTGGGAAGTATTTTTATTAAAGCCTAGATAAATTATCTTGGCCAAAAATAATTTTGTTGAATTTTTAGAAATTATTTTGCCTTGAAGAAAAATATTTGTTTTTAAATGAACCTATTCGGGCTAAGGTAATTATTTATGTATTTTACAAAGTGAAACAGTGGTTTTTGAAATTTATTTGGGAAATATATTATCCCAGTAGCTTCCTGGAAAAGTTTCATGATTTTACAAATCTATTTACTATTTTTAAAAGCCCAGTCAAACTCTTGAGTATTTGAATAGGGCTTGGTCAACTAATCCGGTCTAAACCCAAACCCTAGCACTGTAGCGACTCGAACCCATGAGTTTGGGTCCAACCAGTTCATCTTGGTCCGGCTCAGTCCCGCTCGGGCGCGAGCCCGAACTCTTCGCGTGCTGTGAGCCGTTGATCTCCTATCGAACGGGCATGGTTGCGATGCGGCGTGAGCTGTCCACGTATGCGCCCTAATCCCCACCGTTGGATCTAAATCAGACGGTCAAAGGAGGTGTATGCATTCGGACGACTCCGGATCCCCTCTCGATCCCCACCGTCCATCCCCAATCCAACCGCGCCGCCCTTTTCATTTTTGAAATTAAAGGCGCGCTTTCCTTTTAACCGTCGGATTCAAATCCTACGGCACCCCTTTTTACCGCGTGCCGTTAGGACCTGCTTTTCTTTGGGCCGTCGGATGTTAATCGTAGGGTCCATATCGTGTATGCATTCGGACCATCCGGTTCCTCCGTTGATCCTAACCGTAGAAAGTCCATCTAACGGTGCCGCATCATCTCATCTAAAGGGTGACGTGTATCCTTTTTGATTGACCGTTGGATTTCAATCCAACGCCCCTCTTTGAACGTGGACCCCCGAAATCCCGTAGAGCTCTTTTAAATCTCCACCGTTCATTTCAGATCGCACGGCCCATATTAAACGATACCGATTAAAACCTTTTAACCCTTCTATTTATCGCAACCGCCCATTTCTAATCGGACGGTTGTTGTTCTTTCGCGATTTAGGAGGTGCGCATGACTGCGGCTGCCAGCGGAACCCGCATGTTAGAGAGTTCTTATCTTCTTCCTTGCCTCTGTGCGCCGCCGCCATTTCTGTAAACAGAGGAGAGGAATTATCCAAAGATTATGCAACTAATTTTTGGATATTTAGCCCTAAATGGACACCTCATCAACTCTAGACCCTTCTCCTTTGCCCTGTAGCTCAACCTCTATATATAACCCTAGCTTTTTGAGCTGCTGCCATTGTTGACCACTGGAGCTTATCATCTTCCATTGCTATCCAGTGAAGTTCCTTGCTTCTCCAATTTGTTCATCCATTCTAAACGTTGGTTCCATCTTGTAATAAAGATTTGACATCTTTTGTAGGTTAAACCCGAGCTTATTTCTCTATTGATCCAACTCGGTTTTAGGAACCTTCAGTGCTTTCCTTAGCCTGGTGAGTTAAAACTGTGAGTTTTGCTATCTTAAGCATCTTAGGGGCCTTAGCAACTCACATGAATCATTCACGTGAATGTCAATAGCTCCAACTTGCTTTAAACTGAAAAGTTAGTTTTATAACTTTTCGGTCTTTCATATCATTTTCAAGGTTCTAGGGTTTCTCCTGTCAACTTATCATTCTATTTAGGTCTCAACCAAACCCTAGTAGCGTAAACCTTTGCTCTTTTAATTCTTGTTGTCATCTATTTAAACTTGTAGTAAAATGTTACCTCTGTCAGCTGTTGTCGGCTCAACCGACAACTTTTGAAATTGTAATACTCCGGATTAAACTTTGAGAATGAAAATTGATCTTTAGGGAGAGGAATCAATGGGATTAGTGAATTGTCTCTGGAAAGGGGGGGTTATTTGTTAATTTCGGCCAACTTGGGCCTGGGCTAGAGGCCCATTTGGACCCCCCTAGTGGCCGGCCAAGGGGGGGACTCCACCCCTTTTCTCCCCTTTGCCAAACCCTAGCTTTTCTCCCCCTTTTGGCGCCTCCCTTCTTGGCCGCCACCCTTTGGCCTCCCCCTCCTATGCGCCCTACCTCCTCCCCTCCCTGGTGTTCTCTCATGGTGGTGCCACTCAAGACATCTTCCCCGCTGCGGTGTTGATCTTCCTCCATTGCCGGTCTTTGCAAGAATCGGGGACGACGATCGTGGGCTGTGGAACAAGGAGAGGAAATCACCACCAACTTCTTCTTCGAGGCACGCTCAGCATCATCTCCCACGTCGTCAAGGGTAACGATGTGTTCTTGGGTCTTCTAGAAGTCTTTCGTTAAGTGGGCGAGTAGTTTTGTTAATTTCCAGTCTGTCCGCGTTTCGTTCAATTCTGTCCAGTATGATGGAGGGGTTGTTTCGGTTGTTTTTAGGCAGAATATGAAGGTTTGGTCTTCTAGAGATATCTAGGCCTCGTTCTTACGTTTCAGTGGCCACCAAGTTCACTTGATTCCGAGGTCCGAGTCAAAAGTTATGGATGTTTTAGTACCTGCTGCCAGAAATCTGACGAGAATAAACTGTCTGGTTATTTCCTAAATTATGAAAGGGAAATTGGTTGAAACTGAAAGTTCACCCAACTAGGTTATTGTAGAGGATTCGATGACCTTTTCAGATTGGTAAAGAGCGTTCAATTTGGAGCTACCTAATAAAAGTTATGATCTTTTTAATTCTGCTGTTCGTTCTGTGGACAGATTCTGGACAGAAAGTTCAAACGATTATTAACCTATTAAATTGGCCAAATTGTTTTATCTCGTCAACTAGAGTATTGTAGATTAGTCAGTTAAGAAGCTACACAAATTGGGTTTACCACTTTTTGACTTCCTGACACTGAGATACGTTAATTCTCGTGCTGCTGTCCAGGGACAGTTTTAAAGTTGAAAACATTGATTCTAGTTTAAGCTTTGTTTTATTGACTAGAGTCGTCAGGGAAGCATTGTATAACGTCGGTTAGTATAAATGGGTATTGTTGGTGTTCTTATTGAATTTATTTCATTGGTTAGGCGGCGGAGCTTCGAGTTTAGGAACGCCATCGCTTCCAACTAACGCGTCTCAACGCGGAAGGCAAGTACATTGTTGATCTAAATGTTTGTGCATTGTGGTTATTGATATGAGCGTGCTGTGATAACTCTTGTGTAGTATGAAGTGAAATATCCATGTTTTGTCTCTATGTTGAATTCATGAATAGAAATGATGGTAATGTTGTATTCAATAAGTTGTTTCATGCATTCATTATCTTTTGCCGTCCACGGGAGTGGATGAGGGAGACCATCAATTCCAGGATGGTCGAATAAGACCCATTAATTCCAATATGGGCAATGTTGGACACCCGTATGAAACCTTCTTCATACGGGAAGTGGATCCCCGCATTTTTGTTAAGATGCGGGCTTGAGTGAACACCGACGGGTGTTCACTGACTATACCGGTATATGTGTGTGTGCAGTCCATTCCCTTGATTTTTAAGCATTCATTTCATGTCATCATAAGTACTCATTTGTGTCATGATCAATGTCGAGGCCGAGTAGGTCTTATTCGTATTGATAAATGTGTTTTTAATCTTTGTACTAGCTGAGTCATGGACTCACCCTTGCTTTGTTTATCTATTTCTAGGTGATCGCTGATGAGGTTCTCTTGGGAGGGAGTAGACATGCACTACTCGAATAATGCACTTCACCTTAGTTCCATTGCAAGAATTAGTAAAGACTCTATTATGTTAACTTTCAGATTGTAATAAATAAATCTAGTCATGGATGGCATTCTTTTATGATCTTTGAGGATTGATCGATGTTATTGAGAAGTTTTATCTTTGTATGGCTTATGTTAAATTGGTGGTTAGCATCTTGACTTCTGAATAGCCAAGGTGTTAACTTAGTTGGTTAATTAGGATTTATGATTAAGTCTTATAACTGATTTTATTTTTGTTTTATGATTTATTGTGAAAAAACTCCGGTATCGTCGTATACTAAAGAGGTTATGTCGAAATTTTGTGGTTTAGCTTAGGATAGTAGCATTCCAGGCTCATGCTGAGTTGGGGTGTTACTGATTGGTATCGAGCGGGCTTTAGGTCCGTGGTTAAAATAAAACTATTAAAATTGACACACTTGTACCGATAGGTTGGGTTGGGTGATTCATTGTTTCGCAATTTACGTTGTTATGCTTTATTTGTTGTGTAATTGTTGTTTAGTTCGTGCTTCTTACGAATCGCTAAGTTAAGTGTTTAGTTTTGTTCGGTTGTGGTGTTCTTAGATGGCGAGGTAGAGGGCGTGGTCGTCTGCAGGGCGTGGTCGCGATCGTGGGCGTGGTCCGGTTGTTTCGCAACCTCCGAGAAGAGGCTTGGTGGAGCTGGCGAGGAGGTTGCCTCGTTTGCTCACCCACCGCAGAAGCTCAAGCTGCGCCGCCGTGGATGCCCAGCGGCGTCGGCTATTATTATCGAGAATCTTGAGAGGAGAACGAGCGGCTCGTCGGCGGATGCGAGCGGCTCATCTGCTGCTGCTGTTCTATTCTTGCTGCTGCTCGCTCGCTCTGCTCTTCTCCCTCTGTCTCGTTGCAGGAGTCCGATCGTTGCAGCGGTTCCACCGAGACTAGGATAAGTCTCCGCGAGTGGATGTCGCCGACTTGACACTTTTGATGGGGCGGTACCCGGTTGAGCAGCAGATTGGCTCGGTACATGGAGCGGCAGTTTGACGCGTTGGAGATGAACTTCGGTGCAAAGGGTTCGTTTGTGGCCTTTCAACCGAAGGGCCAAGCGATATCCGGTGGGAAGGGTTGCATGCGCTAGGACCCGGTCAGGACCTGTTACTTGGGAAGTTTTGTGGGGCAATTTAGAGCCAAGTACTATCCGGATTCTTTCGTGGAGAAGATGGGCGATCTCTGCGACGTTGACTCGTGGTCATAGGTCGATGTCGAGTATGGTGAGTTCAACGACACTGATGCGCTTTGTACCAGCGGTAGCCAATGATGATATGGAGAAGGCCAAGAGGTTCCGTCGGGTCTCGTTCAGAGTATCGCCGACTCGGGGGCATCCGTCTTGCGTGATTTCGATGCGGTGGTTGAGCAAGCTAGAGGAATGGAGTTGGTGAGAATCTCCTTCGCAGACGCAGCGACTAGTGGCACTTGTTTACGTTGGTGGTTCAGCGGTGGCGGCGGAGCTTTAGTGGTGGAGGCGGGTCTTCTCGCGACACCGCATCCAAGAGATTTCAAGGGAGTCGCGCCTCGCCCGATTCAACGATGGCGATCTTCTTCCTCGGCGCCACGCGCCGTCATCCACACGATTGCGTCCGTCCGGGACAAGGTATGAAATGTTTGAGATGTGGAGAGGGTCACCGGTCTTGAGTGTTCTTTCGAGAGGGCGTGTCGCGGTGTGGCGTGAAGGCCACAAAGCGTCGGTTGCAAACGAGAACCCCCGAGCATCATTAAGTGGGAAGCGATTCGATTGCGTCTTCTTCGGTGCACCTCGGGCTCGGTTCGAACTCTAGCTGCTCCACTGCACCTCGGTTTTCTTGAGATGGGTTCCTCCTGCGGTTTTACTCTGCGCCTCTGCGGGTTCTCTGGAACCCCGCCCGTCTGCACCACCTTCGTATGCTTCTCCCTCAGCAGTTTCTGCTCATCCTTCACAGAGTCTTTGGTGCGTCCTCCGCTCCGGTGCCCATGGGAGTCACGCCATGCCTACTCCTCGATACTGTGGGCCGCCCCGACGTGGTAACAGTACTTTGCTAGTTGATTCACATGAGGCTTTCGTACTATTTGATTCGGAGCTACTTATTCTTTTGTGTCCTTAGAATTTGTTAGAAGGGCGAGTGCGAGTGTGCGCTTTATATCCGAGTGCTGTGGTGGTCGGTTCTCCGGGTCTTATTTCTAGCTCTACTGACGTGTCTGGTGTACTATTACTATTGAAGATGAGAATTTCACGCCAACCTTATGGTGATTCGATTATCACCTTTTGATGTAATTTTGGGTATGGATGGTTATTCAGATTATCGTGCCAAGATTTGTTGCTTTTGGAAGACGGTGACCTTGCGTGCTCCATCGGGTGAAGAACCGGTATTTCGGGTAGCGCCGTTTGATTCCTTGTTCGTCTTGGCTAGTCTGTTTCCCGATCGTCGAGCCTCAACCATTGGGTTGCTTTGGTCCCTTAGCGAAGTCGAATCTCCACCGTATTGAAGATATTCGGTAGTGAATGAGTTTCCGATGTTTTTCGGTAGAGCTTCTGGAATGCCTCCCGGCGTAAAGTGGAGTTCGGATAGATCTTGTTAGGGAACCCGACCTATTTCTATATCTCCATATCGTTTGGCGCGTCCCTTTGAGGAGGAGTTGAAAAAGCAATTGGATGATTTGCTATCCAAAGGTTTGATCCGGCGTAGTGTTTCGCGTGGGAGCTCTGTTCTTTTCACTAAGAAGAAGGACGGTAGTTGGCGTATGTGTGTGGATTAAGGGCTCTTAACCAAGCAACTGTGAAGAATAAATATCCCTTGCCCGTATTGAGGATCTCTTTGATCGGTTGAAGGAGCTAAAATATTCTCCAAAATTGACCTTGATCAGTTATAATCGATTAGAGTTCGAGAGCAAGATATTGAGAAGACAGCTTTCTCTACAAGGTATGGTCATTATGAGTATAAGGTTATGTCTTTTGGGCTAACCAATGCTCCTGCAGTTTTCATGGAAGCCATGAATAGTATGTTGCACCCTTACCTTGATGATTTTGTCGTAGTATTCATTGATGACATCTTGATTTATTCCAAGATGAAAGAAGATCATGCTCAGCACCTGAGGTTGGGACTTGAAACCCTGAGAGTGAACCAATTTTATGCCAAATTGAAGAAATGTGAATTCTGGATTTCTGAAGTTGGGTTTCTGGGCCATGTAATCAATCAAGAGGGCATTTCAGTTGATCCAAGTAAGATCTCAACAGTGGTGGAATGGAAAAGACCAACTAATATAAAAGAAGTGAGGAGTTTTAGGTTTATTTGGTTATTATCGGCGTTTCGTGGAGGGTTTCTCTACCCTTGCTAGACCAATGTCACAGTTGACACAGAAAGGGGTCAAGTTCCAGTGGAGTGACGCGTGTGAGCGAAGTTTCTGCGCTTTGAAGGATAGATTGGTGACCGCTCCAATTCTCACTCTTCTGAACCGGGAAGCGGTTCACTATTTTTGAGATGCATCTAGAGTCGGGCTTGGTTGTGTACTTATGCGGGATGGCAAGGTGATTGCCTATGCATCGCGGCGATTGAAGAAGTATGACAGAACTATCCTACCCATGACCTAGAACTTGCAGCAGTAGTACTTGCTTTAAAGATCGCACCATTATTTATGCTGGCGAGTCTTGTGACATTTTCACCGATCACAAGAGTTTGAAATACATCTTTACCCAAAAGATTTGAATCGAGACAGAGAAGGTGGTTAGAGTTGATAAAGACTATGATCTCACTATTCAAGTATCACCCGGGAAGGCGAATGTTGTAGCGGATGCTCTAAGTCGTAAGGCGACCCCTCCTACCCTCGATTGTCTTGTCGGTGAATTTGAGCGTATGAATATATCTTTTGCTTTATGGTACCGTCGAGACCGAGACCCGTTTGCTTCTTGAGTCACCATTCCGAGCAGTGCGGGAAGCACAACAGCAGGATCGGATGCTCCAGCGTGTGAGGAAGCGCCTAGATGAAGGCAAGCAAGGCCATTTTGGTATAGATGATTCTGGTGCTTTGCGATTTAAAGGTCGCCTTTGTGTGCCACAGGGGGCACATGTTAAAGATGAGATTCTAAAAGAAGCACACCGTACACCGTATACAGTACATCCAGGTGAGACCAAAATGTACAAGGATTTGAAGAAGAGCTTCTGGTGGAAGAGAATGAAAGTCGATATTGCGCGAGATGTGGCCTCGTGTGGAATCGCCAACAGAGTTAAGGTGAACATAAGCGGCAGAATTGTTGCAACCTTTAGAGGTTCGGTGTGGCCATGGGATGACATCTCCATGGATTTTGTAGTTGGATTACCTCGCACTCGGCGAGGAAGGATGCTATTTGGGTTATAGTGGACCGATTCAAGAAGTCGCACATTTTATTCCCATTCGAACAACCACCTCATGAGCGATTTGGCTCCACTCTATGTACGAGAGATAGTACGGTTACACGGGGTGCCAAAGACTATTGTTTCCGACCGAGATGCCAAATTTGTTTCCAAGTTTTGGGAGAGCTTGCAAAGTGCTTTGGGCACGCAACTCCGTCTTAGTACTGCATTCCACCCACGCATTGCGGATGGTCATCGAGCGTACAATCCAAATCTTAGAAGATATGCTCGGTGTTGTGTTTTATCTGGAAGGGTAGTTGGGAAGATCACTGGCTTTGGCGAGTTCGCTATAACAATAGCTATCATGCCGTGATTCGAGCTGCACCATTTGAGGTTCTCTATGGGCGGAGATGCAGATCTCCATTGTGTTGGGATGCGGTTGGAGAGCGGGCTGTTTGGGTCTGACGGGTTCAACAAACCGTGGTTAGAGTAGCAGAGATCGGGAAGAATCGCTAGCTGCTCGAGCCGATGAGAAGAGTTATGCGGATGTGAGAAGGCGAGTTGGAATTCGAAGTGGGAAACGAGGTTCTTCGAGGGTATCGCCTACGGAGGTGTCGTGCGATTTGGTACCAAAGGAAAGCTTAGTCCGAGGTACATTGGACCATTCCCAATCGTGGCACGAATTGGGAAATTGGCTTATCGCTTGGATCTTCCGAGTCCATGCGTGGAGTTCATAATGTGTTTCATGTGTCTATCTTTGAGAAAGTTCTTAAGAGACCCCGAGCATGCAATTCCCTTAGAGCCTTGAACATTGAGCAGGACCTTACTTTTGTGTCACGACAGAGAAGATTCTAGAGGAGTCGAGCGGGTTCGAGAAATAAAACCACGAAGTTTGTCGAGGTACTTTGGTCCCATCGATCGAGAGAGAAGCCACTTGGGAATCGGAATCTCGCATGCGCGATCGATATTCGACTTGTTTCGGCAGTGTGTAACCTTAATTCCTAAGTTCAATTCAGTTATCTTCTTTGTAGGATGACGTTTAGATTCGGGTCGAATCTGTTAAGGGGTAGAGTGTAATACTCGGATTAAACTTTGAGAATGAAAATTGATCTTTAGGAGAGGAATCAATGGGATTAGTGAATTGTCTCGGAAAGGGGGTTATCTGTTAATTTCGGCCAACTTGGGCCTGGGCTAGAGGCCCATTTGGACCCCTAGTGGCTTGCCAAGGGGGACTCTACCCTTTCTCCCTTTGCCAAACCCTAGCTTTTCTCCCCTTTTGGCCGCCTCCCTTCTTGGCCGCCACCCCTTTGGCCTCCCCTCCTATGCGCCCTACCTACTCCCTCCTGGTGTTCTCTCATGGTGGTGCCCCTCAAGACATCTTCCCGCTGCGGTGTTGATCTTCCTCCATTGCCGGTCTTTGCAAGAATCGGGACGACGATCGTGGGCTGTGGAACAAGGAGAGAAATCACCACCAACTTCTTCTTCGAGGCACGCTCAGCATCATCTCCCACGTCGTCAAGGGTAACGATGTGTTCTTGGGTCTTCTAGAAGTCTTTCGTTAAGTGGGCGAGTAGTTTTGTTAATTTCCAGTCTGTCCGTGTTTTGTTCAATTCTGTCCAGTATGTTGGAGGGGTTGTTCCGGTTGTTTTTAGGCAGAATCTGAAGGTTTGGTCTCCTAGAGATATCTAGGCCTCATTCTTAAGTTTCAGTGGCCACCAAGTTCACTTGATTCCGAGGTCCGAGTCAAAAGTTATGGATGTTTTAGTACCTGCTGCCAGAAATCTGACGAGAATAAACTGTCTGGTTATTTCCTAAATTATGAAAGGGAAATTGGTTGAAACTGAAAGTTCACCCAACTAGGTTATTGTAGAGGATTCGATGACCTTTTCAGATTGGTAAAGAACGTTCAATTTGGAGCTACCTAATAAAAGTTATGATCTTTTTAATTCTGTTGTTCGTTCTGTGGACAGATTCTGGACAGAAAGTTCAAACGATTATTAACCTATTAAATTGGCCAAATTGGTTTATCTCGTCAACTAGAGTATTGTAGATTAGTCAGTTAAGAAGCTACAGAAATTGGGTTTACCACTTTTTGACTTCCTGACACTAAGATACGTTAATTCTTGTGCTGCTGTCCAGGGACAGTTTTAAAGCTGAAAACATTGATTCTAGTTTAAGCTTTGTTTTATTAACTAGAGTCGTCAGGGAAGCATTGTATAACGTCGGTTAGTAGAAATGGGTATTGTTGGTGTTCTTATTGAATTTATTTCATTGGTTAGGCGGCGGAGCTTCAAGTTTAGGAACGCCATCGCTTCCAACTAACGCGTCTCAACGCGGAAGGCAAGTACATTGTTGATCTAAATGTTTGTGCATTGTGGTTATTGATATGAGCATGCTGTGATAACTCTTGTGTAGTATGAAGTGAAATATCCATGTTTTGTCTCTATGTTGAATTCATGAATAGAAATGATGGTAATGTTGTATTCAATAAGTTGATTCATGCATTCATTATCTTTTGCCGTCCACGGGAGTGGATGAGGGAGACCATCAATTCCAGGATGGTCGAATAAGACCCATTAATTCCAATATGGGCAATGTTGGACACCCGTATGAAACCTTCTTCACACGGGAAGTGGATCCCCGCATTTTTGTTAAGATGCGGGCTTGAGTGAACACCGACGGGTGTTCACTGACTATACCGGTATATGTGTGTGTGCAGTCCATTCCCTTGATTTTTAAGCATTCATTTCATGTCATCATAAGTACTCATTTGTGTTATGATCAATGTCGAGGCCGAGTAGGTCTTATTCGTATTGATAAATGTGTTTTTAATCTTTGTACTTGCTGAGTCATGGACTCACCCTTGCTTTGTTTATCTATTTCTAGGTGATCGCTGATGAGGTTCTCTTGGGAGGGAGTAGACATGCACTACTCGAATAATGCACTTCACCTTAGTTCCATTGCAAGAATTAGTAAAGACTCTATTATGTTAACTTTCAGATTGTAATAAATAAATCTAGTCATGGATGGCATTCTTTTATGATCTTTGAGGATTGATCGATGTTATTGAGAAGTTTTATGCTGTATGGCTTATGTTAAATTGGTGGTTAGCATCTTGACTTCTGAATAGCCAAGGTGTTAACTTAGTTGGTTAATTAGGATTTATGATTAAGTCTTATAACTGATTTTATTTTTGTTTTATGATTTATTGTGAAAAAACTCCGGTATCGTCGTATACCAAAGAGGTTATGTCGAAATTTTGTGGTTTAGCTTAGGATAGTAGCATTCCAGGCTCATGCTGAGTTGGGGTGTTACAGAAATCTTGGTAGTTTTTGTAACCTGGCCGGATAGGGTTAGATTAGGGTTTGCCTAGGGTTTTATCTACTCTAAAATCAGACTAAGTTTCAATTTAACATCTTTTACTTAGTCTATTCATAACTAACCCGAAAACTGCTCCTGTCCTGTTGTTAGTTCTTTTCAAAATCTGAAAACTCCAACTTTGATCTAAACTCTAGTTTCTGTTATAAAAAAAAACTGTATATGATAATATGGGTTATTATCACTATTAGGGTAGTTATGACTTAAGCATGCTGTTAATCATGCATTTCTTTATTGATCATACATTTTCTTTTATTCTATACTGGTTGTCAGCTTTGGTATTTATTGGAGTTTATTGTCTCTTATAGAATCTGGTTCTTCGAGGCTTTTGTGATATTTGAACAACTGAGCTGCACAAGAAGTTTATTATTATCAAGGCAAACATCCTCTTTGCACCATGTTGATCCCAAATTTTCTACAATAGCTTTTCTAAATACTGTTGACATCATTGCATGCTATTTTTAGAAAATACAAATATGGGTGTATTAGTTAGTTATGACCGAGTAACATTGTGGATTACCTTAATTATGACCATATACTCAACCCTAGAGTAGTCTGTATACTATAATACATATTTTCAGAATTTGCTTAGACATGCAATCTAGATAAGATTTAGTGTTTGACAAGATTAACTTGTCAAACAGGAGCAACAAATAAATTTCATTACTTCAATTCTTTGTCCGTTTCTTTAAATCAATTGCATTTTAAATTTAAATTGATCCGACAAGAGGATGCTAGTGATGGTGCTTTTGTGCACGAGATTGGGAATTGTGGTGGACTTATCTGGACCAATTAAGGACTGAACTCTGACTATTCAATTCAAGTCCCCCACGTACTTCCACATGCAGTGTATGGGCGCTGTTTGGTTAAGTAAAGGGTTAAGACTATTGGGTTGGAAACAGGGGAGTAAGGATATGTATATTGATCTTGTATGACATAGATGCTTTGGTCTATAGACTGCGTTTTATGCCATGTGAGCTTGTGAGGACCCCGGTTTATTCGGCTTGTACTGTTTAACCATCCACTTGGTCCTAACAGTACAAATCAAATAAACCAAGCCTCGAGATATGTATACTTCCCAGAATTGCAGTATACACACCCCGTTACAAAATCATGCATCAATTCCATTCATACACATAGAACCGAAGCACAACAATAACTTAAAGACATACATAATATAAAGAGAGTTATTACAAAAGAGAGGCCAACCGGCCAAATGACACATAAGTAATTAATTTAAACAGCGGAAGCAAAATGGCCATAAGATGGCGATAAACAAAAGCCAATCGGTGTGCCTTTACCCACAAGGCAACCAACCGGACCGCCAAGCTAATCGTCCCAACAGCGCAGAACACACTCACAAAAGTGAGGCCCTTGGGGCTCACCTTCTTCCTCTGCAACAATTAATATTAAGCAAGCGGATGAGTACAAAACTTGTTTTTGTACTGCAAGACCGACGTGTGAGATAACGAACTATAATTAACTACATGCAAGCTTTATTTAAGTGGATGAGGCTCTGGACTTATTTTCAACATAAAGCAAGTCTTCATTTGCAATAAGGTAATAGATTCAAAGCAAGTTTGCAATTAACTTTTATTGTTCAAATAAAGAGAGACAATTATAACAATAGATAGATGACAACACCAACCTAGAAGTGACTAACCCATAGTCACTACAACAATAGCATGAATTACCCTTCATACCACCCATGTCAAGTTTAAGTTTTTAAAAGGTTGTAGTCTAGTTCTTGCACGACCTTACCAAGCATGTCCATAACCTAGGACGAGGCTATTCGAATAGTTTTAACCTGCGAGGGGTGTACCAATGTACCCACACGATAGACCGCCTTTCCACCACCACGGTTAGCACACTTCCTTTGGTATGCGAGGCATGGCTAAGTCTAACAAGACGCTTTCCAATGGACGATGCTAATTAAGAGCCGCAACCCACGGAGAAGGACACATTAGACAGCCTAACCGGTGCGCTAATGCTCCTCCAACACCACAAACACACACAAGAACACACCCACCAACCACTCATAATTAACACCTCCCAAAGTACTTAGTCAAGAGAGGTTCCATATCCCCTCGTGTGGTTAGCACGCATAAGCGCTTGGCTTAGTGACACAAGTAACTCGTTCCTTGGGGACTTAGGCACCATTCCAACACACCCAACAGATCACATCAACATACCATTGTGCCCAAGTCAAGATATAGTTTTGTTTTCGGTTTTGATTTGTAAATCAATAAAACACAAGGGTTGGACATAATGGAGTAGTATAAGTAGTTGTGTGATCAAGATCACCGACTAAGTCGATGATCGCCCAATACTACCGATAACTAGGCATGGCTAAGCAATATTCATTCGTAATCTACTAAGTGATAAGAGTTCATCCATCGAACTCTAACCACAGCAAATAACCTAGGCTCAGGTAGTAGAGGATAACCATTTACCTACAGATGATGCAACTAGAGGTCTAACTAATCAATTTAACAACAAAATAGCAATGCATACATAGAAGTTAAACTAAATATTAGACTTTAAAAGTAATGGGATCAATGGGAAATGATCAAACTGCTTGCCTTCTTGCTGTTGCTCAAATTGTTGCGGAGGGTCGTTCTCGGGGTTACCGCAAATGTCGAAACCTAAGCGAAAGAGCGAAAACAACCAATAAGACAAGCAACACTTAAACGAAAGAGCAAGCAAAAATTATCCAAATGCGACGAAATTTATACACAAGGTAAAATACTAATATACCTAGTCATAGAAAATGGAAAAACTTAATTTGGATTTGTGGTGCAAAAGATATTCCCTAAAAACCTATTTTTGACCATAATTAGCACTGTAGCAAAAATATTTTCTAGAAAGATTTTGGAGCTGAAATTTTTAGGGTGGCTACCTACTGGTGTGGGGATAACCCATATAAAATTTCAGGTCATTTGAAGTTACAACGAATTAGTTATGATTTTTCTAAGTTCTAAAATTAGGACATCATTTATATCAGTAGCAAAGACCACTAGCAAACTGGTCCTTCACTAAAATTCATCCCTAAAGGAAATTAACAAAATTTAGTTCGCTCTATTTGGATTTACAGAGAGCAAGTTATGGATCTTCTAAGTTTTTATAGCATTTTTGGAATATTTACTAGAGGCTGAAAAGGCCAAAATCGATTCACAACATTTCTGGTTCTTAACAGGGCCTGGAAACATTTCTAGATTAATCTCTAACCCAAAAGAAAATTAACACTACTGAAATCACCCAAAAAGGATTTATAATGAAAAAGATATGAATTTCTAAAGTTTTAACAACATTTTTCAGTAGAAAGATAAAGCTCACCGAGGAATTTTATATCCCTCAACCGAAAAGAAAAGGCGTGGCTCAACGTGGGCCGCTGATTAAAGATCCGACGGCCCACGCGCACGACCGACTCAACATGCGCATGCGCGCGCACCGTTGGATTTGATTCCAACGGTCCAGATCATTGTGACCTTCGGACAGTCCAATTGCTCGCACAACCTAGACCGTCGATCAAGCGATGAAGGGCTGGGATTGAGGGAGCCTTCGGACAGTCCAATTGCTCCCACGATCCCGGCCACGAATCCAAGATCGAACGGCTGAGGTGGATTGGGCCGTTTACGATTTGAACAGGGGCTACTGACAATAGGGGCCCACTGGTTAGTGACGCTAAGTCACATGCCGGGTTTAAACGCACGCGCACAGGGAGGGGTTTGAAAATGACGGGCCCACAGGTCAGCGACCGTGGGCCACGCACACGTGGTTTAGCGCCCGGGGTGATTAAAATGTGCGGGCCCACATGCAAGCGACTGAGGAGGTGGGTTTAGGACAGCTAATGATTACTAACCCATGATTAACAATGATTATCATTAATGAACGCCATTACTGTGTCCGAACGATATTACGGCACCGCCGTTTTCGTCCGACAACAAAACCGAGGGCACCCTCCGGCTTGTCGCCGGCGACCCAAGGCACGCGGTGGGAGCTAAGTGCCAAATGGAACGCAATAGCATTGCGCACCCATCGGGACCACCCACACCATCGGTGTCCCGAGCGGCTAGCCGACGATGAGCGGCGGCGACCAAAGCGGCGAAATGCATAATGACCAAAAGCTCGCAATAAACCATTCCAATGGTGCCCAAGCTTCTAGGGGCTACTAGAAGGGTACCGAGGGTAGGGAGGTCCGAGGATGGGCGGAGTTGCTCGGCGACGAAGAAGGTTGCGGACTTGGAGAAGACAACTTCGGAGAAGGTGCTCTGAGCAAAGATAACACGACCGCGTCATCGGGTTAGCTCCAATCAAGCTCAAAGAAGTTCCCAGAGTAAGGAATTGAAGAATAGAGCTTCTTACCGGTGATGAGGAAGAAAGGGGTGCTCACGGCCGAAAAGAACAATTCCCCAAAATTGAGCTGCTCCTGTGAAAAGCAACTACAATTAAGTTAGGGGTTTTGTTCCAGGAGGTGAGAGGCACACACTGAAACAAAAAGAGAGGAAGAAACGCCACTGGAGCACGGTTGCACCGAGGAGCTCCCAGCTCAACAATGGCGGTCTTAGGTGCTTTTGGTGTTTTGAGCTCACAAAGCACCAAGGATGCTCGGCAAGACCACTGGGTTTTGAAAGGGAACCGAGGGGGCAGGGAGCTATTTATAGCTCAAGGAGCTCAAGCTAGGGTTAAGCCCAAGCTCTCGGGTGGACTGGGTTCCTACCCCCGCCATGGGCATCGTGAGTGACGGGAGCAGGTAGGAGACGACTTTGGGGAGGAGGAGCCGGTGTGCATTTAATGCATGGCAGCATTTAGCCGTTTAAAGGGCTCAAGGAGGTGACAAGTCACCTCCTCTCTCTGCCATGGCGCACAGGCGGGCATGCGCTCGGTGGGAGGAGGAAGATGACCAGCGACGCGAGCGGGCCCACCAGTCAGCGGCACAAAGCGGCTCGAGTCCAAAGTGTTTTAGTGGGTTGAGCCCAACCTCATTAGATGTTGGCCGCCGGATGAGATTTGAACGGCCACGATGCGATCGCTAACTGTAAAGACTGAAGTGAACCGGTACGGCCCCGCGACGGTTGGATCAGGATCCAACGGCTGAGAATCAGATGGCAACCGGAGTTGTCCGAATGCTTACACGAATGAGAGCCGTTCGATGGAAATCCAACGGCTGATAGCGCGCGCACGGTTGAACTGGCGCGGGGCGCGGTTAGTTGGCTCGGTCGAGTCAAGTGACTCGAGCCCGAGCCCGACTCGAGTCCAATGAACAGTACAAACCAGTTAGGGTTTGATTTTTAAACCTGGAACTTTGGGGATTTAATTGAGGCATCAAATCAACTCCAAAATTTATGAAATTTTAACTGGAGCTTCCTGACTTAAGGATTAACCTTCCCTAAAATTTCCAGAGGTTTTTGTGCACTGGAATTTTCTCAAAAATTTCTAGAAGGTTAAGACAGGGGTTTGACCAAGGTTTGACTTGCCTCTAAAATATTTCAAATAATTTCCAAAAATTATGAAATAATTCAGAGGTGTTACCAAGCCACCCTAGAACCAGGGAAAATTATTTCCAAGGGTTTGACAAAAGATTTGACCAAGGAGGTTGTTGACTTGATAAATGAGGCTTTTGATTTTTAATTTTCCAAAATTCTTTTCCAAGAATTTCAGAAAAGTTTCAAAAGTAAAAGGATGAAGAAAAAGTTTTAATTTATCCTCATTTTATTACATTTGAAACACAAGCCAAAATGGGGATGTTACAGAGCTTGTATGTCAATATCAGATATTCTTAGAAGGGTGAGGGCGTATATGTGCTCTGTCGCATGTACGTACCTTAAAGATGCCGATTGCAATCTACTATGGGTAGCGAACCCATCACATTACTTCTTATGGTTGGATCAGCATTCCTGACGCAACATGTGTGCCCCGGTTAGACAGATGCTATCAGACGTTGTTTAAGCGAGATCAGTTCATACATGGGTATCCAACTCAATACTGTTAGCTTGTTGAAAAATACCAAATCTTAGTTTCCCCGGTCGGCATACCAAAGGAAGTATGTCATCATTCGGGCGTCCAGAAGGCAACGGTGACTAAGTCGTGTGGGTAAAGATGTACACCCTGCGGGGTATCAAAGCGTTCGAATAATTGTGTCACGGTCATGGACGATAACTTGAGTTGATGTCACCTGTATAGAGTTTTGATTTAAAAATCTGGTTTTGATTTCTGGTTCAGCATGAGGGAATTCATTCATTGTATTGTTTACTTTTATTCTCATTTACTTACTGTTTTAATTCAGTTTGTTTCATTAAATTGCTTTATCAAAACTTAGCAATTGTAGGTTAAGGTGTCTTGCTTTACATAAAGTTAACTAATAAGCCTTCCTGTTGCAACCTTATGCATGTATGAATTCTACTCCTTTGTATAGGTTCTAATACACACTTTCTTTTATTAGTTTGTGTAAGTCTTGCTGAATACCCTCCGTACTCAAGGTGCTATAACCTATTGTTGCAGGTGAGGACGGTTATCTTTATGAAGTGCCCGTTAGCGTCGATCAGGGTGACGCTAACGAGTAAAGCTATTTCTTTTCTCCACGCAATCGCCTACGGGTGGATGGGGCCATTGGTGGATTTTGCGCTTAATTTTGCTGCCGCTGTTACTCTTTTGTAGTGACCAAGTCACTTAATATTGTAGTACTCCAACCGAATTGTAAACTTATGTTTAATTATGTAAATGTATGACTTGTATGTGTATGATGCAGTGTTGTTTTAGGATATATGTGCAATGGTCACTAATCCTGGGAACCATTGTGAGACATATATCCGGGATACCTAAATACTGGGTTTGTTCCTTATTAAATTTATGCTTCTAGCATGACCTTTAATGAAGGAGCAGCACTGTTCCTTGATTAAGCGTTGTGTTACAGTGTAACTTTAATTAGGTACATTTCCAATATTCCGGGGCGTCCACAGCGTTGGTATCAGAGCATATGTTGCCTGTAGGTTAGAAATAGCATGGTCGTTAGCATTAGAGTTTTCTGTGAAATTATTTTTAACTTATCAAAATAATTTCAGAAGACTTTAAGTTATAAGAATCTTTTATTCCTTACCTATCTGAGCTTCTAATTCTTCCCTTACTATTTATTGAACTTGTGCAAAATATTTTTCATTGCTTTTCTCTCATTTTCGAAAAGAGAGATATGTTAGTATTCACCCAGAAGAGCAATGGCGAAAAGACGAGAAGACGTTGTCGTACTACGATATTAGGATTACATTAGGGACTATGAATAGATAATATCCACCCTATTTATTTTTCCTATCTGTAGAAGTTATATTTTCTTGTTTGACCGTCCGCTCTCTTCTGGTTTTCGAGTAATTGTGCATCGCCTATGGGCAGTATGTATAGCAATTATGTCGGAAAACTATGATTTGTTTTATCGGATCTTATGCTGGCCTTTGCGTCTTCTTTTGATATTAATTTTGGTGCATTCATATCATTTATGCATACTAAGTTTAGTACTTTCCTTATTCTGCCAAAACTAGCTTTCGCACTCAATTGAGTGTATCCTTTTTCTGTCCTCTAACCATCCGTGTGACATTAGGATGGGAGAACCTAGTACTCCTTTGAGCACTCAACCCAGGGAGCCAAGTAAGACAATCGTCGAGGTTAAGGTATGTCGACGCTGTGGTGAAGAAGGACATTACATCAATTAGTGCACTACAAATTGTCCCAACTGTGACGGAGACCATCCACCAGAGAGCTGTCCAACTAATAAAGTCACTTGTTTTCTCTACGAAGGGCATGATCACTGTCCCAAAGAGTGTCGTATACATCAGATGATCACTGAGTTAGTTGGACTACAACAACGGATTCTCCACGCCGTCGTCCTCAAGACAACCACTGGACAAGGAGGTACACAAGGACAGCCCAGAGAGAAGCCAATAAGCTACCGTCAACGAAACAAGAAAGTTACTTGCTTTCATTGTGGCCGCCTTGGCCATTATGCTAATCAATGCTTCGCAAGACATCGAGGGATGCCCCAGACTTATCAAGCTCCCATACCACCACCAGCTCTACCTCGACCACTCACCTTTGTACCTAGACCTCCTAATTCTTTTGTGCAGTCAAAAATTAGTGGAAATCAGTCACCCATTGTTAACAAGGTCAGGCCTGGTGTGATCTGTTATCACTGTGGACGTCCTAGACATTTCGCAAACCAGTGCCTTGCTAAGAAACGTGGGTTGCCTCCTGTTCAACCTTTCCTAGTTGTTGTTCGTACCACACTATCTTCAAAAACATCTGTCAAGTCTGATCCAGTTCCAATCCGAGATCGGGTGAACCAGATCACGGCTAAGGAAGCGGCTGAAGCACTTGATGTTTGTAATACTGTAACACCCCGGCTATTCGGAAGCCAAGATGTCACCTAAATCATCTAACATACATCCATAATGCGGAAGAATTTGAATAATATCAGCTAACGATATAAAGAAATCACTATTTAATAGAACCATGGCATGACATTAGTCTGAATTCTAGCAAGTGTAACGAAGGATGATCGAAAATCACAAGCAATACATAATCAATCATAACATGGAGAAGGTATCCTTCCTTCACCATTTAAATTTATTTAATACAGTTCATCACTTAACGAATGAAAGATAGAAACTAAATCATATTGTTGAACTTGATTATGGTGAATTGCAAGATTAGTGCGTGTCTACTCCCTCCCGATAGAGCCAGCATCAATGATCACCTAAAATAAACAAACAAAGCAAGAATGAGTCACGACTCGGCAAGTCTGATGAATAAATGAACATACCACAATTACGAACAAGACCTCATCATTGAAGAATGCGAACATACCCCGAATGAGTGATGGATGAATAGAATGAATGGATTTAATGAAAAGAATGGACTACACACATGCTTATACCGGTATAGCTAGTGACACACCCGTCGGTGTTCACTTAAGCCCGTATTTATCGAAATACGGGGATCCAAAATACCGTATGAAGAACGTTTCATACGGGTGTCCAAAACTGCCCACATTGGAATGGTGGGACTTCATATGCCCATACTGGAATTGATGGGACTTTAGACTCCACTCCCGTGGAGCTCCACTCCCGTGGACAGGACATGAACATGGATGCATTAATGAACATAAGTATTATGACTAACATCATCTGCACATATATGAAAGAACATACGCAAGAAACATAATCCTTGGAACCTCTTGTATTCCTTAATCTCCACTCCCGTGGGTATTCCACTCCCGTGGACGGAACATGAATATTGAAGCTTCTCTCATATCAAACAAAACACAATACTAAACATCGAACATCCAGTATTTACAAATCACACAAAAGTCAATGTACTTGCCTTCAGCGAAGCGCTGCGGTAGTAGGCAAAGAAGATGTCCCTAAACTCGAAGCCTCTCTGCCTACACAAGTAAGTACTCGAAATAAATACAAAATACAACAGAGCGCTTCCATTAACGTTCTACAACGCCTTCCCGACAATCCACAATTAACTATTTAGCTCTAATCTGAAAACAGACTACTCAGGCACAACCCGAAACTGGACAGCAGAACGGTAAAAATCATATCTATTGGTCTGGAACTCGGAATGAGGTGAGACCAATTTCTATGGATTCTTAACTGACATCTCTACAATACTCTAGTTGACAAGGTAAGCCAATTCGGCCAATTTAATTTACTGACAGATAACTGAAACAACAGAACAGAGTCTGTCTACACAAATAAGACAGCAGTATGAAAACGATCATAACTTTTAATCTACAACTCCGAATTGAGCGTTCTTTAACAATATCAAAAGCTAAGACCAAGGCCTACAATAACCTAGTTGGGTGAATGCCCTGAATTTTCCATTAACACACTCATATTTTAGAAGATAACTTGACAGTTTATTCTCGTCAGGATTCTGGACAGCAGAGACGAAAACTAACATACCTTTTTATCCGTACATCGGAATTCAGTGTTCTTGGCGGCCACCGAAAGCTAAGAACAAGACCTAACTAACTCTAGGAGATCAACTCTTCGGATTCGGACTCTAACTAGTCGAAACAGGCCACACAACAATCTGGACAAAAACTTAAATAATCGCAGCAGGACTTCAATCCAACGAACATGGCATCAAATGCTCCTACTAAGATCCAATCAGCGAAGAGAAAGAACCATTACCCTTGTAGAACCCTAGGAAGACGCTGATCAAACACCCCGAAGAAGATCCCTTCTCATCTCCTATTTTCTCCCCTCTTTTCCCTCTTCTTCTTCCTCCCTGCGGCCGCAAAGCAGGAAATCCTCAGGAGGTGGCAGCAATGGAGGGATCATCTTGAGAGGGGAGGTGGAGGCACCAAGGGAGGAGAGGGCAGGAGGTGGCGGCTGCCAAGGAAGGGGTGAGGGGAAAATTTGGCCAAGGGGAAAAGGGAGGGGTGGCTAGGGTTAGGGGGGTGTGGGGGCGCATGGGCTTTAGGCCCATGATGCCTCCCCCCTCTTGAGAAGGACCGGCCAGCCCACCTGGGCCACAGCCTAGGCCCAAGTTGCCGTGAAAAACTAGTAACCCCCCTTTCTTTACAAGATCTGACGAAGAAAAAGTCCCCTGAATAAATTTAATCGCTACCGATTAAATTATTTTATTCCGATAGTTGATCCTCACACTTTCGGGATATTACATTCTACCCCCCTTAACCGGATTCGACCCCAAATCTAAACACACTTAACCGAAAGAACAACCACGACTGAGAACGAACAATGGTAACCACGTACCCGTTGTGAACAACACCGGCTAAAGCTCACGCACGCGAAACTCCAACTTCCCAAGTAGCCTCTCCCTCGGACTGAAAATACCACAACACAATGACGTAACACGACGCCTGAACTAACACTCAACCCGGTACTTCCAGGTACTCACTCAACACGAGAACATACAAGACGTTACGTACTCCGCGCACGGACTCGAGACAGTCCTAGCGATACGCCAACTAGCGAAAACAACCCAATGTATCTTGGGTTAACCTTTCCAATGATACCGAACCACACGACATGTACATAGAGCACGGAACTCTTGTTCCACCTCTCAATTGAACTCTTCACTGAAAACAAGGATCACCTCCTTTAACCGAAAACATACAATCGAATCCTTTTTAAGCAAACTCGATTACCGGCAAAACACATCTGAATAAGAAAGATTCACATCGCAACTATACGTTACCAACTTGGTACTGAAGAGTAAAATCCAGAAATCAGAATTTCATCACGAAAACCTTTCCACCTTCCAAGTGGCAGTTTGCGAATAAACATCACGAAAACCAAAGGAGGAATCATTTTAAATGCCCAAATCAAAACTTCCTTTATTCTTCCTGAACCGATAAGAACCACACATACCAAAATCGAGTCAAACTCGACTTACGAAAGACATTGGTCAACAGCACAAAGCTCATGCGAGAATAAAGAAAACGCTTCACTAATCAAGAAGACATTTTTTTCCTTAGTTTCACTTTTTTAGAATAAAATATCTCTCAAACCTTGGAATTCGAATTCATCGCATACCACACGGTCTCAAACCTCTTAATTTAATATCCTCAAATTTAGGCTTAAACTGAAATACATCATCCACACCTTTGTGGAGAGACTCTATTGATTCCACTGAACACTCTGGACAACTCCTTCAACTGATAACATTAATTTGATAGAAGGCACCAAAGCACCTCAAAAACCCATGCAATCTCATCACCTCCAACTTTCAAGAATATCACATCGGAATCCTCAATACACCCGCTCATGAACTACATCAGAAGGGTTCTATCGACAATCATTCCACTACTCAGAATACTCAAGTTTTCTATCTCCTCTACACACAAATCTTTGGGCGACCAAAAGTCTAGCATGAAAATGGAAAGCCCAAATTTAACTTCCAAGACCCTTACAACGAATTCCTCTTATAACACATGGTGAAACCATCGGATTAAATCTCTAACATCCCCACAATTCCGACATACTCACTCCTTGACATCATCAGGAATCGCTCACACAACATCACAATACTTTCCCATTGTTTTACTCTATAAAATTGATTAAGTTTTCCATACATTTGATAATCCCCAACATTTCAACATGAACCAAAGTTCTGGAACTATACCATAGGTTCTACTTAGCCGAACACTATACAGTTTTTTTTTCTTCAAAGCCATACATTCCATCTGAATCAACTTCCCTCCAAGAGGTTTAGGTCAAAACCAACTCATCTTCTATTACTCCTCCAATAGCTTGGTAGCAAAATCTCACCACTACAATCACTTAACCACCACCAAACAATTGACAACTTACGCTTTGTAAAACTTTGCAACACAAAACTGTTGATCCTTTCTCAAAAGAAAGAGGCGAATAAGGACAAATTTCACCACACAGGAAAATGTTACTGCTCACAGTGAGCACGAAACCAAAAGAAATAATCTGGTAATGAATATCTGGGAAAACGAAAGTTGAGTTCACAGCGGAGAGCACGCATCCCTCGAAAAGGGAATAGCAAATAACCACCAATAAGAAGAATGACATTGCGATTGAAACTCAACAACTCTTGAGTGAAAAGTGTAAAAATTTTATGAACAATTCAAATAACCACAAGTTACAAAACTTGACTCAAATTCTCAAATATTCCTACTGCACTCTTTCCTTTAACACTGAAATTAATTCTTTGACTAACATCGCTTTGCCACGATTTAACAAGATAGAGTCTTTAGTCCAAACCACAAGGACTAATTAAGAACCAATAAAAATTCTTCAATACGTCATATTTGTTCAGAACAGTTCAACTACACAAGAAACATGAGATCCAAATAATCTCAGCCACCAAACTCGAAACATTTCCAATTACAGAATTTCGCGAAAAGCAAGTAGATTATTCTCCTCTTAAAGTAACCAACATAACTTCTTTGTTTGCAACCTCACGTTGCCAACTCAAACCAAAGAGCCTTTAAAATTAAATCACACAAATCTCTTAAGAAGCAACACGACATTCCAATACCTTAATTTATTTAAAATAATTTCAGCTACCAGATGATTCATGAGCTCCAAAATATCGCGAAAGCTAAACTTGAAATATTCTCATCTAAACGATATTAACTTCAATTCTCACAACAACAATTAGAAAACACTTCGAAAGACCCACGTGAAAAGATTGAGTTGATTCTTTCTCAAAAAAAGAGACAAATGAAAACGTTTTTTTTTTCACCAACTAGAAAACTCATCTACCACTCGCACTGAACACGGGACCAAGGGGAAAACCAAGTAAGCAATGAACTCATAGAACACAAGTGGAGTCCACAATTGAATGCATAAGCCTCACAAGAAGAGAATATCGAACTTTAAGAGATAAGAACAAATAAGTATTCAAAATCGAAGCACTTGCATCACTGAAGAACCATTGCAACTTTGCAACATATCGTTACTCGATAAACTTCATTTACCACATAAAGCTTGAACCCCCAAAAGATCATGAATACAAAACTTGAAATTTGATCATTTAGGAAATATCACCATAGGTGATCAAATTACTACGAGAATTAACCTCATTCTCACATTTTTACGATTTAATAACATCGACAACATACACTAGTACCAAGAATCATCTGTGAGGACCCCAGTTTATTTGACTTGTAATGCTTAGCCTTCCATTGACCCTAGCATCACAATTCAAATAAACCAAGCCTCAGGATATGTATACTTCCCAGAAATATAGTATACACACCCCGTTACAAAATCAAGCATCAATTCCGTACACGAGAGGTTACAATATCAAAACTACATAAAATACAACAGATTGAACTTACAAGATAAATAACAAACTACACAGCGGAAGCAAAAGCCATAAGATGGCGATAAATAAAAGAGCCAATTAGTGTGCCTTTACCCACAAGGCAACCAACCGGCCGCATAAGCTAGTCGTTAAACCCAAAGACATCTCACAAAAGGGAAGCCCTTGGGGCTCACCTTCTTCTCTGCAACAAAAACATTAAGCAAAGCATCTGAGTACAAAAATTGTTTTTGTACTTGCAAGACTGACGTGTAAGGGTAACAGAACTATAATTTAAATACATGCAAGCTTTATTTAAGTGGAGGGGGCTCTGGACTTATTTTTAGCAAAAAGCCAGTTTTCTTTTGCAATAATGTAATAGTTTGAAGGCAGTTTTAACAATTCAAATTTTATTTGCAGAAATAACAGCGATCTGAGAAGTAGTAACATAAAGATATCCTGGAGATGACCAACCCAATGGCCATCACAACAATAGTATGAACACCCGTTCATACCAACCCATCAAGTTTTAATTAAAAGGTTGTAGTCTAACTCTCGAAAGACCTCCCCAAGCGTGTCCATAACCTAGGACGAGGCTATTCGAATAGTTTTAAACCCTGCATGGGTGTACCAATGTACCCGCAATTTAGACCGCCTTTCCACCAGCCACGGTTAGCACACTTCCTTTGGTATGTAGGCACGGCTAAGTCTAACAAGACATTTCCAATATTGTGTATTAACTACGAGCCGCTCGTATGGATAGAAATCCATACGCTTACATGGTAAAGCCGAAAAGACAACTACCCACTCAGGATAAAGCTTTTCGGACAACTACCATGTGTAACAACCCTAAGTTAGGGTTTGTATTTCAAATGTAAATTATGAGGAGAAATAAAAACTTTTGTTATCTCATGAAGTCATTTGGAAGTTTTCCAAATTTTCCCTAAACAATTTCCAATTCTAAGATTTAATTCTTGTGGATGATTGTTGTTATCAACAAAATTATCAACCTCAAACTTGTGATCATCCTCTAGGAATATTTTTCCTATCATTTTGATCACCCTATCTACCTCTCTGAAAAATCTCACAATTTTTAGATTTTGTTTGCTTTTTCAAATGGCCAAGTCAAACCAGTTTAGAAATCTGGTCAAACCTCTGGACAGCAGCTTGTGAATTTTCTTGGGAGAAATCTAGTGCATGCAAATTCCTGGAAAAATTACAAAAGGTTGTCCTCTGTCCCTGTGAGCTACCATAAAAATTTCAGAATTTTTGGAGCTCGGGAGCTATCTCTAAAAAATTCCTCAAACCTGCTCAGCCTTCTAGTTTCAAACACGAAACACGTTCCTCGCTCGAACCCCACTTGAGCTCGAGCCCGACGCGCCGCTTGGCTCGGTCGCACCAACTAACGGCACCGCCCGAACCCAACCGTTGTCCACCGTCCGATGCGAATCGTGCGGCCCGCGTGCGCTAATGCGTTTGACCAGTCCGATTGCATCGCGAGATCTCGACCGTCCATCCTAGATCCAACGGTCGGCCATTTATTGATCGAGTTAAACCAACTCGTCACGCCGCACCAGACTTGGACTCGAGTCACCCCCTTCTCTCTCGCCGACAACGCGGTCCCACCGCAGGCCTTTCTCCCGCGCGCGCGCGCGCGCGTGCGGCTTCGCGCGCGCTCGCTCTCTCTCTCGCGCGCTCTTCACCGCCGGCGCAAGCATGCCGCCACGTCGCCTCGCCGGTAACCGCCGAGCTACCACCTCCACCTCGCTGCCTCCGGCCTCCTCTTCTTAAGCCGTCGAGGGCTCCACCTACCCCGTTTTCTTTCTCCTCCTCTGTCCATTTCCGCCACCGAGCTCCAGAAGCCGTGAGAGCCGCCTCGCCGCCTCCGAGCGTTCCGGCTGCTTCGGCGATCTCCGGGCTCGGCCGATCGCGTCACGGCGTGTTCGCCTCCCAGAAGTGAACCCCTCAAGAAATTTGGGTTTCATCGCCTGTGGAGCTGCGCGCACTCCTTCTTCTCCAACTCCGGCTGATTCCGCCTCTCCCGCCGCCGTGTCTTCTTTGGCGAGTTCCAGCTCGATTCCTCTCTCGGTGAGCATCGCCTGGACTCCATCTTTCTTCCCCGATCACTCACACGCTCCCTCGTTCACCTCAGTCCTCGCTGCCGTTGACCACCCCGCCGCCGCAGATCTCGTCGCCGGGCCATCTCCGGCAGCCGCCGTACCTCCGCGTCATCCCGGTGAGTTCCTGGTGACCCCCTATTGCTCATGCTCGCGCTATTTCTTCCCAACTGCACCCGACGCCGTCGCCCCCTTTTCACCCCATGGCCGGTCGCCGTGCTCCGTCGCCGCGCCGCCACCATGCATCTCCGGCTACCCCGTGACCACCTCTAGCCTCGTGAGACTCGTGCAACCCATTTTGGCCTTGGTCCCCACCTCGCCGCGCCTCCACCGCCGCGCCGTTTTCAGCTCCTCTTTGCCCGAGCCTCCCTCGCTTCTTTCCTTTTCTTCCTGTCTATGATGATGGGCCCCACCTCCCTTAAGCCTTGTAGTTAGTCGCTAATCAATCTTAGGAATGATCATTACTCACTCTCATGCTTTAGTTTAGTTGGGAAAATTTAGGGTTGGAGGAAAGTTAGTCTCTGGTCCTCTGTAATTGTTTCTCTGTTGTCATTGCCTTCCTGTTGTCAGTAAATTGATTTTGGTATCATGCTTATGCTTTTGATACTTGTTAATGCTTGATGACTCCCTTAAGAAGTAGTGTTTAGTAAGAAATTAATTAGTTAGTCTCTATAGGTTTCTAATCACTTGTTTGCTTGTATGGTCTAAGAAGCTGTTAATGGAACTAGTTGTTTGTCTCTGTACTTGTGATTCTTGCTTTTACAAATTTAGTAAGGCCTTGTAGGAGTAGCATGCTGAAATTGTTAACCTTGCTATAGGTTGGTGTGATACTTAGGTGTGATAGTAGCTTAATTTTATTAAAGTCCAACCTTAATTAGAAAATTGTTAGCATCTAACAGTTGGCTAATTAACTAGTTAGTGTTTCAATAGTTTCTTGTAGGTTTAAGTGATCTTATCACTAATGATGGTTGTTTAGAGTAACTAGTTGTCTAGATGTGTTAATTTGATACTTAATTAATAGATGTGCACACAATCACCATCAAAGTCTGTCGAAAGATTAAAGCATATAAGAGGATTAATTTTGTGGTTAGCTTGGTAAGTAAGTTTGGGTAGATCAATCACACGAAAACATGTCTAATTTAATTCTTCTCCATAGTAGCTAATTTGTTGTTCCTATTGTAATGATCTAGCTTCGGTGTTATAGATTTGTGGTTGTTTTTGAAATTTTGAGTTTTGTCGGTGTTATTGGTTCTTATTTGTTGCTTTTGCTCGATCGATAGATTGCGACGGGTCTGGTATTATCGAGAGTGATCCTCTGCAACAGGTTGATATTTCTGAGCAGCAGCGGCCAGGCAAGCAGTTTGATCATGTTTATCCCAGTATTTTAAAGTCTAATATTTTGTTTCAGCTGTATGTATGCATTGCTTAATTTGTGTTCAATGGATTAGTTAAATCTGTAGCTGCATATCCTGTAGGTGAAATATTGATCTCTACAACCTGAGCCTAGGTTACTTGCTGTGATTAGAGTTCGTTGGATGAACTCTTATCACTTAGTAGATTACGAGTTCAGTCGCGTAGCCATGCTTAGCTTCCGGTAGATTTGGGCGATCATCGACTTAGTCGATGGTCTTGATCACATGAAATTATTACTGTTCTTATGTTTCAGTTTGGGATATGTTAATTACAAAACTAAAACTGAAAACAAAAACAATGATTTAGACTTGGGCACAACGGTATGATTGGTGTGATCTGTTGGGTGTGACTGGAATGGTGCCCGAGTCAGTTAAGGACCGAGTTACTTGCGCCACCGTACTGAGCATTTTGCGTGCTAACCACACTAGAGTATATGGGACCTCTCTTGACCTAGTACTTTGGCGTGTATTGACTCCGGGTCGCAGGAGGTCGCAGGAGGGATGGTGTTGGGAGCATGGTAGTTGTCCGAAAAGCTTTACCCGCAAAGGTAGTTGTCTTTCGGCTTTACCATGTAAGCGTATGGATTTCTATCCATACGAGCGGCTTGTAGTTAATACACAATATTGGAAAAGTCTCGTAGGACTTAGTGTGCTGCATACCTTCGAAGTGTGCTTTGGCTTAAAGGCGATGCGAAGTGTGGGTACATTGGTACACCTGCAGGTTAAAACTATTCGAATAGCCTCGTCCTAGGTTATGGACACGCTCGGATACGCCCCGTAAGAACTAGACTACAACATTTAAATTAAAACTTGCTGGGTGGTACGAATCTGGGATTCGTGCTATTGTTGTGGTGACTATTGGGATAGTCACTTCTAGGTTGTTTATCTTTCTCTTTTGTTATTATTACCTTTACGGTATTTCAACATTAAAAATGAATTGCAAACCTGCCTTCAAACTGTATTACTTTATTGCAAATAAATTTAGCTTTGTGCAAATGAAACATATTGCCTCCACCAGATAAGCCTGCATGTAGCATATAAACAGGTCTACTAGTTCACACGTCAGTCTTGCGAGTACAAAGACAATCTTTGTACTCATTGGCTTTGCTTATTGTTGTTGTTGCAGAGGAAGAAGGTGAGCCCCAAGGGCCTCACTTCTGTGAGTTCTGCTGCCGTTTCGTGTACGACGACTAGGCTTGGCGGTCCGGTCAGATGCCTTGTGGATTGAAGGCACGCTGATTGGCTTTGTTTATAGCCATCTTATGGCACTTTTGCTTCCGCTGTCGTTCTTCTGTTATTTGTGTATCTTTTGGCCGGTCGGCCCTGGTCTGTAATATTCTACTATTGTTATTTTCTGCTTAGTAGTGTAATGTTTGGACTCTATGTTTGGAATGGAGTTGATGCATAATTTTGTGGTGAGGTGTGTATACTGCTTTCTGGGAAGTATACATATCTCGAGGCTCAGTTTATTTGATTTGTGATGCTAGGACCAAGCGGTTGGTTAAGCATTGCAAGCCAAATAAACTGGGGTCCTCACAAAGTTGGTATCAGAGCCATTCTGACCGTAGTAACCCAAGCATAGTCGTCCTTAGGATATTTTAGAAAAGCTTATTTTCAAATTATAAAAAGGTTTATGAAAACCTAGGCAGATTCTCAGATTTTACTCCTTGCCTATCTTAGCTTTCCACTCTCACCTTACTCTAATTTGAGTTTTGAAACTTGGTTTCTCTCTTTCCTTTCAAAAGATAGTTACTTATCCGGTGGGATTAGTTTTGGGAGAACCATGAGGGATTAATCTAACTAAAACTTGTGGGAACATAAGGGTAAAATGTGTGTAAGTATGCTAAGTCTCTAAATTTTGTCAGTTGGCTGTGTGACGTGAAGTTTTGCATTTATTTCGTGCTGTTTTTAAACTGTTTCGGTGATTGATCGATTTCTTTCTCTCAGTTGTCACTAACCTATCTTAGTGAAACAGATGGCGGAGAAGCAGCGTGGCGCCACCGGTGGTCATGATGAGGAGCTTCCCCCTCCTCCGACCATGGCTGAGGTTCTCGCTCAGATCGAGCGAAACCGCATGGACCAGACGCGCATTTTGGAGGTTATTGCTAGGAATACCTCCACTCCTGCCGGTGCCTCCGGATCTAGAGGTGGCGGGCATCAGACTCGCGGGGACTTGCGAGTTCCTCCGCACGCAGCCGCCGACTTTCTCCCGCTCTGAGGACCCTCTCGATGCGGATGATTGGCTGCGCATGGTTGAGCGAAAGCTCAACATAGCTCAGTGTCAAGCCCAGGAGAAGGCGCTCTTTGCGTCCCACCAACTTGAGGGCGCGGCACTCTCATGGTGGGAGAACTATCTCGCCATGCAGCCCGCGGGCCATGTGGTCTCATGGGAGGAGTTCAGGTCTGCTTTTCGTCGGGCCCACATCCCTGATGGCCTGATGAGGCTGAAGAAGAAAGAGTTCCTCGCGCTCAAGCAAGGGCGCAAATCTGTGAAGGAGTATCTATACGAGTTTAATCATTTGGCTCGTTATGCTCCGGGTGAGGTGGCCTCTGATGAGGCCAAGCAGGAGAAGTTTATGGATGGCTTGTCTGAGGAGCTGCAGGACAGGCTGTCTATTGTGGACTTCCCCGACTTTCAGGCTTTGGTTGATAAGGCCATTGTTGCTGAGCACAAGGCAAAGGCGCTGGGTGAGTCCCACAAGCGCAAATGGGAGGCCCATCGATCTGCACAGGCCAGCCTCACTCGTCCTCGAGCTGGGCCAGCACCAGGGGCCCGTTCTTTTGCTCCACCGGTGCCGAGGCCATCAACACCAGCTCCTCGTCCACCGCAGGCCGTGTTTCAGCCACGTGCGCCTGCGATCCAGCAGCAGAGCGGCCTCCGCAATCCGGCGGCCGAGGTTACTTGTTTTCGCTGCCACAACAAGGGCCACTACGCCAACGCTTGCCCTCAGAATGTTGCAGCAGCCCCTCGTCCTAATGGAGGACGCGGGCAGGGGAGTGGTCACCCACCGACGTAAGATCATCCGAAGACCAGGCGGCGCGGCGTGTCGAGTCAACCATCTTTCAACTGAGGAGGCTCAGGAGGCGCCAGGTGTTGTGATGGGTACACTTCTTGTCAATTCTCGTCCTGCTGCAGTATTATTTGATTCTGGAGCATCGCATTCTTTTATTTCGAGATCATTTGCTGCTGCTAGTGGTCTTCACTGTGTTCCTTTGGGAGTTCCTTTGCTCATCCGCTCTCCAGGGTCGGAAATGAGAGCTGTTTTACAGTGTCGGGATGTTCCTATTGAAGTCAAAGGAGTGGGATTCTTGGCAAATCTCATCCTGCTCAACTCAGCAAGTCTGGATGTAATCCTTGGTATGGATTGGTTGTCCCAACACTTGGGACAGATCGATTGCGCCAAGAAGATGGTTTTCCTCACCAACCTTTCCGGCGAACCGGTTGGCTTTTCCCCGCAGCTGCAAGGGTCACACCTTTGTGCACTTGTAGCAAAGCCAGCTTTGAAGATTCAGGAGGTTCCCACCGTTTGTGATTTTGAGGATGTTTTTCCTAATGATTTACCTGGGATGCCTCCGGTTCGAGATCTGGAGTTTGTCATCGAGTTGCTGCCGTCATCGCCCCTATCTCGGCGCCAGATCGGATGCCTCCCAATGAGCTAGAAGAATTGAAGAAGCAGCTTGGTGAGCTCCAAGCAAAGGGTTTCATCCGTCCCAGTTCATCTCCTTGGGGTTGTCCGGTGATCTTTGTGAAGAAGAAGGACAAGACTTTGCGCATGTGTGTTGATTACCGTCCGCTCAATGAGGTGACGGTGAAGAACAAATATCCTCTGCACCGCATTGATGATCTTTTTGACCAGTTGTCTGGAGCTCAGGTGTTCTCCAAGATTGATCTGAGATTGGGATATCATCAAGTCCGGATCAGGGCTGAGGATATTCCGAAGACGGCTTTCACTACTTGTTTTGGTCTTTACGAGTATACTGTCATGTCTTTCGGCTTAACCAATGCTCCAGCTTATTTCATGAACCTCATGAACTCGGTATTCGTGGAATATTTGGATAAGTTCGTGGTGGTTTTCATTGATGATATTCTTATCTATTCTAAGACTGAAGAAGAACATGCTGAGCATCTGAAGATTGTTTTGGGCAAATTGCGGGAGCATCAGCTATATGCAAAGTTCAGCAAATGCGAGTTCTGGTTGAAGGAAGTGGCATTCTTGGGCCATGTTCTTTCAGCTGGAGGCGTAGCTGTGGATCCCAGCAAGGTCAGCGATGTTTTATCTTGGGGTCAGCCCAAGTCAGTCACCGATGTGCGGAGTTTTCTCGGTTTAGCGGGCTACTACCGTCGCTTTATCGAGAACTTCTCTAAGATCGCAAAGCCGATGACTGAGTTGCTCAAGAAGGACAAGAAATTTGTGTGGTCCTCTGCTTGTGATGATAGCTTTCAGGAGCTCAAACAGCGATTGACTTCAGCTCCAGTTCTTACTCTTCCCGATGTCCACAAGAGCTTCGATATTTATTGCGATGCCTCTCGTCGAGGACTCGGTGTGTTCTATGCAAGAAGGCAAGGCGTTACTTATGCATCCAGCGCAGTTGAGGCCTCATGAGATCAACTATCCCACCCATGATTTAGAGCTTGCTGCTGTGGTTCATGCACTCAAAATTTGGCGGCATTATCTGATCGGAAACCGCTGTGAGGTGTATTCCGATCACAAGAGTTTGAAATACTTGTTCACCCAGCCAGATCTCTGAACCTCGGGCAGAGGAGATGGTTGAAATTGATCAAAGATTATGACATGGGTATTCAGTATCATCCTGGCAAGGCCAATGTGGTTGCTGATGCACTTAGCCGAAAGGTGTATTGCAATACTTTGATGATCCAAGAGCAGCAACCGGCACTTCTTGCAGAATTTCAGCGTCTCAACTTGGGTTTGGTTGAGCACGCCCTTGCCGCTCGGTTGTGCAACCGACCTTGGTAGATCAAATCAAGGCAGCACAGCAATCAGATGATGGTGTGGGTAAAATCAAGCAGAACATCAAGAATGGATCAGCCAAGTGTTTCACAGAAGATGAGCATGGTGTTGTGTGGTTTGGGCAGCGTCTCGTGGTCCCAAAGGTCTCAGAGTTACGGGATTTGATTCTCCATGAGGCCCATGATTCGCCTTTGTCCATCCATCCCGGGGCCACCAAAATGTATCAAGATCTGCGTCAAAGATTCTGGTGGACTCGCATGAAGCGCGAGATTGACAGGTTCGTTGCCAGGTGCGACGTGTGTTGTCGTGTCAAGGCCGAGCATCAGCGTCCAGTGGGTCTTCTTCAGCCCTTACCTATACCAGAGTGGAAATGGGATTCTGTGGGCATGGACTTCATCACTGGTCTGCCCCGTACTTCTTCTGGGAAGGATGCCTTATGGGTTATCATTGATCGTTTGACGAAGGTGGCCCATTTCCTTCCGGTGCGGTCGAAGATCGATGTGAATCAGCTAGCGGATCTTTACATATCCTGCAATGTAAGTTTGCATGGTGTACCCCGAACCATTGTGTCAGACCGCGGTTCTTTGTTCACTTCGAGATTTTGGCACAGTTTACAAGAAGCCATGGGGACTCGTCTTACCTTCAGCACGGCCTATCATCCTCAGACTGATGGTCAGACGGAGCGAGTCAACCAAGTTCTAGAAGACATGCTCCGTGCTTGTGTTCTTTCCTATGGGAAGAATTGGGAGAAGTGCCTACCGCTCGCCGAGTTCTCCTACAACAACAGCTTTCAGGCTAGTCTCGGTATGGGACCATTTGAAGCCTTGTATGGGAGGAGGTGCAGAACCCCGTTGAACTGGTCAGAAACTGGGGAGAGACAGTTCTTTGGCCCAGATTCCATCAATGAGGCTGAAAGTCAAGTGTAGTTGATTCGTGAGCACTTGCGCGTAGCTCAGTCCAGGCAGAAGAGCTATGCAGACCGGCGTCGCCGTGAGTTGAGTTTCAAGCCCAATGACTTTGTGTATCTCAAAGTCTCACCTTTGAAGGGTCATCGGCGTTTCGGTGTCAAGGGCAAATTGGCTCCTCGGTATGTCGGACCCTACCGCATCATCGATAGAGTGGGAGCTGTTGCATACAAGCTAGAATTGCCAGCTACACTCGAGGGCGTGCATGATGTTTTCCATGTATCGCAATTGAAGAAGTGCCTCCGTGTTCCAGTTGAGGAAACACCATTGGAAAATATTGATGTGCAGGAAGATCTGTCTTATCGTGAGCGCCCCGTTCGTATCCTCGAAGAAGCTGAACGCAGGACAAGAAACCGTGCGATCAAGTTCCTGAAGGTTCAGTGGTCGAATCACTCCGAGGATGAAGCAACCTGGGAGCGGGAAGATCGTCTCCGAGCAGACTACCCATCCTTCTTCTCCCAGTGATCAGAATCGAGGGGCGAGATTCCTGTAAGGGGGAGATTTGTAACAACCCTAAGTTAGGGTTTGTATTTCAAATGTAAATTATGAGGAGAAATAAAAACTTTTGTTATCTCATGAAGTCATTTGGAAGTTTTCCAAATTTTCCCTAAACAATTTCCAATTCTAAGATTTAATTCTTGTGGATGATTGTTGTTATCAACAAAATTATCAACCTCAAACTTGTGATCATCCTCTAGGAATATTTTTCCTATCATTTTGATCACCCTATCTACCTCTCTGAAAAATCTCACAATTTTTAGATTTTGTTTGCTTTTTCAAATGGCCAAGTCAAACCAGTTTAGAAATCTGGTCAAACCTCTGGACAGCAGCTTGTGAATTTTCTTGGGAGAAATCTAGTGCATGAAAATTCCTGGAAAAATTACAAAAGGTTGTCCTCTGTCCCTGTGAGCTACCATAAAAATTTCAGAATTTTTGGAGCTCGGGAGCTATCTCTAAAAAATTCCTCAAACCTGCTCAGCCTTCTAGTTTCAAACCTGGAAACACTGTTCCTCTGGCTCGAACCCCACTTGAGCTCGAGCCCGACCGCGCCGCTTGGCTCGGTCGCACCAACTAACGGTACCGCCCGAACCCAACCGTTGTCCACCGTCCGATGCGAATCGTGCGGCCCGCGTGCGCTGATGCGTTTGACCAGTCCGATTGCATCGCGAGATCTCGACCGTCCATCCTAGATCCAACGGTCGGCCATTTATTGATCGAGTTAAACCAACTCGTCACGCCGCACCAGACTTGGACTCGAGTCACCCCCTTCTCTCTCGCTGACAACGCGGTCCCACCTGCAGGCCCTTTCCTCCACGCGGCGTGCGCGCCCGCGCCAGCTCGCCCGCGCGCTCGCTCTCTCTCGCGCGCCGCTCTTCACCGCCCCGGCGCAAGCATGCCGCCACGTCGTCTCGCCGGTAACTTCGTCGAGCTACCACCTCCACCTCGCTGCCTCCGCCCTCCTCTTCTTAAGCCGTCGAGGGCTCCACCTACCCCGTTTTCTTTCTCCTCCTCTGTCCATTTCCGCCACCGAGCTCCAGAAGCCGTGAGAGCCGCCTCGCCGCCTCCGAGCGTTCCGGCTGCTCCGGCGATCTCCGGGCTCGGCCGATCGCGTCACGGCGTGTTCCGCATCCCCAGGAAGTGAACCCCTCAAGAAATTCCGGTTTCATCGTTTGTGGATCTGCGCGCCTCCTTCTTCTCCAACTCGGTGATTACGCCTCTCCGCGCCGCGTCTTCTCTGGCGAGTTCCAGCTCGATTCCTCTCTCGGTGAGCATCGCCTGGACTCCATCTTTCTTCCCCGATCACTCACACGCTCCCTCGTTCACCTCAGGTCCCTGTCGTCGTTGACCACCCCGCGCCGCCGCAGTCTCTCGTCGCCGGGCCATCTCCGGCAGCCGCCGTACCTCCGCGTCATCCCGGTGAGTTCCTGGTGACCCCCTGTTGCTCATGCTCGCGCTATTTCTTCCCCAACTGCACCCGACGCCGTCGCCCCCTTTTCACCCCACGGCCGGTCGCCGTGCTCCGTCGCCGCGCCGCCACCGTGCATCTCCGGCTACCCCGTGACCACCTCTAGCCTCAGTAGACTCCAGGCAACCCATTTTGGCCTTGGTCCCCACCTCGCCGCGCCTCCACCGCCGGCGCCGTTTTTTGGCTCCCTCTCTGCATGAGCCTCCCCTGCTTCTTTCCCTGTTCTTCCTGTCTATGACAGTGGGCCCCACCTCCCTTAAGCCTTGTAGTTAGCTGCTAATCAATCTTAGGAATGATCATTAGTCACTCTCATGCTTTAGTTTAGTTGGGAAAATTTAGGGTTGGAGGAAAGTTAGTCTCTGGTCCTCTGTAATTGTTTCTCTGTTGTCATTGCCTTCCTGTTGTTAGTAAATTGATTTTGGTATCATGCTTATGCTTTTGATACTTGTTAATGCTTGATGACTCCCTTAAGAAGTAGTGTTTAGTAAGAAATTAATTAGTTAGTCTCTATAGGTTTCTAATCACTTGTTGGCTTGTATGGTCTAAGAAGCTGTTAATGGAACTAGTTGTTTGTCTCTGTACTTGTGATTCTTGCTTTTACAAATTTAGTAAGGCCTTGTAGGAGTAGCATGCTGAAATTGTTAACCTTGCTATAGGTTGGTGTGATACTTAGGTGTGTTAGTAGCTGAATTTTATTAAAGTCCAACCTTAATTAGAAAATTGTTAGCATCTAACAATTGGCTAATTAACTAGTTAGTGTTTCAATAGTTTCTTGTAGGTTTAAGTGATCTTATCACTAATGATGGTTGTTTAGAGTAACTAGTTGTCTAGATGTGTTAATTTGATACTTAATTAATAGATGTGCACACAATCACCATCAAAGTCTGTCGAAAGATTAAAGCATATAAGAGGATTAATTTTGTGGTTAGCTTGGTAAGTAAGTAAGTTTGGGTAGATCAATCACACGAAAACATGTCTAATTTAATTATTCTCCATAGTAGCTAATTTGTTGTTCCTATTGTAATGATCTAGCTTCGGTGTTATAGATTTGTGGTTGTTTTTGAAATTTTGAGCTTTGTCGGTGTTATTGGTTCTTATTTGTTGCTTTTGCTCGATCGATAGATTACGACGGGTCTGGTATTATCGAGAGTAATCCTCTGCAATGAGTTGATATTTCGAGCAGAAGACGTGCAAGCAGTTTGATCATGTTTATCCGAGTATTTTAAAGTCTAATATTTTGTTTCAGCTGTATGTATGCATTGCTTAATTTGTGTTCAATGGATTAGTTAAATCTGTAGCTGCATATCCTGTAGGTGAAATATTGATCTCTACTACCTGAGCCTAGGTTACTTGCTGTGATTAGAGTTCGTTGGATGAACTCTTATCACTTAGTAGATTACGTGTTCAGTCGCGTAGCCATGCTTAGCTTCCGATAGATTTGGGCGATCATCGACTTAGTCGATGGTCTTGATCACATGAAATTATTACTGTTCTTATGTTTCAGTTTGGGATATGTTAATTACAAAACTAAAACTGAAAACAAAAACAATGATTTAGACTTGGGCACAACGGTATGATTGGTGTGATCTGTTGGGTGTGACTGGAATGGTGCCCGAGTCAGTTAAGGACCGAGTTACTTGCGCCACCGTACTGAGCATTTTGTGTGCTAACCACACTAGAGTATATGGGACCTCTCTTGACCTAGTACTTTGGCGTGTATTGACTCCGGGTCACAGGAGGTCGCAGGAGGGATGGTGTTGGGAGCATGGTAGTTGTCCGAAAAGCTTTACCCCGCAAAGGTAGTTGTCTTTTCGGCTTTACCATGTAAGCGTATGGATTTCTATCCATACGAGCGGCTCGTAGTTAATACACAATATTGGAAAAAGTCTCGTAGGACTTAGTTGTGCCGGCATACCTTCGGAAGTGTGCTTTGGCTTAAAGGCGGTCTGAAGTGTGGGTACATTGGTACACCCCTGCAGGGTTAAAACTATTCGAATAGCCTCGTCCTAGGTTATTGACACGCTCGGATACGCCCCGTAAGAACTAGACTACAACATTTAAATTAAAACTTGCTGGGTGGTACGAATCTGGGATTCGTGCTATTGTTGTGGTGACTATTGGGATAGTCACTTCTAGGTTGTTTATCTTTCTCTTTTGCTATTGTTACCTTTACGGTATTTCAACATTAAAAATGAATTGCAAACCTGCCTTCAAACTGTATTACTTTATTGCAAATAAATTTGGCTTTGTGCAAATGAAACATATTGCCTCCACCAGATAAGCCTGCATGTAGCATATAAACAGGTCTGCTAGTTCACACGTCAGTCTTGCGAGTACAAAGACAATCTTTGTACTCATTGGCTTTGCTTATTGTTGTTGTTGCAGAGGAAGAAGGTGAGCCCCAAGGGCCTCACTTCTGTGAGTTCTGCTGCCGTTTCGTGTACGACGACTAGGCTTGGCGGTCCGGTCAGATGCCTTGTGGGTTGAAGGCACGCTGATTGGCTTTGTTTATAGCCATCTTATGGCACTTTTGCTTCCGCTGTCGTTCTTCTGTTATTTGTGTATCTTTTGGCCGGATGGCCACAGTCCGTAATATTCTACTGTTGTTATTTTCTGCTTAGTAGTGTAATGTTTGGACTCTATGTTTGGAATGGAGTTGATGCATAATTTTGTGGTGAGGTGTGTATACTGCTTTCTGGGAAGTATACATATCTCGAGGCTCAGTTTATTTGATTTGTGATGCTAGGACCAAGCGGTTGGTTAAGCATTGCAAGCCAAATAAACTGGGGTCCTCACACCACGCTCCCAACACCATCCCTTTCGACCTCCTACGACCCGGAGCCAATACACGCCAAAGTACTAAGTCAAGAGAGGTCCCATATACTCTAGTGTGGTTAGCACGCAAGAATGCTTGGTTTAATGTAACAAGATGTTCGGTCCTTGTTGACTCGGGCACCATTCCAGTCACACCCAAAAATCACACCAACTTACCATTGTGCCCAAGTCCAAATCATTTTATTTTCAGTTTTTAGTTTTCACAATTAAACATAGCAAAAATGCTGAATCATAAAGTTATAATAATTTTTGTGTGATCAAAGTTATCGACTAAGTCGACAATCGCCCAATTCTACCAAGATCTAAGCATTGCTAAGCATCATTTTCAAAGACAAATAAAAGGCCCTAAATCATTCACGGGCTCTAATTCACGGTGAGAATAATATTCCTAAGGTAGTGGGAGGGTGAACAATTTGAGGCAACAATGCAATGGGATTAACTACCTCTAATCGACAAAATTAATAATTGACACAAAAGCATGCATACGTACGAGTAAAACAAAGTATTAGATTTTAAAAGTAATGGGATTGAGTGGATATGATCAAACTGCTTGCCTTTGCTTTGCTAGAGATATTCGACTTGTTGCAGAGGATCACTCTCGATAACAACGTCATCTAACGATAAAAACTGCCAAAGCGAAAAACAGCGAATAATCACAGAATGCCAAAGGTATCCAAAAATTAAAAACACAGAAAATAGATTATGACTTTAGACAAATTTAAAGACACAAATTAGTGGATTTGGAGTTGACCTGAGTTAGTTATGAGTTATAGAAATAGAAATAAAGGCATAAGCTCTACTGTTGATTAGCTAATCAATTATTCAAATTTTGACTTATGATAACTTTTACCCTTCTAGATTAAATGCTAGTGGCTAAACATACTTTCTAAGTAATTTATTTTGACACTTGATATGGCTCCATCTTACTGTTACTTGGCAGTACTGCATTCCAATTCTTGCATCTTATTTAGTTCTAGCTCTTTTGGATTAAATGCTAAGGGCTAACTAAATCAACATATCTTCTAAATACTTGTATGTGAAAAGGCATTAGCTTACTACCTTATTCAGGTTTTCCCTTCTGAAGTTTAAACATCAAATTGTTTACTCAAATGCTTGACTAAAGAGCCCATCATCGGATAGACTTTCACTTACTAAATGAAGCAAGGAAAATTCTATCTGCTGGAGTGAGTCATGCTATTAACCCACTGACAAAATTACTTATCATCCAACACCTTCTCTGTTCAACATCTTTCTATAGGAAATTGCCTAAGTTAAATCGTTGTTAACTAGCTTCTTTACAAGTTTAAATTTAAACTTTTGATAACTCACTGAAGGATTCAATACACATTCAAAAGTTCTATTAGCATTTGAATTAGACCTCCTACTGGTGGGGCCTTCATAAGAGAGAGGAGGACTTGAACACCTAATGGGTAGTTTCTTGTAATCTCCATACAAATCTTAAACTCTAAATTTGCTAATTCATTTAGGTGACATAATGACATTTACACTATGTATTAGCAGCATTTGGTTTCTTTGTTATCGAGGTTCCATGGTCTAGTGACACTGTGTGAGAGGAGTTCATATGAGACAGAGAACAAAGGGAGCGAGCATCAGGCAGCTCGGGCCTAGTTTGTCGCCGGCGATGGAGCGGCGGCGAGGCGGCGGTGATGGCTAAAATGGACTTCCAGAGGGTTAGTGAGGCTAGAGGAGGCGGGTTTGTGGTTTGGGCGGCACTGTGGCGGGCGTGCGACTGCAAGAGGCGGCCGGCCGTGAGAGCTACATGGCGCCGACAGTGTAGGGTGGAGTTGCAGCCAAATTGGTGTGAGCATGAACGTCCCTGAGGTATGTGGAGCACGCCGGAGGGGTCGGTGGAGGAGGGGAGGCGCCGTGGTGAGCCGATGACGGTAGCCGTGGGTGACGCGGGGAGGCCACCGTGGGGAAGTCGGCGTGGAGGGATAGGGCGCAGGGGAGTGATGGGGGAAGGTAATGGATGGTGTGTGGGTGCTCTTGGCGAAACTAATTGGATAGGAGCTCACTCTAGAGAGAATGGCGCCGGCGGTGGCGACTTTGGTCGGTTCCGGAGAAGATGACCGTGGAATGGTGCTGGGGTGGACTAAGGGCCAAATTTAATGGGGGTTGTTGATCCTAGGGAGTAAGTACACAAGGTGACGCGGTCTACAAGTGGAGGGACTCACCGGTTCGGCCGAAGCAAGGAGTTGAGGTTGCGGCCGAGCTCCGAATGCCGCCTGCCGTGTTGAAGATGCTTCGCGTTCCCGGTGTTCCAGCTGCAAAGAGAAACAACGGAGATGAGGGATAGCAAGAGGAGATCAAGGCGAGATAGAGGTACAAGAAGATGAGGTCCGAGGCTCATCGGTGTGGCCGGGGAGCTCGGAGGTGGTGCCGCCATGGCCGACACTGGCATTCGGGGCTACGCTTGATTTGGAGCTCGGGGAGAGGAGGAAATGGAGAGGGGAGTTGGGGGAGATGGTGAAGAGGGTTAGAGGCACTCAGTGATCGGCTTAAATAGACAAGGGGGCGGAGCAAACCGAGAGAAGCGGTGGCATTTGTTTGGAGCCGCCGAGGGAGGAAGACAGCGAGGCATGGGCGTGGCGACGCCGAAGGGACAGTGAGGTGATGCTGAGCGATGAAGGACTTGATCGGTGTTAATGCGCGCGGGAGATGCGGTCGAGAGCTAGAGAATCCGGGGGCGCGCGCAAAACCGGCGTGGAGTTCGGCGGTGCGCTAGAGCGGCGTGGCGAGCTGGCTCAGGGTGCTCAGCCGCGTGGGAGAAGGGGTCCGCCGCGGCCTGTGCCGTCACGGTGAAATGAATTTGAGTTCCAGAATTTTCGGAAAAAGGCTCAGAGCTTTAGGTGATTATTTGACATAGAATTATGGGTCCGAAAATTATGAAAAATTTAGGAGAGGTTCTTGGTATAGCCTAGATTATTATGTAATTGTTTAAGAATTTTGTGTACTCTTGGATATTTTTCAAAAATTATGTTAAGTTCCTATTTGTAAGCATTGTTATTATTCTATTTGAGAGAAGTTTGCAAAAACATGTTTTAAATACTTCTTATTTTATTAACAGCGTAATTACACCAAGTGTGTATTTTTAATTATCATATTATGTTCAGGTTGTTTTGAATTATTAATTAGGTTTGTATTTATCATCTCTTATTTCAATTCATCTTAATTTCTTAATGAGTTTTAAATTTCAAAAATTTGATTCTCAAATTCTTTATTCAAACAAAAAGCCTTGCAAATAAAATCCAGAAAAGCAATTGTAAATAAAATCCATCAAAAATTTTAAAAAGATCACATTTTTACTTATTTTAAAATATCCCCAATTTTAGAGTCATTCTGGACCTACCCTTACAAAGAATCTCGTCCGAGATTAGGTGAGTTCTAAGTCGGAACGAAAGGCTGTGGCAACCTAGGTGGGTTTGGTCACGGGGTCACTTTTCGGATTTCGACGCGAGCCGAACTCAAATATGAATCCATAGAGGTTCTTCAGAAGTTTTAGGTCCTAAAGTGGGAAGCTTTGCTGAATGATTTCTAATGTCCCTCTGTTAAGTGTTTTCTAAGTGTGTCTTTTCAACTCTAAACGAAATGCACCATCCGTTGTCTTGATTTCCTTCAGAGATAGTGCTGGAGGATCATGACACAGTATCCTGACGTTGCTGTCACATTTTCCTTTCCATTGCTTTGTTTAACCTTTCCTTTCTTAATTCGAAGATAATTTGACATCATGCTTCACGTCGTCTTCTGATAGTATGAAAGACTCGGCTCCACTCAGTCGACCGAAAGAGGCATCGATCAATAGAACGGAAAGACTGATTAGATGGTAACCTAGTATCAATACCAGGGTTCAGTGCAGAAAAGAGAAGGCAAGCAAGGTTTTAAGGTGGTCTCACTTAACGTCACTTATCTGGTTCTATTTGCTTGGCTTGGAAAGGGAATACACAGGATGAATGCACGAGGGGATGCATGTGTGCAAATTAGTCCTAAGGCAAATTTTAAATTTTGGTTAATGAGAGTGCAAATGCTTACATGCTTCTATCGAAATGCAAATGCTCACATACATGCTTACATGCTCCTTGTTTTATGAAACTTGAGTGACATGACATGCTTGACTCAATTTAGAAACTATATGCATGATCAAAGTATAAGAATCAAGATGCCTAACAAGTATTTTGAGGTATCTTCTACCCCCCTTAAATATTTCGGTACATGAAAGATAAGTTGAGGAAAGAATGGGCATAAGGTGAGGGAATGGCAATGGGTATGCAATTTAATTCTAGCATGTACTAACTACTCCAAAAGGTTCCGACATAGTTGCTATACATGCTGTCCGTAGGCGATGTGCAACTACTTGGAACAAGGAGAGCAAACGATTACAAAATCCAGCGTCTACAAGCTAACTAATATCATTAGGGTGTATATATTCTAAGAATAACCCTAACTTAATCTTTAAGCAAGGCATCGATTAGGAGAAACAGACATTACCCTAACCCGATTGCAAACACATAACAAGCAAGAAATGAACTCCAAATGTTTGTATAAAAGCATAAGACCAGCGCAAAACCACAAAGCAAAAGATTTGCTTCCCGGTACGACTAACTCGTATTGAATGAACGAGCAATCGTTTAGGATGATAAAATTTCGGAATACAACTCCAGTTCTAACGCATCCAAAAGGCATGGCAAAAACCATATAAGGGTGCATTGAGCACTAGCCATCTAATATCACATCTTACCCTTTTAATCCCATGAGTTTTAGTTGATTTAACATCTCATTTTTATCCCTAACGATGAACTAAGTGCTCGTAGTCCAAAACTTGTACTTGCTGTCCAGATTTTGTATATGAGCTTCGAGATGAGTGCTTCAACTCCGAGTGCTTCAAATCTTCACTAAATAACAATCAACATTTCATATTTTTAACTCTCATTATTCCCCAAACCGAATTTAACCGATAACCAACTAACTTTGAAAGGAGAAGAGAGGGAAACAACTTTTTCGAAAACTCAACAAGAATAAGGCAAGATGAGCAAGCTAAGATAGATAAGGAGTAAAATCTGAGATCTTACTTAAGTTTTCATAACCCATTTGACATTTTGAAAATAAGTTTTTCAAAATATCCTAATGACGACCAAGCTAGGGGTTTCTACGGTCAGTACAGCTCTGATACAAACTTTGTGAGGACCCCAGTTTATTTGACTTGTAATGCTTAGCCTTCCATTGACCCTAGCATCACAATTCAAATAAACCAAGCCTCAGGATATGTATACTTCCCAGAAATGTAGTATACACACCCCGTTACAAAATCAAGCATCAATTCCGTACACGAGAGGTTACAATATCAAAACTACATAAAATACAACAGATTGAACTTACAAGATAAATAACAAACTACACAGTGAAGCAAAAGCCATAAGATGGCGATAAATAAAAGAGCCAATTAGTGTGCCTTTACCCACAAGGCAACCAACCGGCCGCCAAGCTAGTCGTCAAACTGCAAAGACACATCTCACAAAGGGAAGCCCTTGGGGCTCACCTTCTTTCTCTGCAACAAAAACATTAAGCAAAGCATCCGAGTACAAAAATTATTTTTGTACTGCAAGACTGACGTGTAAGGGTATGAACTATAATTTAACTACATGCAAGCTTTATTTAAGTGGAGGGCTCTGGACTTATTTTTAGCAAAAGCCGTTTTCTTTTGCAATAATGTAATAGTTTGAAGGCGTTTTAACAATTCAAATTTTATTTGCGAAATAACAATGATCTGACAAGAAGTAGTAACATAAAGATATCCTGGAGATGACCAACCCAATGGCCATCAAAACAATAGTATGAACACCCGTTCATACCAACCCATCAAGTTTTAATTAAAAGGTTGTAGTCTAACTCACGAAAGACCTCCCCAAGCGTGTCCATAACCTAGGACGAGGCTATTCGAATAGTTTTAAACCCTGCAGGGGTGTACCAATATACCCACAATTTAGACCATCTTTCCACCAGCCACGGTTAGCACACTTCCTTTGGTATGCAGGCATGGCTAAGTCTAACAAGACATTTCCAATATTGTGTATTAACTACGAGCCGCTCGTATGGATAGAAATCCATACGCTTACATGGTAAAGCTGAAAAGATAACTACCCACTCAGGATAAAGCTTTTCGGACAACTACCATGCTCCCAACACCATCCCTCCTGCGACCTCCTGCGACCCGGAGCCAATACACGCCAAAGTACTAAGTCAAGAGAGGTCCCATATACTCTAGTGTGGTTAGCACGCAAGAATGCTTGGTTTAGTGTAACAAGATATTCAGTCCTTGTTGACTCGGGCACCATTCCAGTCACACCCAAAAATCACACCAACTTACCATTGTGCCCAAGTCCAAATCATTTTATTTTCAGTTTTTAGTTTTCACAATTAAACATAGCAAAAATGCTGAATCATAAAGTTATAATAATTTTTGTGTGATCAAAGTTATCGACTAAGTCGATAACCGCCCAATTCTACCGGTATCTAAGCATTGCTAAGCATCATTTCGCAATGACAAATAAAAGGCCCTAAATCATTCACCGGGCTCTAATTCACCAGTGAGAATAATATGTATAATATTCCTAAGGTAGTGGTAGGGGTGAACAATTTCAGGGCAACAATGCAATGGGATTAACTACCTCTAATCGACAAAATTAATCATTGACACAAAAGCATGCATACGTACGAGTAAAACAAAGTATTAGATTTTAAAAGTAATGGGATTGAGTGGATATGGTCAAACTGCTTGCCTTTGCTTTGCTAGAGATATTCGACTTGTTGCAGAGGATCACTCTCGATAACAACGTCATCTAACGATAAAAACTGCCAAAGCGAAAAACAGCGAATAAACACAGAATGCCAAAAGGTATCCAAAAATTAAAAACTCAGAAAATAGATTATGACTTTAGACAAATTTAAAGACACAAATTAGTGGATTTGGAGTTGACCTGAGTTAGTTATGAGTTATAGAAATAGAAATGAAGGCATAAGCTCTACTGTTGATTAGCTAATCAATTATTCAAATTTCGACTTATGATAACTTTTACCCTTCTAGATTAAATGCTAGTGGCTAAACATACTTTCTAAGTAATTTATTTTGGCACTTGATATGGCTCCATCTTACTGTTACTTGGCAGTACTGCATTCCAATTCTTGCATCTTATTTAGTTCTAGCTCTTTTGGATTAAATGCTAAGGGCTAACTAAATCAACATATCTTCTAAATACTTGTATGTGAAAAGGCATTAGCTTACTACCTTATTCAGGTTTTCCCTTCTGAAGTTTAAACATCAAATTGTTTACTCAAATGCTTGACTAAAGAGCCCTACTGTCAGATAGACTTTCACTTGACTAAATGAAGCAAGGAAAATTCTATCTGCTGGAGTGAGTCATGCTATTAACCCACTGACAAAATTACTTATCATCCAACACCTTCTCTGTTCAACATCTTTCTACAGGAAATTGCCTAAGTTAAATCGTTGTTAACTAGCTTCTTTACAAGTTTAAATTTAAACTTTTGATAACTCACTGAAGGATTCAATACACATTCAAAAGTTCTATTAGCATTTGAATTAGACCTCCTACAGGCAGGTCCTCCATAACAGAGAGAGGAGGACTTGAACACGTAATGAACTGGTTTACTGTAATCTCCATACAAATCTTAAACTCTAAATTTGCTAATTCATTTAGGTGACATAATGACATTTACACTATGTATTAGCAGCATTTGGTTTGCTGTTATCAGAGGTTCCATGGTCTAGTGACACTGTGACAGAGGAGTTCATATACAGACAGAGAACAAAGGGAGCAGAACAGGGGCAGCTCGGGCCTAGTTTGTCGCCGGTGATGGAGCGGCAGCGAGGCGGCGGTGATGGCTGAAATGGACTTCCAGAGGGTTAGTGAGGCTAGAGGAGGCGGGTTTGCGGTTTGGGCGGCACTGTGGCGGGCATGCGACTGCAAGAGGCGGCCGGCCGTGAGAGCTACATGGCGCCAACAGTGTAGGGTGGAGTTGCAGCCAAATTGGTGTGAGCATGAACGTCCCTGAGGTATGTGGAGCACGCCGGAGGGGTCGATGGAGGAGGGGAGGCGCCGTGGTGAGCCGACGACGGGAGCCGTGGGTGACGCGGGGAGGTCACCGTGGGGAAGTCGGCGTGGAGGGATAGGGCGCAGGGGAGTGATGGGGGAAGGTAATGGGTGGTGTGGGGGTGCTCTTGGCGAAACTAATTGGACAGGAGCTCACTCTAGAGAGAATGGCGCTGGCGGTGGCGACTTTGGTCGGTTCCGGAGAAGATGACCGTGGAATGGTGCTGGGGTGGACTAAGGGCCAAATTTAATGGGGGTTGTTGATCCTAGGGAGTAAGGACACAAGGTGACGCGGTCTACAAGTGGAGGGACTCATCGGTTCGGCCGAAGCAAGGAGTTGAGGTTGCGGCCGAGCTCCGAATGCCGCTGGCCGTGTTGAAGATGCTTCGCGTTCCCGGTGTTCCGGCTACAAAGAGAAACAACGGAGATGAGGGATAGCAAGAGGAGATCAAGGCGAGATAGAGGTACAAGAAGATGAGGTCCGAAGCTCATCGGTGTGGCCGGGGAGCTCGGAGGTGGTGCCGCCATGGCCGACACTGGCATTCGGGGCTACGCTTGATTTGGAGCTCGGGGAGAGGAGGAAATGGAGAGGGGAGTTGGGGGAGATGGTGAAGAGGGTCAGAGGCACTCAGTGATCGGCTTAAATAGACAAGGGGGCGGAGCAAACCAAGAGAAGCGGTGGCATTTTCTTCGGAGCCGCCGAGGGAGGAAGACAGCGAGGCATGGGCGTGGCGACGCCGAAGGGACAGTGAGGTGATGCTGAGCGATGAAGGACTTGACCGGTGTTAATGCGCGCGGGAGATGCGGTCGAGAGCTGGAGAATCCGGGGGTGCGCGCAAAACCGGCGTGGAGTTCGGCGGTGCGCTAGAGCGGCGTGGCGGTGGCGAGTGCTCGGCGTGGGAGAAGGGTGCGCGCGGCGGGCCGAGCCGTCGTGGGTGAAATGAATTTGAGTTCCAGAATTTTCGGAAAAAGGCTGAGAGCTTTAGGTGATTATTTGACATAGAATTATGGGTTCGAAAATTATGAAAAATTTAGGAGAGGTTCTTGGTATAGCCTAGATTATTATGTAATTGTTTAAGAATTTTGTGTACTCTTGGATATTTTTCAAAAATTATGTTAAGTTCCTATTTGTAAGCATTGTTATTATTCTATTTGAGAGAAGTTTGCAAAAACATGTTTTAAATACTTCTTATTTTATTAACAGCGTAATTACACCAAGTGTGTATTTTTAATTATCATATTATGTTCAGGTTGTTTTGAATTATTAATTAGGTTTGTATTTATCATCTCTTATTTCAATTCATCTTAATTTCTTAATGAGTTTTAAATTTCAAAAATTTGATTCTCAAATTCTTTATTCAAACAAAAAGCCTTGCAAATAAAATCCAGAAAAGCAATTGTAAATAAAATCCATCAAAATTTTTAAAAAGATCACATTTTTACTTATTTTAAAATATCCCCAATTTTCAGGCTGTTACATCATCAAACTTTATTACTCCATCCTAAAACTTCCCAAAGGGAACACAAACCACAAGGTTGAAACAAATTTATTATAACAAGATTATGCTAAGCAATGACAATATCACAAGGCACGATATCAAAGACTACTTACGAAATTCGTCTACCCAACTGTTGGTGTTGCTCAACACCTTCTTCAGCGCTCATTAACAATTGATGATTGTACTAACCATGTGTGTTCATACGGTACTAATTCCATTTGCAATCACATAACCATATATAAACATAGATTCACATTTCACCTTTGTTCAGAAATTATTTCAAAACATGATTAAAGATTCACTAACATAATTTTCTATAAACAAGGTTTCACGAATCGATACACCAGCACCCATCTGGTCCTTTATACAAGTTTCAGCAATTTTAGCATACCAGGAAAAAGATAAATCTAGCTCTTATGTAAGATCTATAGGTTACGAACGGTTTGAAGCAGTCTTTATTTAACATACACCATGTATTAAATACAAGGATATTTCAAATTAATCAATTTCACTTTCATGGATGGTAGTTAAGAATAATTTATTTGCACCATGCTAATAACCCAACTTGGTAACTCATATCGTAACAATTTATTCGTTTAGTTATAACTTCTCATTTTAAGCATGGCAAGACATCACAAAAGGATTCTAACACTTTACTTCAGCAAAAGCGAGACTTCAAACCTCAACGCTTGAAATTATCCAAAAGAAACACATAAAACCAAAGCTTTCCCATGCAAACGAACTTACAGCGGGAAACTCTCACTAACCAAGCTATCAAACGAGTAAATGAATTATTCTTTTTCAATAAGAAAGAAGGAGCAACCATGAAAACATCAATCTTGCCAATTGACAACGATCACAAGTAGTAAAAGCAACTCGACAGTCGAAAAGCAATAATTGTTTCAGAGAACCAAGAGGGATCTATTGAAAACCATAAACTATCATGAATCACAAACCCAGGAGAAATTCATCAACCACCACAGGATAAGAATTGCCAAATTCAGAATTCAAGAAATAGAACAACTTACTAAAGCAACTCACGCTTAACAACTGAAACTTTGGTACTCGGGGTAACTACTCCTCTAACCACGTACTGCGAACAGTGGTGTAACCTGGTGAATCCCAGAGTAACAACCACGACCTCCACTTCTTGTCATCCGTTAACAACAAGCTTCACCAAAATACTCAATTATGAATATACAAGATCATCTCATGACAATCATAGTATTAGTTCATATTAACAACAAGAACGATAGTACAGAAGCAATTCAAGAACAGTTCAACATGATGAAACACACCACTAGAAATACGAATACGATGGATTACCCAAACCCCACCTACTGTGCACAGTGTGTCATTTTAATAACTTAATTACCACGGACCTAAAGCCCGCTCTGATACCAACTGTAACACCCCGACTATTCGGAAGCCAAGATGTCACCTAAATCATCTAACATACATCCATAATGCGGAAGAATTTGAATAATATCAGCTAACGATATAAATAAATCACTATTTAATAGAACCATGGCATGACATTAGTCTGAATTCAAGCAAGTGTAACGAAGGATGATCGAAGATCACAAGCAATACATAATCAATCATAACATGGAGAAGGTATCCTTCCTTCACCATTTAAATTTATTTAATACAGTTCATCACTTAACGAATGAAAGATAGAAACTAAATCATATTGTTGAACTTGATTATGGTGAATTGCAAGATTAGTGCGTGTCTACTCCCTCCCGATAGAGCCAGAATCACCTAAAATAAATAAACAAAGCAAGAATGAGTCCGTGACTCAGCAAGTACAATGAATAAATGAACATACCACAATTACGAACAAGACCTCATCATTGAAGAATGCGAACATACCCCGAATGAGTGTATGGATGAATAGAATGAATGGATTTAATGAAAAGAATGGACTGCACACATGCTTATACCGGTATAGCTAGTGACACACCCGTCGATGTTCACTTAAGCCCGTATTTATCGAAATACGGGGATCCAAAATACCGTATGAAGAACGTTTCATACGGGTGTCCAAAACTGTCCACATTAGAATGGTGGGACTTCATATGCCCATACTGGAATTGATGGGACTTTAGACTCCACTCCCGTGGAGCTCCACTCCCGTGGACGGAACATGAACATGGATGCATTAATGAACATAAGTATTATGACTAATATCATCTGCACATATATGAAAGAACATACGCAAGGAACATAATCCTTGGAACCTCTTGTATTCCTTAATCTCCACTCCCGTGGGTATTCCACTCCCGTGGATGGAACATGAATATTGAAGCTTCTCTCATATCAAACAAAACACAATACTAAACATCGAGCATCCAGTATTTACAAATCACACAAAAGTCAATGTACTTGCCTTCAGGGAAGCGCTGCGGTAGTAGGCAAAGAAGATGTCCCTAAACTCGAAGCCTCTCTGCCTACACAAGTAAGTACTCGAAATAAATACAACATACAACAGAGCGCTTCCATTAACGTTCTACAACGCCTTCCCGACAATCCACAATTAACTATTTAGCTCTAATCTGAAAACAGACTACTCGTGCACAACCCAAATGGACAGCAGAACGGTAAAAATCATATCTATTGGTCTGGAACTCGGAATGAGGTGAGACCAATTTCTATGGATTCTTAACTGACATCTCTACAATACTCTAGTTGACAAGGTAAGCCAATTCGACAAATTTAATTTACTGACAGATAACTGAAACAACAGAACAGAGTCTGTCTACACAAATAAGACAGCAGTATGAAAACGATCATAACTTTTAATCTACAACTCCGAATTGAGCGTTCTTTAACAATATCAAAATCTAAGACCAAGGCCTACAATAACCTAGTTGGGTGAAAGCCCTGAATTTTCCATTAATACACTCATATTTTAGAAGATAACTTGACAGTTTATTCTCGTCAGGATTCTGGACAGCAGAGACGAAAACTAACATAACTTTTTATTCGTACATCAGAATTCAGTGTTCTTGGCGGTCACCGAAAGCTAAGAACAAGAAATAACTAACTCTAGGAGATCAACTCTTCGGATTCGGACTCTAACTAGTCGAAACAGGCCACGCAACAATCTGGACAGAAACTTAAATAATCGCAGCAGGACTTCAATCCAACGAACATGGCATCAAACGCTCCTACTAAAATCCAATCAGCGAAGATAAAGAACCATTACCCTTGTAGAACCCTAGGAAGACGCTGATAAAACACCCCGAAGAAGATCCCTTCTCATCTTCTCTTTTCTCCCCTCTTTTCCCCTCTTCTTCTTCCTCCTTGCGGCAGGCCAAAAGCAGGAAATCCTCCGGGAGGTGGCAGCAATGGAGGGATCATCTTGAGAGGGGGAGGTGGAGGCACCAAGGGAGGGAGAGGGCGGGAGGTGGCGGTGCCAAGGAAGGGGTGAGGGGAAAATTTCGGCCAAGGGGAAAAGGGAGGGGTGGCTAGGGTTAGGGGTGTGTGGGGGCGCATGGGCTTTAGGCCCATGATGCCTCCCCCCTCTTGAGAAGGACCGGCCAGCCCACCTGGGCCACAGCCCAGGCCCAAGTTGCCGTGAAAAACCAGTAACCCCCCTCTCTTTACAAGATCTGACGAAGAAAAATTCCCCCGAATAAATTTAATCGCTACCGATTAAATTATTTTATTCCGATAGTTGATCCTCACACTTTCGGGATATTACAAATACCCCAAAATATATTCGAAAGGATTTAACCGGGAGAGAATAAGTAGTCGGGAGAAGGGTTCTTTTAGAAAACCACCAAATCAGGAAACGAGAGGGGTTTTTTCGCATTTAGTTGGCAACTCGGGCCCTGGGCCTTGGCCCATGTGGGCTGGCCGGCCATAGGGGGGAGGCGCCACCCCTCCCCAAACCCTAGCCGCCTCCCCATCTCCTCCCCTCCACTCCCACCTCCCCATTGTGGCCGCCACCTCCTCACCCCCCCTCCTCCAACCGGTGCCCCAACCTCCTCCTCCCTACCTCCCCTCCACCCCCATTGTTGCTGGCCAAAGGGAAGAGGAAGCCCCATTGCAACCGGCCAAGGAGGAAGAAGAAGGGGAAAAGAAGAGAAGGGAGAAGAAAAGGGAGAAGAGAGGGAAGAAAGGAGAAGGAGGATCTTCTTCGGGGCCTGTTTGTCGTCGTCCAGCACGTCGTCAAGGGTGGGAGCGTGGTCCCAAGGGCAACACCCTCGTTGTGTCCACCGTTCTCGCTCGGTTGAGGCAAGTATTCGGGCTATAATATATGTATGCTTGCATGATATGATTGTGGTGTATCTTGATCGTATAGCCATGCATGCACATTTATGAGATGAGTTCTTATTTATTTTGATGACTGCTAGTTATGGTTAAAGGTTCTTTCGCATGTTGTTATTGCTTCCGTGCCAATGAGAATATGTTGTATTCCTGCATATGAAAATGTTATCATGGTGCATATGCATGTTGAGAGCATACAGGTGCCTTGGTCACGTGGTGACCAAGCACATCTGATTGAGTCCCGTCATGTAGATGACGGTCTTGAGGTCCCCACATTCGTGGAATGAGGGCTGATGAACAAAGAGGTCCACATCATTAAGATGATGGGCAAAGGTCCCTATACATGTGGTGTATAGGCTATTGGTCCCTGTGCCAGAGGGCACAGGCAAGGGTATACAGCGACGGTTGTATACCCCGCATTACCGGTAAAATGGGAAAAGAGATAAAGTTCAAAGGAGCATTGCATTGGTTGCATATCATGAGTTAAATGGCTATGTTTAGTGTGATGTTAATTGAGGATCATCGATGCTATGTTTGTGTTCTTGTTTATGGCCTTGTTGATACTTGCTGAGTCTTTAGGCTCACCCTTGCTTTAATGTGTTTTAGGTACCAGAGGCAGGAACGACATACATGGGAGGGAATAGAAGTTGTTGCACTCACTACCTCACACTCTTAAGGCGTTTGCCACTTAGCACCAATTTAGAAATAAATAAACTATTTGGTTATCACCATATATGGTTTTGGTTTGAGTATCGATTATTTGTAATAATGAGGTTGCGATCTTCGTATGTTCATTTGATTATCATGCATGAATGAGTAGACTTGATTATGAGAAATATTGTTAAAGGCCATGTTTTATTGTTGAACTCTCAGTATAGCTGTTTAAACAAAGAAGATTCTGCCAAAAATTGGTAGTTTGTGCTAGAATAGTATAATTCCAGTAGCATTCCAGGCTCTTTGAGAGTTGGGGTGTTCTGATTGGTATCAGAGCGGCAAGAGGTCCGTGGTAAATAAATTGTTAAATTGACACACTGTGCACAGTAAGTTGGGGATGGGTCAAGCATTGCATTTACGTTTCCATTGTATTGCTTTAATCATTTCTGATGTGAAATGGGTATGAATACTTATGGGTTGCCTTTAAGATTGTTATATTTGATGATAGTAGATGATGAGAGGGTAAGCTTGTGGTTTTAGCCTTGGGCTGCCAGGATTGCACCACCATCTGAGTTTCTTTGGGAAGGTTATTGTCTTCCTTGAGTTGGAATGGTTATTCTTGGTCTGACCCGGTGGATGAATTCTCTTGGGTCAGTGGTTATTTCAGTTGATGAGTGTTCATCGGTTGTTGTTGACTTGCCGAGTGTGAGCTATCTTTGCGACTTGCGAACGTTCTTTTCTTGAGAATCTTACCTTTCCTGTTGATGAACGTGACCCGGGTGTCTGTTTGGTATTTTGGATATGGGAATTATCTTCCACAAAGTTCATTGAATAAAGTTTTGATTCTACTTATTTCTTTTGGAGTAGATGGAGTGTTGAAATTTAGACCCTCTTCGTAGAGAAAGAGAGTGTCAACTCTCTTTTGCAATGATTTGTTGTGTTAAGTGAGAGTTTGTAAGTATGCGAGATAATTGATAGCGGTTGTGATGTCAAGTTGGATTAGTGGCAAGGTGCATGATTAGCCTTAACTAGTGTCTTTGGGAGTGAAATTGATTAAGTTGATGTTGTCTTCTACCAGTTCTTGATGAACTGTATATGAGTAGTGACTCAGAGTATGTCCACACCTATGTGGAGTCAAAAGAGATATCAAGAAGTATGGAACATTGATGAATTAGTCTGGTCATTAAAAATCGTTAGGTTGGTAAATTTGTTGGGTTCTTTGGTTCCCATGGATTAATTTAAATGTGTGGAAAGGGAAACTAGAGGAAATGCTAGATTTACATATTCACTAGTATGATTAGTTATTGGAATTGTGTACAACCGGTTGAATGGATTGAATATCGGTGGATCTAGAATTTATGGGAGGAGTTCTATGTGGTTCTTCTATATAGGATGACACGATGAATTGGGTTATAGTGTTGTTGAGTTATAGTGTTGTTGAGACTTTTGATCGATAGAAGATTTCGATTTGTGAAGTTTTAGTGTATTTTTGCCAAAACTCAAATATGAGGAGGAATAGTTGAATATGTGTTTGTTAATATCCATGTGATTTGGGAAGGAAAGTAGGTAGCAATTAGATTTCATAATGAAGCCAGTTGATAACAACAATGGTTGTAGTATAACTGTTGTGTGTTGAAGTTTGATGTTGAGCATCGCTAAAAGTTGAATTGATATGATATAATAGGTGGCTTATGCCCACATGATTGTGAAAATATCGGATGATAATGTGTCCTTGATGAAAGATTTTTGGGTAGGACTTTTTCAATTGGGTGGTAGACCCCTTCCAAACTTAAGAAGTAGATGTAGTGGGGTAGTATGGATTTGGTATACACTCGTTTTGAAGATGGGATGAAAAGGAAGTATGAAACAATGTGGTGAAACTTTGGAGGCTTTCTAATGAAATAGTTGATGACAAAGATTCGTGTTCAGAGTGTATTATTCTTGATGTTAGTAAGATTATCTGCGAGAGATGATGACTTGTGTGTGTGGTGATGATTCTTTTAGAAGTAAAGTAAATTGATCGTCTTTCATAATTTGGATTTAGTAAAAGTGTTTCGAGTTTTGCGGTTGTGATTATTTGGACCTCTTGAGTATTGTGGTGATTGAGTTTGATTCGAGCAAGTGACATGTCGAAAGCATTTTATTGGTTCTTAAGTGGTTCCTAGGATTTGGGTTTTAAGAGCCTATCATGTTTAAGCTAGCAAAGTGATGCAGTATAAGTGTTTGAGATTTAAATCGTTTCGCATTTTGCAGTTTGTTTGAGTGTGCTTGAACCTTATGCAATTGTTCCATAAGGGTTTATCAATTTTGAAAGGGCATTACGTTTTTCTCTTTTGTGGTTTGGTATTCGCTTTCAGTAGGGCTTGAGCCCTCGACTGTTGACTTTCTCTTATATTTTTCGAGTTCTTTGCCTAAGTGACTATTTCCCTTGGTCCTGTGTTTACTTCAAGCAGTAAATGTCTTCATTGCTTTTTCTTCTGAGGAAGGATCCACCGATTCGTTTCACAGTGGTTTTCAAAGTGTTTATTCATTGTGGTTGTGAGATCTTGGATTGTAAGTTAATCGAGGAGCAGTGAAGGATGAACTAATTTCGTGTGTAATTCTTGGAGGGAATTTTATTTGTACAGAATGTTTGCTTTTGAGGCTAAACTGATTGCATTATTGCAACTATTAGAACCTATGAAGATTTGTGAACCAAGATCCATTGTTCAATTCGGGTGGAACATTAGAATTTTTGAAAGGATGGGAATCTTGATCAATGTATTTGTAACACCCTGGCTATTTGGAAGCCAAGATGTCACCTAAATCATCTAACATACATCCATAAAGCGGAAGTATTTGAATAATATCAACTAATGATATAAAGAAATCACTACTTAATAGAACCATAGCATGACAATAGTCTGAATTCAAGCAAGTGTAACGAAGGATAATCGAAGATCACAAGCAATACATAAACAATCATAACATGGAGAAGGTATCCTTCCTTCACCATTTAAATTTATTTATTATAGTTCATCCCTTAACGAATGAAAGATAGAAACTAAATCATATTGTCGAACTTGATTATGGTGAATTGCAAGATTAGTGCGTGTCTACTCCCTCCCGATAGAGCCAGCATCAATGATCACCTAAAATAAACAAACAAAGCAAGAATGAGTCCGTGACTCAGCAAGTACAGTGAATAAATGAACATACCACAAATACGAACAAGACCTCATCATTAAAGAATGCGAACATACCCCGAATGAGTGTATGAATGAATAGAATGAATGGATTTAATGAAAAGAATGGACTGCACACATGCTTATACCGGTATAGCTAGTGACACACCCGTCGGTGTGCACTTAAGCCCGTATTTAACCAAAATACGGGGATCCCAATCCCGTATGAAGAACGTTTCATACGGGTGTCCAAAACTGCCCACATTGGACTGGTGGGTCTTACGTGCCCATACTGGAATTGATGGGTCTTATAATCCACTCCCGTGGAAGGCACATGAAACAGGATGCATGAACTGAAGTATGAATTATGAAAGACATCATATATATACTCATGTATATAACACATAAGAAAAGGACATAAATTTGAATATTCTCGTGGATATTAGAAAAACACAATACAGTCATCAAGCATGCATCATACTCCAAGCATACGAACATCAAAGTACTTGCCTTCCGCGAAGCGCTGCGCTAGTAGGTAAAGAAGATGTCCCTAAACCGAAGCCTCTCTGCCTACAGAAGTAAGTACTCGAAATAAATACAATATATAACAGAGCGCTTCTAATAACGTTCTACAACGCTTTCCCGATAACCCACAATTAACTAGTTAGCTCTAATATGAAAACAGACTACTGAGGCACAACCCGAAACTGGACAGCAGAACGGTAAAAATCATATCTATTGGTCTGAAACTCGGAATGAGGTGAAACCAATTTTTATGGATTCTTAACTGGCATATCTACAATACTCTAGTTGACAAGGTAACCCAATTCGGCAAATTTAATTTACTGACAGTTAACTGAAATAGCAGAACAGAATCTGTCTACATAAATAAGACAGCAGTAAGAAAATGATCATAACTTTTAATCTACAACTCCGAATTGAGCGTTCTTTAACAATATCAAAATCTAAGACCACGGCCTACAATAACCTAGTTGGGTGAAAGCCCTGAATTTTCCATTAACACACTGATATTTTAAAAGATAACTTGACAGATTATTCTCGTCAGGATTCTGGATAGCAGAGACGAAAACTAACATAACTTTTTATCCGTACGTCGGAATTTAGTGTTCTTGGCGGCCACAGAAAGCTAAGAACAATACCTACAAAACTCTAGCAGATGGACATCTCAAATTCGGCTTCCAAGATCACGAAACAGGCCACGCAACATTCTGGACAGAACTAACTTTTTAATCGCAGCAAATCGATCTAATCAATTATGATCCAAATCACCTCTACCACTAATCAAACGATGAGGATTGGCATTCGTTACCCTTGCAGCAACCAGGACGCCGATGGTTGATCCACGAAGATGTTCCCCTCCTTCTTGATCAGCCAATTCCACGAAACACCGCTCCTACCTTCGCGAGAAGCCGGCAACGGGGATATCGGCACCAAGGGACAACTCCGGGAGGTTGGGGTGCTGCACTAGGGGCTTGGGGCGGCAACAATGGAGGTGGAGAAGGGGCTGCAACCAGCAGGGGGAGGCACAAGATGGAGAGGGAAGGGGAGAGGTGGGAGGTGGCAGCCAAGGTGGGGAGGAGAGGGGGGAAAAGGCGGCTAGGGTTTTGGGGGAGGGTGGCACCTCCCCCAATGGCGGCCAGCCTCATGGGCCAAGGCCCAGCCCAGTTGCAGGAAAATGCGAAAACCCCTCTATTCTCCTGATTAAATGTTTTTCCAAAAGAAACCTTCTACCAATTAATTATTTTCTCCCGAAAATTATTTCTAGCACTAACAGAGAATTACACTAATTCTCCCTCAATTTGAATTGCATTCTCAAATGAAAGTCGGGATATTACAGTATTAGAGTGTCACGATTGAGTACCTTGCATGGTTGTGCAGATGAATTATGATGGTGTTGTAATGAGAGTAATATTAGCGAAGCAATCTGATCGTTAAAGTGACTAATGAGGTAGACGGGATGGTTGGATTATTGCCAGGAAAGACTTGGACTTAGTAAGTAACTCTTTAAGAGTTAGAATCTTTATAAAGATAATTGGGTCAAGAAGATGTTTTCATGTTGATGTTAGTGCGCGAGTATGTATGGACTGTGAGAATTTTAGGGGTTTTAATCAGAGGTTTTCACTATCTTCTTTATGAGAAGTTCGTTGCAAGAGTCTTGGAGGTTAAATTTGGGCTTTGCATTGTTATGCTAGAACTTTGATCGCCCAATGATAATGTGAAGAAGAAGTATAAGGGTGGATTTCGAATAGTGGGATGATCATTGATAGAAAACTTTTGATGAAATACATGAGAATATGTGATGTGAATTCGAGTTGTTCATTTTAAGGATTGAGGTAACGTGATTAAGTGTGAAGATCCATTTTGGGATGCATCGAAGTTATCTATCAAAGTAATTGCATCGGTAGAGGAGTTGACTAGAGTATTGTTTACGTAGGGTCGATAGAGCCTCTATTCAGAGGTGTGGTTGATGTATTTTGTTTGAGCATAGCGTTAAGAATGCCAAGTTAAGAGAGATGGGTTAGGGTGTTATGCGATGAATCGGGATTCCAAAAGTTGAGAGAAATTTTATTTCTAAAGGAGAAATTGAGAAAAGATTGTTCCTCAGTCTTGAAACGCTCTCCTGATTCTTGTATGAGCTATGAGTTTATGACGCATGTCTTTCGCAAATTGGGTTTGACTTTATGTTGGCATGTGTGGTTCTTATCTGTTCAGAAAGAATAAAAGAAATGGTGGATTTGGATATTCGAGTGATTTCTCTTTTGGCGAACGTGGTGTTTATTTGCAAATTTTCTAAATTGAAGGTGGAAAGATTTTCGTGATAAACCTTCGATACTGAATTTGATTTTTTTAGTACCGAGTTGGTAACGTTTGGTTGCGATGAGAGTCCTTCATTTTCAGTTGGGCTATGTCGGTAAAAGAGTGTGTTTAAAGCGAGTTATGTTGTGTGTTTCTGGTTAAAGGAGGTGATCCTTGCTTTAGTGAGGAGTTTTTTTTTGAAAAGGTGGAACACGAGTTCTGTGTTCTATGCGCTTGTTGCGTGGTTCGGTACCACTGGGGGAGGTTGCCCCAAGGTACATTGGGTTGTTTTCACTAGTTGGCGTATCGCTAGGACTGTCTCGAGTTCGTGCGCGGAGTACGTAACGTCTTGTCTGTTCTGCTGTGAGTGAGCACCTGGGAGATCTAGAGTTTGAGGTTTCGTTAACAACGTTGACCATCGAGTAAGATATTACCTTCGAGTCTCGTCTGATGAGTGTACCTGGAGTACCGGGTTGAGTGTTAGTTTAGACGGCGTGTTACGTCGTGGTGTTATGGTCGCGTCGATCTGAGCGAGAAGAGACTTGGGAGGTAGTCTCGCATGATCAAGCTTTAACCAAAGTTGTTTATGTCGGGTACAACTTGTTGGATATTAATTTTCAGTTGTGGTTTTTGTTGTTTTGCGAGTAGATGACAAGTAGAATTCGGGGTCGAATTCTGTTTAAGGGGGGTAGAATGTAATACCCCAAAATATATTGAAAGGATTTAAGGGAGAGAATAAGTAGTCGGAGAAGGGTTCTTTTAGAAAACCACCAAATCAGGAAACAAGAGGGGTTTTTCGCATTTAGTTGGCAACTCGGGCCTGGGCCTTGGCCCATGTGGGCAGGCCGGCCATAGGGGAGGCGCCACCCTCCCCAAACCCTAGCCGCCCCTCCCCATCTCCCTCCACTCCCCAACTCCCCCATTGTGGCGCCACCTCCTCACCCCTCCTCCTCCAACCGGTGCCCCAACCTCCTCCTCCCTACCTCCCCTCCACCCCCATTGTTGCTGGCCAAAGGGAAGAGGAAGCCCCATTGCAGCCGGCCAAGGAGGAAGAAGAAGGGGAAAAGAAGAGAAGGGAGAAGAAAAGGGAGAAGAGAAGGAAGAGAGGAGAAGGAGGATCTTCTTCGGGGCCTGTTCGTCGTCATCCAGCACGTCGTCAAGGGTGGGAGCGTGGTCCCAGGAGCAGCACCCTCGTCGTGTCCACCGTTCTCGCATGGTTGAGGCAAGTATTCGGGCTATAATATATGTATGCTTACATGATATGATTGTGGTGTATCTTGATCGTATAGCCATGCATGCCTGTTTATGAGATGAGTTACTATTTATTTTGATGACTGCTAGTTATGGTTAAAGGTTCTTCCGCATGCTGTTATTGCTTCCGTGCCAATGAGAATATGTTGTATTCCTGCATATGAAAATGTTATCATGGTGCATATGCATGTTGAGAGCATACAGGTGCCTTGGTCACGTAGTGACCAAGCACATCTGATTGAGTCCCGTCATGTAGACGACGGTCTTGAGGTCCCCACATTCGTGGAATGAGGGCTGATGAACAAAGAGGTCCCCATCATTAAGATGATGGGCAAAGGTCCCTATACATGTGGTGTATAGGCTATTGGTCCCTGTGCCAGAGGGCACAAGCAAGGGTATCTGATGACGGTTGTATACCCGCATTACCGTAAAATGCGAAAGAGATAAAGTTCAAAGGAGCATTGCATTGGTTGCATATCATGAGTTAAATGGCTATGTTTAGTGTGATGTGAATTGAGGATCATCGATGCTATGTTTGTGTTCTTGTTTATGTCCTTGTTGATACTTGCTGAGTCTTTAGGCTCACCCTTGCTTTAATGTGTTTTAGGTACCGAGGCGAGAACGACATGCATGGGAGGGAATAGAAGTTGTTGCACTCACTACATCACACTCTTAAGGCGTTTGCCACTTAGCACCAATTTAGAAATAAATAAACTGTTTGGTTATCACCATATATGGTTTTGGTTTGAGTATCTGATTATTTGTAATAATGAGGTTGCCAGTCTTGGTATGTTCATTTGATTATCATGCATGAATGAGTAGACTTGATTATGAGAAATATTGTTAAAGGCCATGTTTTATTGTTGAACTCTCAATATAGCTATTTAAACAAACAAGATTCTGCCAGGCTCTTTGAGAGTTGGGGTGTTACAATGTTGTTCTTGTTATGTTTCTAATTAATTTCAGTTCATCTACTGTTCCATTTGATTTTGGAACATTCCGTTCTTTTGTTAGTAGTCAATTTGTTGTTCAACACCATTTGAGCATGCATCATTTTATCCACCACCTGTTATTTACTCACCTGGGTCAATCTTCACAACTGGTCAAATCTGCCGTAGCATCAACACAAACATCCTTGGGGTAGACTTTGGGTAGAGTTGGTTGTGATAAACTCTAGAAGGTTGGGTGTTATTTTGGGAATGGATGGCTGTCCATTCAATCCACATTACATGGCTTAATCCATTGGTACATTCCGCTGATCCAAATATCCCAGTCATCTCCCTCTGTTTGATCAAGATTGGTTGGTTCCAATTCTTCTCGCGTACCCTTGCCTCCGTGTACTTCCTCTCTTTGTTGATTGTAACCGTTAGGATCTCCTTTGTAGCTCCTAACCATCAAATCTCCACCTTTCTAATTAGTCTTGACCATTGGACCTCCCTTTTTGAGATCTAACAGTCAGGACCCTCTCGTTGGTACATCCTTTGGACCTCTGATTTTTGGATCTCCTCCAGTAATACCACTTCTTGCCGTTGGTACTACCGTATTCCTCTCTATTCTTTAAATCTCCGTGTCCTTGGATCTCTTTACCTATTGGGCTTCCTTGTCCTTCGATCTCATCTTAACCGACTAGACCTCCTTTGAGCAGGTCCAGGCCATTAAGATTTCATTTGGTTCCATCTAAGCTAACCAATCTATTTCCAAACTTGGTGGTCATACTTGCTAGACTTGGTCATCCTCATTTTCCTGCCACCTAAGTGCTTTGTGCATTTAATACAAGTCATATTGCATTAAATACGGCCATGTACGTGGCTTTCACCTGAATGTGGTCACTTAGTGGCACCATTGTTATCTTTCCTTGTCCCTCTCTTAACAACACTCATTGTCCTACTCTTTTATCCCTAACCAAATTGGTGGTGACACTTGCCTGTCACTCACCTATTTGTTGACCAGCTTAATCTTGGAGCCCGAGTCTTTTCTAAAATTGATTTGTGGTCGGGCTATTATCAAATCAAGGTTAAAGCTGAGGACATCCCAAAAACAGTCTTTTCTACTCGTTACGGGTTATACGAGTATACTGTTATGTCTTTTGTTCCAACCAATGCTCCAGCTTATTTTATGAATCTTATGAATTCGGTGTTCATGGATTTCTTGGATAAGTTCGTTGTCGTGTTTATTGACGACATTCTTATTTATTCCAAGTCCAACAAAGACCATGAACAACATTTGAGACTTGTGCTGGAAACACTTCGTAAGCACCGGTTATATGCTAAGTTTAACAAGTGTGCTTTCTGGCTCAAGCAAGTTGCATTTTTGGGGCATGTGTTATCCGAAGGGGGTATCGCTGTCGATCGAAGCAAGGTACAAGACATGTTGGATTGGAAACAGCCCAAGAATGTTCCTGATATTCGAAATTTTCTTGGACTTGCGGGTTATTACCGTAGGTTCATTGAAAATTTCTCCAAAATTGCAAGACCTCTAACTCAGCTTTTGAAGAAGGAGAAGAAATTCGAATGGTCAGCTAAGTGTGAGGAGAGTTTTCGGCTTTTGAGAACTCTCTTGACTAAAGCTCCAGTTCTCACTCTTCCAGATATTCATAAGAGCTTCGATATTTATTGCGATGCATCTCGCCATGGACTTGGCTGTGTGCTTATGCAAGAAGGCCGAGTTGTGGCATATGCATCTCGGCAGTTGCGACCTCATGAAGTCAATTATCCTACTCATGATTTGGAATTGGCTGCCGTAGTCCATGCATTAAAGATTTGGCGACATTACCTTCTCGGTAATCGTTGTGAGATCTATACTGATCATAAAAGCCTTAAGTACATATTCACTCAAGCTGATTTGAATATGAGGCAGAGAAGATGGCTTGAATTGATCAAGGACTATGATATGGGTATTCATTATCACCCAGGCAAAGCCAATGTTGTGGCGGACGCTTTAAGCAGAAAGTCACAGTGCAACTGCAAGTCCTCTCTACCTGTGGCCAAGGACTTGTGTGCTGATTTTCGGCGCCTAAGTCTCGAAATGGTGAGAGGAGGTTTTCTCGCTGCATTACAAGTGGAGCCTACACTAGAAACTCAGATTCTGGAGGCCCAGGAAACTGATGCTGAAGTAGCTGAGATCAGGGAGAATTTGAAGGCAGGCAAAGCCAACGAGTTTTCTGAAGATCATCGCGGTATAATTCGATATCGCAATCGCTTGGTGGTACCTGCAGATCCTCAAATAAGAGGGCTAATCCTTAAAGAGGCTCATAATTCCAAGTTCTCTTTACATCCTGGTAGTACCAAGATATATCAGGATTTAAAGAAAACATTTTGGTGGAGCCAAATGAAGAGGCAGATTGCTCAGTATGTTGCTGAATGTGATATTTGCCAGAGAGTTAAAGCTGAACATCTGAAGCCAGCCGGTACCCTTCAACCTTTACCTATTCCACAATGGAAGTGGGAAGAGATCGGCATGGATTTCGTTACCGGTCTTCCAAAGACTCCGAATGGATCTGATGCCATTTGGGTAATCATTGACCGTTTAACGAAAGTGGCCCATTTTATTCCTCTTAAAACCATCTTCTCTGGCAAACAGTTAGCAGAACTCTATATTGCTAAAATTGTTTGTCTTCATGGTGTTCCCAAGGTCATTGTTTCTGACCGTGGCCCCCCAGTTCACTTCCCATTTTTGGAATTGCCTTCATCAAGCTATGGGGACTGAACTTTCTTTCAGTACTGCATATCATCCTCAAACTAGTGGTCAAACTGAGAGGGTGAATCAAGTAATGGAAGATCTTCTTCGAGCTTATGTGCTATCCTATGGCAAAAACTGGGAGAAATCTTTGCCATATGTGGAATTTTCCTACAATAATAGCTACCAAGCAAGTATTCAAATGTCATCTTTTGAAGCCTTGTATGGAAGAGCTTGTAGGACTCCATTGAATTGGTCCGAGTCTGGTGAAAGGTCCTTTTATGGTCCAGACTTGGTGGTAGAAGCAGAAGAGCAAGTTCGTCTGATTCGAGATCGTTTGAAAGTTGCACAGTCTCGTCAGAAGAGCTATGCTGACCATCATCGTCATGAATAAATGTAATACCCTAAAATATATTCGAAAGGATGTAACCGAGAGAGAATGAAATACTCCGAAAGCGAGAGAAGCAATTAATCGGGATAGAATAATTTAATCGGTAGAGATTAATTTAATCGGGGAGAAGATTTCTTTAGAAAAGCATCAAAGCAAGAAAAGAGAGGGGGTTTTCCGCATTTAGTTGGCAACCTGGGCTTGGGCCTAGGCCCATGTAGGGCTGGCCGGCCATAGGGGGGCGCCACCCTCCCCAAACCCTAGCCTTCCCCACCTTTCCTCTCCCACCCCCAACGGCCGCCACCCTCCTCTCCCTCTCCACCTCCCCTCCACACTCCCTTGCGCCCCTCTCCACTCCCCCACCACCTCCATTGCTGCTGGCCAAGGAGGAGAAGGAGCTCCATTGCAGCCGGCCAAGGAGGAAGAAGAAGGAGAAAGGAAGAGAAGGAAGAAGAAGGAGAGGGAGAAGAGAAGAGAAGAAGAGGGAGAAGAAGGGATCCGCAGCGGAAGCGTGGTGGTCATCATCCCCGCTGTGTACTCTCTTCGTTTCGGCAAGGGTAACCCGTGGTTCTTTGCTTTAGGTCATTTTCTAGTTGTCTAATTTTCGGATGTCAGTTCGTCGATATTCTGCAGCGGTAAAGTTTGTCGGTTTTGATTAGGTTAGAGGCAGATTTGGGTCTGGGTGTCTCCTAGAAAGTTGTAGCTATCGTAGTTACCTTTCATTGCCGACAAGAATCAAGTCATTCGGACTTCGGTAGCCAAAGTTATGAATTTATTAGTACTTCTGTGTTTCTGGAGAGAAGCTGATTTGCTAGTGTTAGTTAACCTGATAGAAGCGCTTATTTAGAGGGGTTTCCAGAGGGTCTCACCATAACAAAAAATGAGGCTAATCCTCTTAGCTTTCAGGAAAGATAAAGATCACTGAATTTGGACGAACGTAGAGAAAGTTATGATAGTTTCTTTGTCGCTGTCCAGAAACCCGACGTGAAATGTTTGCTCTGATTAAATAGATTAGTAGGTCTGGTAGATGGCCGAATCAGAGGGTCTCCCCAACTAAGTTTATTTAGACATTTCAATTAACTTTTCAGATTGTCCAAGATCATCCTATTTGGACTCCTGAGCAGAAAGTTATGAAATTTTGAAGTCTGCTGTCCGCAGTGACCGATCGCTAGAAATTAGAAAAGCTAGACGTGATAAGAAGATTAGCGATTTCGATTGTAATGTGATGTATGATTTTGGTCCAGTATGCTATTCTTAGTTTGGGGTTATCTTCTGGTCCAGGTGGCAGCGAGATCCCAAGGGCAGCACCCACTTCGCGTCCGCCGTTCTCGCGCGGTTGAGGCAAGTATTCGGGTTTATGTGTAGCATTGGTTGCATGTCATGATTGAGTACTGTTTGAGTGAATATTTATGACGTTGATAGAGGATGCTAATACTTTGATGCGTAATAACCATGCCGATTGATAGTGTGATAAGTATGATTAAAGATGGTGAATACTAGAGAAATGATTAATTGATATTCACAGTGATTGTTCAAGTTTGCTAGTATTATGATTAAATGTGCTATTCATGGGTGCTAGAATGCTATAAATATCAATGTTGTGGAATGCTAGAAGTATGAATAAGTTTATTCATGTATGATGTTGTTGTTGTTGCTTACATGTTAATGAGAATATGTTGAATTCTCGCATATGAAGAATGTTATCATGGTGCATATGCATGTTGAGCATACAGTGCCTTGGTCACGAGTGACCAAGCACATCTGATTGAGGTCCCGTCATGAAGATGACGGGCTTGAGGATCCCACATTCGTGGAATGTGGGCTATGAAATAAAGAGGTCCCCATCATTAAGTGATGGGCAAAGGTCCCTATACCGTGGTGTATAGGCTCTTGGTCCCTGTGCGAGAGGGCACGTGCAAGGGTATCAATGACGGTTGTATACCCCATTACACGGTAAAATGCGAAAAGGGATAAAGTTCAAAAGAGCATTGCATAGTTTGCATATCATGAGATATTTGGCTATGATTAGTGTAATGAGATTGTGGTTTCTGATGCTATGTTTGTGTTCCTGTTTATAGCCTTGTTGATACTTGTCGAGTCTTTGGGCTCTCTTGCTTTAATGTGTTTTAGGTACCAATGGCAGGAATGACATGCATGGGAGGGAATAGATGATGGATGCACTCACTACCTCACACTCTTAAGGCGTTCACCCCTTAGCTTCAATTTTAGAAATAAAATGAACTGATGATTATCACTCATAGATCGTTTGGTTTGAGTAACTGTTTAATTGTGATAATGAGATTGCCAGGTCTTGGTATGTTCAATTGATTATTATGATTGATCATGAGATTTTGGTTAAATGCTATGTTTTTTCATTGAACTCTCGGTATAGCTGATTAAACAAACGAGACTCTGTCGAAAAATTTGTAGTTTGTACTAGATTAGTTTACTTCCAGTAGCATTCCAGGTCCTTTGAGAGCTGGGGTGTTACAATAAAACTTTGAGGTAGATGATCATGTCTATCTTAAAGTGTCGCCAATGAAGGGCACTCATCGTTTTCAGGTGAAAGGAAAGCTAGCACCTCGTTATATCGGACCCTTTCGAATTATTGCAAAACGAGGGGCTGTGGCTTATCAATTGGAACTACCTGAATCCCTCTCGGCAGTGCATGATACTTTTCATGTGTCTCAATTGAAGAAATGCCTTCGTGTTCCTATTGAGGCAGCTGCTTATGAGCATCTTGATCTCCAACCTGACCTTTCCTATCAAGAACGACCAGTGCGTATCCTTGACGAAATGGAACGCATGACCAGAAATCGTACTGTCAAGTTCTTGAAAATTCAGTGGGCTAATCATTCTGAGGATGAAGCCACTTGGGAGCGCGAAGATCTGATGCAGATTGAGCACCCCCATCTCTTTGTTGTTTAGAGCTTGCCTTTGAGTCAAGAAAGGCAAGGTTAAACAAAGCAATGTAAATGAAGATGTAATAATAACACTATGCTATTATGTAAAGTTCTTCTTTACTATCTTTGAAGGAAATCAAGACAACGGGTGTCGGGTTTCTATTAAAATCATTTCAATTTCACTTTGTCCCATCTTCCATCTTTTCTAAAATCTCGGGGACGAGATTTTCTTGAGGAGGGTAGGTTTGTAACAGCCCCAATTTTATGAACAGTAACAAAATGCTTTATGAATAGTAATGAGGTGTTGTTCATAGCATCACTGTTCATTTTTACAGTTTGGGCAGTATGTTACAAATGAAAACCTTCCTTTTCTAGCCAAACATCCAAAGCCTTTTCAAAAATTTAAAGGGAATGCAAGCTAATACTTGTATTGTGACTGGGAAGTATTTTTATTAAAGCCTAGATAAATTATCTTGGCCAAAAATAATTTTGTTGAATTTTTAGAAATTATTTTGCCTTGAAGAAAAATATTTGTTTTTAAATGAACCTATTCGGGCTAAGGTAATTATTTATGTATTTTACAAAGTGAAACAGTGGTTTTTGAAATTTATTTGGGAAATATATCATCCCAGTAGCTTCCTGGAAAAGTTTCATGATTTTACAAATCTATTTACTATTTTTAAAAGCCCAGTCAAACTCTTGAGTATTTGAATAGGGCTTGGTCAATTAATCCGGTCTAAACCCAAACCCTAGCACTGTAGCGACTCGAACCCATGAGTTTGGGTCCAACCAGTTCATCTTGGTCCGGCTCAGTCCCGCTCGGGCGCGAGCACGAACTCTTCGCGTGCTGTGAGCCGTTGATCTCCTATTGAACGGGCATGGTTGCGATGCGGCGTGAGCTGTCCACGTATGCGCCCTAATCCCCACCGTTGGATCTAAATCAGACTGTCAAAGGAGGTGTATGCATTCGGATGACTCCGGATCCCCTCTCGATCCCCACCGTCCATCCCCAATCCAACCGCGCCGCCCTTTTCATTTTTGAAATTAAAGGCGCGCTTTCTTTTTAACCGTCGGATTCAAATCCTACGGCACCCCTTTTTACCGCGTGCCGTTAGGACCTGCTTTTCTTTGGGCCGTCGGATGTTAATCGTAGGGTCCATATCGTGTATGCATTCGGACCATCCGGTTCCTCCGTTGATCCTGACCGTAGAAAGTCCATCTAACGGTGCCGCGTCATCTCATCTAAAGGGTGACGTGTATCCTTTTTGATTGACCATTGGATTTCAATCCAACGCCCCTCTTTGAATGTGGACCCCCGAAATCCCGCAGAGCTCTTTTAAATCTCCACCGTTCGTTTCAGATCGCACGGCCCATATTAAACGATACCGATTAAAACCTTTTAACCCTTCTATTTATCGCAACCGCCCATTTCTAATCGGACGGTTGTTGTTCTTTCGCGATTTAGGAGGCGCGCACGACTGCGGCTGCCAGCGGGACCCGCATGTCAGAGAGTTCTTATCTTCTTCCTTGCCTCATGCGCGCCGCCATTTTCGTAAGCAGAGGAGAGGAATTATCCAAAGATTATGCAACTAATTTTTGGATATTTAGCCCTAAATGGACACCTCATCAACTCTAGACCCTTCTCCTTTGCCCTGTAGCTCAACCTCTATATATAACCCTAGCTTTTTGAGCTGCTGCCATTGTTGACCACTGGAGCTTGTCATCTTCCATTGCTGTCCAGTGGAGTTCCCTGCTTCTCCAATTTGTTCATCCATTCTAAACGCTGGTTCCATCTTGTAATAAAGATTTGACATCTTTTGTAGGTTAAACCCGAGCTTATTTCTCTATTGATCCAACTCGGTTTTAGGAACCTTCAGTGTTTTCCTTAGCCTGGTGAGTTAAAACTGTGAGTTTTGCTATCTTAAGCATCTTAGGGGCTTAGCAACTCACATGAATCATTCACGTGAATGTCAATAGCTCCAACTTGCTTTAAACTGAAAAGTTAGTTTTATAACTTTTCGGTCTTTCATATCATTTTCAAGGTTCTAGGGTTTCTCCTGTCAACTTATCGTTCTATTTAGGTCTCAACCAAACCCTAGTAGCATAAACCTTTGCTCTTTTAATTCTTGTTGTCATCTATTTAAACTTGTAGTAAAATGTTACCTCTTTCAGTTGTTGTCGGCTCAACCGACAAATTTTGAAATCTTGGTAGTTTTTGTAACCTGGCCGAATAGGGTTAGATCAGGGTTTCCCTAGGGTATTATCTACTCTAAAAATCAGACTAAGTTTCAATTTAACATCTTTTACTTAGTCTATTCATAACTAACCCAAAATCGCTCTCACATCTGTTTTCAGTTCTTTTCAAAATCTGAAAACTGCAACTTTGATCTAAACTCTAGTTTTTGTTATAAAAAAATTTGTATATGATAATATGGGTTATTATCACTATTAGGGTAGTTATGACTTAAGCATGCTGTTAATCATGCATTTCTTTATTGATCATACATTTTCTTTTATTCTATATTGGTTGTCAGCTTTGGTATTTATTGGAGTTTATTGTCTCTTATAGAATCTGGTTCTTCTGAGGCTTTTGACACTATTTCTGAACAACCTGAGCCTGCACAAGAAGTTTATTATTATCAAGGCAAGCATCCTCTTTGCACCATGTTGATCCCAAATTTTCTACAATAGCTTTTCTAAATACAGTAACATCTGTTGCATGCTATTTTTCTGAAAATACAAATATGGACTGTATTAGTTAGTTATGACCTGAGTAACATTGTGGATTACCTTAATTATGACCATATACTCAACCCTAGAGTAGTACCGTATACTATAATACATATTTTCAGAATTTGCTTAGACATGCAGTCTAGATAAGATTTAGTGTTTGACAAGATTAACTTGTCAAACAGGGGAGCAACAAATAAATTTCAGTTACTTCAATTCTTTGTCCAGTTTCTTTAAATCAGAATTGCATTTTAAATTTAAATTGATCTGGACAAGAGGATGCTAGTGATGGTGCTTTTGTGCACAAGATTGGGAATTGTGGTGGACTTGTCTAGACCAATTAAGGACTGAACTCTGACTATTCAATTCAAGTCTCCAACGTACTTCCACATGCAGTGTATGGGCGCTGTTTGGTTAAGTAAAGGGTTAAGACTATTGGGTTGGAAACAGGGGAGTAAGGATATGTGTATTGATCTTGTATGGCATAGATGCTTTGGTCTATAGACTGCATTTTATGCCATGTGAGCTTGTATGTCAATATCAGATATTCTTAGAAGGGTGAGGGCGTATATGTGCTCTGTCGCATGTACGTACCTTAAAGATGCCGATTGCAATCTACTATGGGTAGCGAACCCATCGCATTACTTCTTATGGTTGGATCGGCAATCCTGACGCAACATGTGTGCCCCGGTTAGACAGATGCTATCAGACGTTGTTTAAACGAGATCAGTTCATATATGGGTATCCAACTCAATAGTGTTAGCTTGTTGAAAAATACCAAATCTTAGTTTCCCCGGTCGGCATACCAAAGGAAGTATGTCATCATTCGGAGGCGTCCGAAGGCAACGGGCTGACTAAGTCGTGTGGGTAAAGATGTACACCCCTGCAGGGTATCAAACTGTTCGAATAGCCGTGTCCACGGTCATGGACTATAACTTGAGTTGATGTCACCTGTATAGAGTTTTGATTTAAAAATCTGGTTTTGATTTCTGGTTCAGCATGAGGGAATTCATGCATTGTATTGTTTACTTTTATTCTCATTTACTTACTGTTTTAATTCAGTTTGTTTCATTAAATTGCTTTATCAAAACTTAGCAATTGTAGGTTAAGGTGTACTGCTTTACGCAAAAGTTAACTAATAAGCCTTCCTGTTGCAACCTTATGCATGTATGAATTCTACTCCTTTGTATAGGTTCTAATACACCCTTTCTTTTATTAGTTTGTGTAAGTCTTGCTGAGTACCCTCCGTATTCAAGGTGCTATAACCTATTGTTGCAGGTGAGGACGGTTATCTTTATGAAGTGCCCGTTAGCATCGATCAGGATGACGCTAACGAGTAAAGCTATTTCTTTCCTCCACGCAATCGCCTGCGGGTGGATGGGGCCATTGGTGGATTTTGCGCTTAATTTTGCTTCCGCTGTTACTCTTTTGTAGTGACCAAGTCACTTAATATTGTAGTACTCCAACCGAATTGTAAACTTATGTTTAATTATGTAAATGTATGACTTGTATGTGTATGATGCAATGTTCTTTTAGGATATATGTGCAATGGTCACTGATCCTGGGAACCATTGTGAGACATATATCCGGGATACCTGAATACTGGGTTTGTTCCTTATTAAATTTATGCTTCTAGCATGACCTTTAATGAAGGAGCGGCACTGTTCCTTGATTAAGCGTTGTGTTACAGTGTAACTTTAATTAGGTACATTTCCAATATTCCGGGGCGTCCACAACCTAGAGGGCGTGCTACTGTTCATGTAAGCAGTAGCCCACGAATTTAGTCCCGCCCCGCTGGTTCTATTAGATGTGTGGCTCCTCATCCCCTCTTTAAGAAGGTCGCACCCCCTCTAGTTTTATTAGATTTTGTTTAGTTAAAAGTTAGCCTTGTTGCAACTTCATGTGTTGGCTTGTGTCGACTAGACCAACCATAATAGCGCTTCAAAATCCCAACTCAATTCAATATTTCAATCCCTATTTGCAATTTTAGATTGCTTTATCTTGTTCTTGCGTGCTTCTTCAGTGTATGCAGGAATCGACCTTCGTGGTCAGGTCATCTGGGTATTCGTGCACGTTTGATAACGACTTGTCAATAAGTTTAGTGATTGCGTGGTTTGGAGCCTTGCGTGTTCGTAGCCAGGATCGTGAGAGTTGAGCGACGACTACTGAACTTATCGTTCTCATCGAAAGATCGGGCCAACAAAAGGACCTTCGGGTTCATCAGGTGGTATCAAAGCTTCAGTTCATCGGTGAGAATTTTTTTCTTTCCTACAGTCCAAATAGCCAAAATTAAACAAAATTAGGTTTATTTCATCGTCCAAGCCAATTTGTACCTTTGCAATTTATTCTTTTTTAGTTTGCTTTATTGAATTGTCGTTGCATCGTCGAGTCGTTGTGCTGGGTGCTTGTCTAGATTGGTCTAGTTTTAGGGTTTCTTGTCGATCATCTAGCCTGTTGAAGAGACACGAAAAAACATTATATCAAATCGGTCCATTCGCCATCCCTCGCGCAGTCGTCGTCCCAAGGGTTCACGCGCGTGCATCAATCGATAAAAAAAAATCACCGAACAGTCGGGTTCATCGTCGTTGTCATCCAACAGCAAGCAGAAGCATTCATTCACAAAAAAGGATAGCAGATCGGTTTTTTTTCTTCTCAGGCCACCGCCTCTCGGGGAAAGCCGACGCCGGAGCCGTTGCTGCCTCTGCCGGTTCGGCGCCGCCGCAGCGGCACCACCGACCTACAACCGCCTCTGCAGGCCCTGTCGGGCCTGCGCTCGCCCGCAGGCTCCACCGGCCCGCGTCGCTTGGTTTTTGTTCTTCAGGTCGCAGCCGCATCAGGGTGCCGACGCCGCCGCCTGGGAAGCCGTCGAAGCCGCCGCCGCCACCGGGCCCGCCACCCGGGAACCGCCATCGCAGCCGTGCCACAAGGCGCTGCCGCCATCTTTTTCCACGCGCGCGCGCTTCCGCCGATCGGCCGCTCGCCGCGCGCGCCGTGGTCTCGGCTGCACCGCCGGCGTCTTTGTGGTCGCTGAGCCGCTTTGGCCGCCGCGCGCGCATCAATCGCCACCATTGGAGCGGCCGGCCCGCGCCACCACTGCCGCTCGTAGCAGCGCCCACCCCGCACCGGCCTTGCCACCGCTTTGGCCCTGCGCGCAAAGAACCGCCGCCGCCGGGGCCATCGCCGCGCCCCGCACCGGCCTTGCCGCCGCTTTGGCCCCGCGCGCAAAGAAACACCACCGCCGCTCAGGGAAACTGGAGCTGCTGTCGCCACCGCACGCGCATAAGATGGCACCGCCGCTTCGCTGCTGGCCGCCGCCACAGCCGCCGCTGCCTCCAGTCGAGCCGCCTCGACTGCCGGTCGCCGCCGCCGCCCAGGGCAAGAGCTCGTATGAGGACCCAAGTGTCTTTTGCTTTCGGTTGCATCAGGTGGTCCAAGTCTAGTAGTCTGAGGTTAATTAGCTTCTAAGGTCTTCAAAAAGAAGAAGAAGAAGGAAAGAGCCGAAAGAAAAAAAAAGTTAAAGTTTTTTTTAAAAAAGAGACGGGCATAGATAAAAACGACAAAGGCAGAGGACCAAAAAAAAAAGAAGAGAAGTCAGAAAAAGAAGAAAAAAAATCAAAGCTGCCTCTTTGTTCAGTTTGGTAGAGTCATCCATTGCTCGTTGGCGTTGATTGTTCGGTTTGGCCTTCCGTTGTTACTACTAGTCATTCTTGCGAGTTGTTCTAGCTAGGCTTAGTTTAGACTAGGATCAGCACTTGTGACTATTACTTTGAACTGCTATTCAACTTTGCATACTGATTTGAATAATTGCTACTCCCTTGCTACATACTAGCCTTCCGAACTCCACTTCCTACTTACTCAGTAGGTGCCGTTCCTCGCAATCGTTGGTCCGATCGCAAGTGAGAGTATCACGAACCAGCCACCGATTGTACCACTTCTTTGCTGCATTAGTAAGAACTTGTAAGAACTGGGTATAAGCTTGAGTGTGAGTGACTTGTGAAACTCCAGAACCTAGTAGTTCATAGGGACATATACACTGTAATCTGTTCTTTGTTTTCTACTAACGATGGCAGGTTCAGGGTCACAAGGGGAGAATAGCAGGCCCAATATTGAGGAAGATGCACCTCTCACGCCTGGCACGAAAGACATCATGCAACACTTTTCACGCTTGTTGAGTCAACATTCGGAGCGTATTGAGAGAGTGCTAGATCGCACCAATAACGATCTTGCTGCGATTGCTACACGTGTGGAGCAGCTAGAGAGAGCTCCTCCTCCTGTTGCCGCCCCCGCTGCTGTTGGCGTTGCACAACCACGCCGTAATCTATCCGTTGCTCGCTCTCGCTCTTGGGCCGATGAAGTGGAAGAAGAAGAAATGAACAACTACACTGCTTATACGGAAACAGATGGAATCAATGTTCACAATGATCGCAACCATCATCGGCTTCATCACAATCGTCAAGGTATGGGAAGAAATCAACGTGAGGTACGTGACCATAATGATGCAGTTGGTAAATTAAATTCACTATGCCATCTTTTGCTGAAAAATATGATCCCGATGCTTATCTCTTATGGGAGCTTAGAGTAGAAAAAAATTTGCTTGTCATGAATTCGCTGAAGATAAGAAAGTTAGGGATACTACTAGTGAGTTTTTTGATTTTGCATCTATTTGGTGGAGTGAATATTGTCGTACTCATCAGGACATACCTAGGACATGGAATGCTTTGAAAAGAGCAATGAGACATAGATTTGTACCTTCATATTATTCACGTGATTTGCTTAATAAATTACAACGCTTAAGACAAGATAGTAGTTCTGTAGAGGATTATTATCAAGAATTGCAAACTGGTTTATTGCGTCGTGGTTTAGATGAAACTGAAGATGCTAAGATGGCTAGATTTTTGGGAGGTTTAAACCGAGAAATTCAGGACATACTTGATTATAAATAATATAATTCTATCACTCGTTTGTTCTATCTTGCTTGCAAAGCTGAAAGAGAAGTGCAGAGTCGACAATCTCGCCCTCGGGGCAATTTTGGAGGATCTTTTGCAGGTCGGGCAAGTCAGCAACAACACGTGGAACCCTCCTCAAGCCGTGCGTCCCCTGCTGCTCCTTCCACTCTTGCGCATTTCCCTGATGTTAGCAAATCAGCAAATGTACAAGTCCCTACAAAAAGTGCTTCTTCTGTTGCTTCTACAGGGCGATCTATAGATGTACAATGTCACCATTGCAAAGGATTTGGGCACTTGATGCACGATTGTCCAAGTCAGCGAGCTTTACTTATCAAGGACAATGGTGAGTACACTTCTGCTAGCGATATTGAGGAAGAATATGTTTTGGTTGCAACTAACAATATAGGTGATGACACTGAGGAAGAACATATAAGCCATGAGGCAGTTGGCATGTACCAAAGCTTAGTTGTTCAGCGCATGCTCAGTGCTCAAATGGAGCTTGCTGAACAAAATCAACATCACACCTTGTTCCAATCGAAGTTCGTCATCAAGGAACATTCCTGTAAAGTCATCATCGATGGCGGAAGTTGCAATAACCTTGCTAGCACAGACATGGTAGAGAAGCTTTGCTTGACCACAACTCAACACCCTCATCCTTACTACATTCAATGGCTGAATTCTTGTGGTAAGTTGAAGGTGACTAAACTTGTGCGCGTACATTTTTCTATTGGATCATATCATGATTATGTTGATTGCGATGTCGTACCTATGCAAGCATGCTCATTATTATTAGGTAGACCTTGGCAATATGATAGATATACTGAACATCATGGTAGATCAAATTATTATACTTTCACTTATAAAGAAAAGAAAATCACTTTGCTTCCAATGTCTCCTGCTGCTATATTAAAGGATGAATTAGAAAGATCTGTGAGAACAAGTAAGGAGAACACAAAAGATGATCGTAAGATTATAGCTCCAATGAAATTAAATTGAAAGCACCTGTTATGTTAGCTACAAAATCTGCTTGCATTGACTTGGAACAACATCAATCTAAATGCTTTAGTATGGTTTGCAAAGAATCTTTGTGTCCTTTGAGAAGATATGCATGTTTCTTTGTTTCCTGTTGCTACTAACCTTTTGCAGGAAAGTGATGATGTGGTGACAACGATTGAGTCGAGGACGACTCCAATTCAAGAAAGGGAGGATGATGAGGACATCAAACCTAAGGATGCAACCACTGCTTCGACCTGCTGCACTGCATCCTCTACTTCAACAACATCTTCGCCAATAGGACTTTCGACTAATGCAAGACCATATTACCCAATTGAATCGAGCTACGTATACATACCATGGTGCTACATCTACATGCCATGGTACTATGTCTACAAGCCATAGTGCTACTGCATGTGCCAAGATGGATACGTTTTGGTCAGATCAGTTCGGAATCAGCCTGACAGCACCAACTTCAAACGGACATAACTTTTACATACAGAGTCCGTTGGAAGTCCACGAGTACTTGATTGAAAGCTTATTTCGTCCTCTTTCCAACAGATCCAGCCTCACCTTCAAATTCCTTCTGGACTGATCGCAATTATCAAAAGAAGACGCCATATTATTTGTTTGGGCCAATCTGGGCCTTGTAATCATACTGAACTTGACCCATCTGCCGGCGGACCACTTGGAGGGTGTGTTACTGTTCACATAAACAGTAACCCACGAATTTAGTCCCGCCCTACTAGTTCTATTAGATGTGTGGCTCCTCATCCCCTATTTAAGAAGGTCGCACCCCCTCTACTTTTCTTGGATTTTGTTTAGTTAAAAGTTAGCCTTGTTGCAACTTCGTGTATTGGCTTGTGTCAACTAGACCAACCATAATACCGCTTCGAAATCCCAACTCAATTCAATTTTTCAATCCCTATTTGCAATTTCAGATTGCTTTATCTTGTTCTTGTGTGCTTCTTCGGTGTATGCAGGAATCGACCTTCGTGGTCAGGTCATCCGCGTATTCGTGCACGGTTGATAACGACTTGTTAACCAGTTCAGCGATTGTGTGGTTTCGAGCCTTGCGTATTCGTAGCCAGGATCGTGAGAGTTAAGTGACGACTACCGAACCTATCGTTCTCATCGAAAGATCGGGCCAACAAAAGGACCTTCGGGTTCATCAGTGTTAGTTCGACGCTCTTTCCATCGTATATTCCTTTGTTGGCAACATAGTCGATGAATGACCTACATGATTCCAAAAAGTTATCCTCGACCATTTCAAACTAATGAAGACTAAAATAGAGTTATGTATGAAGGAAATGAGCATACCTATTGAGTATTCCTCCCAGAATGCTGAACTTGTGGTTGCTGCGGATTAGGGAATCAAGGTATATTACATGGTTCCTCCTTGGTATGATGACTAAAAGGATCCAGTGGTACCTACTCATGTATGTCACTATAGTCATTAAACCTAAGTTCGCGTTGCGTATAAAGTACAAATAAAATTTGTAGAGCAAGTAGTGACACTTACCCCTCGTTGTAGGGCACCACGATGTACTTCATGTTCTACTGACAAAGCAATGCCTACGTTATGCATTACTCGACGAAGGATGAGTCTGCTTGGATGGTTTGCAACGATACCACATGTGGGTCGAGGAAACCCACCGATTCATTCCATTCCCAGATATTTTTCATCATGTATCTATACATAAGAAATGATTTGTGATATTTATTGGTATTACGTGAATGTAGAACTTGATTGTATGCACTTACAGTGTCCAACATCGTAGAAGCGAGGCGTCAAGGCCAATGAGGTTGAATAGGTCATATAAGTCGTTGAAGCCCACGACGAAGTGGTTCGTCCCGTTGAAGAAATGCTTATGCTCGTATCTGACGGTGATTCCTGTATCGCACCCCTCCTTTTGGGTCTTCTCCAAGTACTAGGCATCCAAAGCCTGACAAGCATATCCAGCACGCCCTAATACTGCGTCAGAGCACAACGGTTTTTCGATGATGTACTTCCCGGATATTCCGGACTTGCCGGACTTGAGAGGCACCTTAATGTTCGTCGATTTCGATTTGGTCTTAAGGATTGGCAGCGTCTTCTTGCGAGACGACTCGGGACCCGATACGGCGGCACACTTTTCTTGTCCTTCGGTGTCTTCACGGGAACCGATAAGGTGGCCTTCTGAGGCGAAATATGAGGTGGAGTCATCGAGGGTCCCGTTGGAGAGGAATGGTCGTATTGAGATCACGGCACTGCGGGGTTCAGGACGATGTCCTTCTTGGGCCACTGGATAAAACTGTGCACAGCATCCCCTAGTGTTCTGATCTCTTCGTTCGGGTGAATCTCCAGCGGGACGGCCATGAAATGTTCATGTACCATGTCCACCTCCACCCTGGCATAACCCTGCGCCACCTGGACACCATGCTGTACTTCCCCTTCCTGGTATGGATGCACCATCCCCCGCCCAGCCTCAATAGAAATGGACCCAACTAACCTCACTAGGAGCTTGCAGGTCGTCGGCTCCTACAAAACGATACACAATTAGCTAAGGTGTCCTATAGGTCTATCTTTGCTGCATTCCATAGATGTACATTACCTTGATGTCGTCTATCGGTAATTGAACGTCGTCATGTTTAGAATTATGCGTGGATGCGACGCTACTCCGGTGTCGAGCAGGACTGGCTCCCAAATTAGCAGGGGCGGCTTGCGACTGCGACTGGCTCAGGAGTTGATTCATTTGATCCTCCAATGCTGCCAGCTTTCCTTCAAACTTTTCAGTAATCATCTGTACCAACCGGTCCTCACGCTTGGCCTTATCTCTCTTCCTACTCCTGTACGTGCAGTAGTCGTCTGCGAATCCATGACTCCAAGGTACGTTAACCCCAAGACCTCGCGTGCGACCCAGGTGCTCCTTGTTTCCCAGGGCCGTAGAGAGTATATCCTTCTCCCTGTCTACTTGGAAGGAGCCTTGGGAAGTTTGGGCAGACAATTCACCCTGCAAGAGGTCATCATGTGATTATAGACACTATGAAGTTATATATGGACTTATTAACAACTAGGTAGTTCGACATACTTACCACACGTTGAGACACTTCCTGGTCTACCGGGTTTGTGAAAGAGATGCTACCCAAAGACGAGACTTTTGCCCTCGCTTTTAACCAGGCTAGGGAACGCGGGTCTGTGACATCAGGAAACGCGTTCTCCTCCTCCGCTGCCCTTTCGTCATATTTACCTGTGTACCCAGCGGTGCCGAGTCTGTGCGGATGAGTGTTTCGTGTCTGGAGAGCTTTGTGCGCCGCACTTTCCTCGTTAAATTCGGGCGTCGTCTTGATAGCAACAAAGGCGTCTCATGTTTCCTGCGTCAAGAATCTGTACTTCGCGAAGGGCGTCTGACCCATGTTCACGTACTTCGTGACAAGAATGCTCTTGAACGTCCTCCACGATTTATCGATCGTGAGCATCGCCGTTCGTTCCACGCGTGCCATGTCTGCTTCTGGGATAGTGAACTTTTGTAAAAGTTTTGTCCACAGCGCGCCTCTCGCTTCTTTCGTCAGATCCTTTCACCTTGGTGTTGTGATGGGGACCCGTTTCCTTGCAAGTATCCCGTACATGGTCCGGAATCTCGCCGCTGAGCTCTTGGGACGCAGAGGGACCCCAAACTCACTGACCTCCGTGATGACCAGTCGGCCCACAGGCATCTTCGATTCTCCTCTGCCATCTCGCTTTCGTATCATTATTGTCGACGGATTAGGCGGCAAAGACGGCACCTCTGTCATCTACGGCGTCGGCGACGGCGGCGAAGATGGTGCCTCTGCCATCTGCAGCATCGGCGACAGCGGGGAAGACGGTGCCTCTGCCATCTCGCTTACTTGCTATCTATATAATTTACATATGCATAAATATGTAACAACAATTAATTCCAACATAGATCATACTGGAGTGTACCATTTGCTTCATGCCGTGGAGGATTGGCATGAAGCAAAGGTACACTCAAGTGTGTCAGGATCGACGAAGGAATGCTAAGCAAAGGTTTAATGCTTCATGTACAGAAGAATAGCCTTTAATGAAGACATAGAAACAAAATAGAATCAAGTAATAAGAACAACTAAAAACATATTCTGTTGACAAATTGCTCTCAGTTGACAAATTGCATAAGACATAGTCTTGGCAATCTCAGTCCTCTATCAAAATCTCTTCACCAATCAATTTTGATAATTACAATACAGATCTTGAGCTCAAACTACAACACATAAAGCATTCTGTAAACAGAACATCTAATCATATGCCTTCAAAATAATCCACAAATTTATATCAACAATAAGCCTAATTGACAGATCGAGAATAGAAATACAAATATCTCACAGAACATACAAGTGTAATCTTAATTCCGCTATAACTGAAAATAAAGAGTATAAAGGCTACTAATTATAACTAACCATATAAAGCAATATGCTTAAGCTCAAGTCTTGTTTCTAATTATCTATTTGATTTCATATTTCGACTATCATCACAGAGAACATACAAGTGTAATCTTAATTCTGCTATAACTGAAAACAAATAGTATAAAGGCTACTAATTATAACTGACCATATAAAGTAATATGCTTAAGCTCAAGTCTTGTTTCTAATCATCTATTTGATTTCAAATTTTGACTATCATCACAAAGAACATACAAGTGTAATCTTAATTTCGCTATAACTGAAAACAAAGAGTATAAAGGCTACTAATTATAACTGACCATATAAAGCAATATGCTTAAGCTCAAGTCTTGTTTCTAATCATCTATTTGATTTCAAATTTTGACTATCATCACAAAGAACATACAAGTGTAATGTTAATTTCGGTATAACTGAAAACAAAGAGTATAAAGGCTACTAATTATAACTGACCATATAAAGCAATATGCTTAAGCTCAAGTCTTGTTTCTAATCATCTATTTGATTTCAGATTTCGACTATCATCACAGAAAACATACAAATGTAATCTTAATTCCGCTATAACTGAAAACAAAGAGTATAAAGGCTACTAATTATAACTGACCATATAAAGCAATATGCTTAAGCTCAAGTCTTGTTTCTAATCATCTATTTGATTTCAGATTTCGACTACCATCACAGAAAACATACAAGTGTAATCTTAATTCTGCTATAACTGAAAACAAAGAGTATAAAGGCTACTAATTATAACTGACCATATAAAGCAACATGCTTAAGCTCAAGTCTGTTTCTAATTATCTATATGATTTCAGATTTCGACTATCATCACAGAGCATCAACAAGGCATCATCAGAAGCCATCACAGAGCATCAACAGAGCCCATCACAGAGCATCACAGAGCCCATCACAGAGCCCATCACAGAGCATCAACAGAGCATCAACAGAACCCATCACAGAGCAAGGGAGGCGCGAGGGAGAAGAAGTGACGAGTAAGAGCAAAACCCTAGTGTCGGGCACCGAGGTCGGAGGCGGCGGTGTCGGGGGCGAAGAGGTTGGGGCGCCAAGGTCGGGAGTGGCGGCGGCGGCGGAGGCGGTAGTGTCGGAGGCGGCGAGGTCGGGGGCGTCCAGGTCGGGGGCGGCGAGGTCGGGGGCATCAGTGTGGGGGGCGCCGAGGTCGGGGGCGTCGAGGTCGGGGGCACCAAGGTCGGGAGCGGCGGCGCCGAGGTCAGGGGCGGTGGTGTCGAGGTCGGGGGCAGCGGTGTCAAGGTCGGAGGCGGCGGTGAACGGGCAAGCCCTAGAGGAGGAAAAAGAGCGCACGAGAGCTAAGTGGTGCGGGAGGAGAAGTGATGAGTAAGAGCAAAACCCTAGCGGTTCCCACCTTATAAAGAGGCTATCACACACAGTTATTGAAAAGAACCGTCTGTGATAAGGAATCACAGACGATTCTCAATACTAACCGTCTATGATACGTTCCATATCACAAACGGTTGTAGTAAGAAACCGTCTGTGATATATCACAGACGGTTCTAATCTAAAATCGTCTGTGATATGGAACATATCACAGATGGTTTGTTGACATGGAACGTATCACAGATGGTTTTTTTATAGAACCGTCTGTGATAAACTCATATCACAGATTGCCAATAGGTTTTGTCAGGATATCACAGACGGTTCTATAATATAACCGTTTGAGATAAGCTAATATCACAGACGGTTATAAATTAGAACCATTTGTGATTCATTATCATAGACGGTTCTACAATAGAACCGTTTGTGATAGCCTGACAAAACCTATTAACAATCTGTGGTATCCTAACAAGCTCATAACACATTTGACTTCAAAAACCAATTGTCGGTTACAATGAACGTCCACATTGACATCAATATCAAAGATGACAGGTTCGTTACACATTAACAAATGACAATTCTACGTTGACATCAAAATACATGAGAGATTACAAGTCCATAACACATGATGTTATGGAATAAATTAATTACAATGGAGTAAATTCTTAATTAAAATATAACCCTTCATGATGATCGGCGCGCATATAGCTAGCTTCCTCACTGGGTTCTTCCTTGAGCCTGATCCCGTCTCCGAAAGGAGGCAACTCATCAAATTGATTGTATTCTTCGTCGTCCACTATATTCTCAACTCCGACAATCCTCCTTTTTCTATGAAGAACTACGTGGCGTTTCTTATTTGCAACAGGAAGTATTTGTGTCATCAGCACATGACAATCATGCGACTTCATACCAATTAATTTCAAATCTTGCATAGAAACAAGTTTCTTAATGTTAGCAGAGTAACCAAATGGGACTTTCACACCATGCAAGCTCTGGCACAGTTCATTTCTCTCGACCTTGGACAGAGTGTAGCAAGTTGGGGGAAGGTACGTTCGTCCTGTATCAGTCTCTTGCGGTGCTAACTCGGTCCTTATGTTCATAACGACCAAGTCTCGTTGTGCGTTAACACCATCCTTTGTTTTGCCACTAATGTTTAGTAAGAGACCAATCAAGCTATCACATACATTCTTCTCCACGTGCATGATGTCGATACAGTGGCGAATTTCTAAGTGCTCCCAATAAGGCAAGTCCCAAAAAATTGACCGCTTCTTCCAGATGTTCTTCTGACGGGTTCTTAATTGACGTCCCTTCCCAAGCACAACATCGATATCCTTAACCATATCATAGACATCTTTTCCTCTAAAAGCCCTTGGAGCAGAACCGTCCTTATTTTCGTCGAATTGTTTCTTCATCTTGCGGTATGAGTGATTCCTGGGAAGGAACCTACGGTGATGCATATACACAGTTTTGCGCGAGTTGTTCAGCCATACACTCTTCGTAGCATCTAAGCAGTGCGGACAAGCTTTGGTTCCTTTTGTACTGAAGCCCGACAGGTTACCAAGGGCAGGAAAATCATTGATGGTGCAGAACAACATAGCGTGTAAAGTGAAGTTCTCTCGTTTGTACACATCCCATACCTGTACCCCTTTGTTCCACAGTGTCACAAGATCTTCCAACAATGGTGCTAGGTACACATCAATATCATTCCTAGGTTGTTTCGACCTTTGGATAAGTAGTGACATCAAGATGTACTTCTGCTTCATACACAACCAATGAGGAAGGTTGTACATGCATAGATTCACAGGCCAGGTGCTATGTCGGCTGCTCATGTTACCGAAAGGATTCATTCCATCTGTACTCAACCCTAACCTTATGTTCCTCGATTCTGCACCAAACTCTTCGAAGCTCCGATCGAAGTTTCTCTACTAAGCAGAATCAGTAGGGTGTCTTAGCTTTCCATCTTTCTTACGGTCCTCTGAGTGTCAACGCACCAATCTTGCCTCCTTTGGGTTCGCAAATAAATGCTTCAAATGTGGGATCACAGGCAGATACCACAACATCTTAGCAGGAGGTCCTTGCTTCAACCTAGCAGTATTCTGACGCTTGTATCGGAATGCTTTGCACACGAGACATACATGCATGACTGCATACTCTTTACGGTAGAGGATACAATCGTTCAGATATGCATGTATTCTTTCTACTTCCATTCCCAATGGACAAAGAACCTTCTTTGCTTGGTAGGTGGTGTTGGGCAACACTTTTCCCTCCGGAAGAATGTCCACTAGGAGACCTAACAACGCCGTGAAACTCTTATCGGACCAACCATTGCTTGCCTTTAATTTAAGCAGTTCAATCACGGTTGACAACCTTGTGTATTCCGGCTTGCAGCTAGGGAACAAAGGTCTCACCGAGTCCTCCATTAAGCACTCGAATTTACAAAACTCTCTCTCACTGTAGTTCTCTTCTGCGTCGCGTAGCATCTGATCCAGATTGTCATCGTGTGACCTATCCTCATCAAAAGCACAGTCTACATCCGACATATCATTGACTTCCTCGGCGATGTCGTCATTACTAACTTCCTGTGTAATCTGCTCTTCACCGTGACTGGTTCAACATGTATACCCTTTTTTGAAACCCCTTCGAATCAAGTGTGCTTCTATCTGCATCGGGTTAGTAAACATCTTCAGATTAACGCAAACAATGCATGGACAGTACATAAATTTTATCCTCTTCTTCAACATATCCTGCTCAGCGGCTCTTCTAAAAGCAACCACGCCATTAATGTACTCTTGACTCACACGGTTCATACCATACATCTAGTTTCGGTCCATCTATGCTACATATGTAACAAAATATATAATATCAAATTAGATTAAAAAAAATCTCTCTCAACCGCTCTCTTTCTCCATTTCCTTCCACCCTCACAGAACTTAATGCATATGCCAACCACCCAATGAAAAATATTATTCTATTCACTTGCATCCGGATGCAAAAGTTTGCATCGGTTCCTAGAGTTTTGCTACGGAATAGGCAGCTTCCACATGTGGAATCGGTTCCTAGCATCAAATCTAGCCATTTGAACCCGCTAATTAAGCACATAAATTGCAGATGCTCTAAAGGGTTATAGATTGTTACCCTCGGAGCTCACGACGAAATTACCAAATCTCTTGAGATTTCTCTCCTTCTCCCTCCCTTTCTCCTCTCCTTCTCCTCCCCTCCCTCTCTGTTGGCGGTGTAGTGGGCGTTTACCTGGTGGCCGCTCAAATGGGAATGGGCAGGGGTACTCCAGGAATTTATAGCGCGAGGATATCACACACGGTTCAAAATATGAACTGTCTATGATATACAAATATCACCGACGATTTTTAAAAAGAAACGTCCGTGATATTTCACATACGGTTCTATTTATAAACCGTCTGTGATACGAGAGATTATCACAGACGGTTTAGTAATAGAACTGTCTGTGTTACATGCTTATCACAGATGGTTAATAATAAGAACCGTTTGTGATAGGCCGCAGTACAAATACCGCGTCCCAACAGACCCAACACAGACGGTTCCAAATGAACCCGTGTGTGATGGGGTGTCTACTATAGCCTGTTTTGTAGTAGTGCTCGGGTTGGTGCCCGTGTTTAAGATAGTGTTAGGTTGCTGCCTACACTAGCATTATTAATTCACTTAAAACTCAATTTTAGATATTTTAAATTTTGAACTTAGCTATTGTATTTAAAATGTCAAATATTGCTTTTGCACAAATAACCCTATAAGCCTTCCTCTGATAGTATCCACGCATGCATTAACTCTGTCATGGATGTAACTTGCGAAGTACATTTTGTACTCACCGCTTGCTTAATAAAATGTTGTTCGGAGAAGGACTTCACAAGTGCTGAGGATTTCGATGACTAAGACGCTACCCTAGTCGATCGACTGTTGGCTTGTAAGCCTTTCTTGTAATAAACTCTGATATGATATTTATTAATAAAGTTGTGCAAATTATGGATGTTACTATAGGCCTATTTGGTACAGCTATAGATTCTCATTTTTCAGATTCTGCTCCTGATTCTCTCATAATCCACTTCTCTGAGAATCTGGGGCTGTCTGTTGAAAGCGTTTGGCTGGTAGGTTGGCTCCAAAAACCATATGAGGGAGGATTAGAGGCAAATAGACCATGTTACCCTGGTTGTAATACTTCAATTGTTTTGTTGTCTTTCTCCTATGTATTTGTACACAAATTATAAAATTTTCCCCAAATTTGTTTAGACCATATGAATGTATAAACATTGTATTTGTACACAATGCCTTTTACATTGCATTTACACTTCATGATGGAGTACAACTATTGGAAAATAACAGTGATGCTGAAATGTACACCTCGAAGGGCAAAAAAATCTGGCGAAAGAAGCGAAGGCATGAAAAAGAAGAGCAAGAAACAAGTTTATGAAAGTAAGGGTATTTCTGATCTGATGGATCACTCGCAGAGATAATCAAGATGCCATCTCCGTAAGACAGGTGAACAACAATAATCTTTACATAGTTCCCTTGAACAACCCTATGAACAGTGCTTCCATATGAACACTTGCGCCTATAAACTATAACTTTTCTATCCATATATATAGCATCTGAGAAGGATTATGGCAATCTTCTCATCACAACAAATCATGTGATAGCCAAACCAAATATTTCGGAAATCATGTGACAGCTAAACAGCCAAATTGTGCTTGATAACTTGCTGAATCAAATAGCTTCAGATCGCCATCCCAGCTTTCAGTTAAGGCACCATCGTTCTCGACTACGGGGATGAATTCATCAAAGTCGGCTAAAGATTTCAATTGTCTGCTTATCGAAGCTATTGTCTTCTAGCAGTCTGCCAGTTTCCCTGTAGCATGAGCTAGTTCTTTCTCCTGTAGAAATTGGTGATATTTCATTACTCACTATAAACATGACTGAGAGTTCTAAAACTATTCTCACCAGATTTGATTGCAATAGAAAAGAGAAATCAGTAAGTACTGTAAATTTTACCTTTTTGATGTGAAGACCTTTACTTGCTTGAGTTGAGATTCCAGTTCTGCAGTCAATGGCTTACGTTTCTCTACAATCTCTTCAAGCATTTTAACCTTTTCATTCAGGTCAACAATTTTTGAATTTGTCGATTGGAGTTGAGATTTGAGCTCATTTCTCTGCACATCCAGAAGGTAGAAATTAATAGGATAATCAGCTTGTTTTCTAACACACAGCTTTCATTTCTAGAGAACCTTAATAAAAAAAACTCTCTGGAAGTAACACTTACCTGAACTCTTTCTCCATATTGGAGCCCTCAGGTAGTAGCTTCCTTATAAGAGAGATGGTGTAGTTGGGATCAATTGTCGTTGTGTCATCAAGTAACTGCATACAATTGCAACAAGATTTAACATCAAGACAACAACATCGCCAAGAGAACATGTTCAAGCACTTCTTTCTCGTCTTCGATAAGGCAACTAAATCAAAAGCTTGAGGTCCACACCAAACTCCAATCCTTAAAACCATGTATATTCTAGTTTCACATTCACAATGGGCGTTGCTTACGGCGAATTTGAGCATGTAAAGCGATATCGATTTTCAATCGTAAAGCGCAAGTTGAATGGCCATGCACAAAAGAGAAAAGAAAGCGCAAGTTCTGTTCCCAATAATTCAAGCTCTATCCCACGGATGGCAAGACAATTCAACCAGCATTTAGCATGGCCATCGAGCACAATATGCCGTGCGGGTGCGCTTCGTTCAACTCGAGAAATAGAACCTAAGGTTTTCTAACACCGCATGGTCGTTGGCGCACAATGGCACCAACCGCTCGACGAAATGGTTGTGAGGGCAAGAACGACGCAGCGGCGAAAAAACCTCGTTGCACTACTGGCGGGCGCAAGGCGAGAGGGGATATGACAAGGCAAAGGCACGTACCTCTGATTCTGACGAAGGCGCGAAGGGGAGGTGCGTCGGGTCGTCCTCCTCGTCCCCCTCCTCCACGTCGTTGTCGCCATCCTCATCTTGCTCCCCCGCTTCTTCGCGTCCTTGCAGCAGCTCGGACGCGTCGTCCTGCCCCACTTCGCCTTCATCTCAGGCGCCTTCCTCGTGCGTCGGGAAAGCGAAGAGGAGGGATGGTACCTTGGCCTTCGCTGTAGCGCGAAGAGATCTGCGTGGGTGGGAGGCGGCCCACGAGCTGGGGTGGTCGCCGTCGCTGGCGACTATGGAAGCGAGGGCTTGGCCTTGGCCTTGGATGGCTTGGGAACGGCGTGGACCGGAAGCGATACAGTCGAGGCTCAAGGCGATTCGCCTTGTCGCGAGACCACCGGGAGGAAGCGAGGGGAAAGGCGAAGGGGTACGGGAACGAGGTCATGCGGTGGGATTTTCGGGGTAGTTGGATGGCATTTGTGGGTACATTCTCTGAACTTCAAGGGGTATTTTCGTTTCTGTAAGTTGGATTCTCACAAGAATCTGTGGGAAGGTTGCTCCTCGTTGCTAGTTCATTTTTGAGACAGCTTCTCGCGAGAATCAGAATCTAGTCGTTTTGAGAAGTTGGGTGTTTGGCACGGCTCCACGAGATTCGACTAAGAAGCTGGGAGTAGGAGCTGTACCAAACATGACCTATATTTGTTTACTGTGTACACTAGTTACTATTCCAGGGACTAGTGTAGACAACACAGAGGATTTAGGGGTGTAACTCCCAGGTTCGATATCCACGATCACCCAAATAGAATCATATCATGATTGAGTTCTAGGTAACCTAGTGCTGAAATTCATGCCAATCTCTTCCCATTTCCACTATGGATTCTTCAATGATTGAAGAAAATTTGTTGGCCTTTGATGCTCTGCTTTGACTTTCTGGTACACGCCACACAAGGCAACGTATTCCATGATCTCTCGCTTCATGCTAGGACACCAAAATCAATTCCTAAGATCATGGTATATTTTTGCACTCCCTAGATGGATGGAATATTTGAACTCGTGAGCATCCTTGAGAATCAACTGCTTGAGTTCCTTTTGAGCCCACACACAGATATGCTCATTAAACCACAACATGCCTTGATTGTCCTTGGTGAAGTCTTGGTCTTTACCCTTCTCCATATTGAGATTGATCCTCCTGATCTTGCATCGTCCTTTTGGCCTTCATGAATCTAATCCTCCAAGGTTGGTTTCACTTCTACGCTAGCTAAGACCCCTTCGGTCACTATTTCTAACTTCAAGTTCTATAATTCCTCATGAAGTTCCCTTGATCATCAGGTGGTTATATCAACTCTTAAGACTTATTATATCTTCCACCATGTTAGTCTTGCCCGAATGATAATGAATTCTAATGTCATAGTCCTTGATCAATTGTAACCCTTTTCTTTGCCTCATGTTGAGATCTGATTGAATGAAAATATATTTCACAACGATATTACCAACAACATAATGGTACCATATCTTCAAAGCATGCGCTACGACGGTGATTCCAAATCATGGTGGAAAATTCTCATCATGGGGTCTCAATTGTTGAGAAGCATAGGCGACGGCCTTGAATTCCTACATCAACACACAAACAAGTCCTTGGCGTGAAGTGTCACAATAAATATCAAAATCCTTCAAAATGTCCAGTAGTACAAGAACTGGTGCTGAGGTTAGACACTTCTTTTGCTCTTGAAAACTACGATCGCACTCAGGGGTCCATGTAAAATTCTTTTCTTTCTTCAACAACTACGTGAGTGGTTTGGCTATCTTAGAAAATCCTTCATTAAATGTAACACCCCAGCCCAACACTGGGCCCAAAATGCCATATATACATTTTCTCTCTAAATTTAAACTAACATTATTTATAATTCCAGCAACCTATGCATGGATAGACCCCATAATGGGTTACCTTTCAACAAGCATAACAAGGTATGCAATAAGGATAAATGTTCACACAACTTGGGACCTTACACCCAAGAACGCTTGGGGCCATGTGTCCAAGAATGCTTGGAACCGTATGCCTAGGAACATTGATTAGCAATAATAATGATAAATAAGCCATTACTATAACAAAGTTGTAAATCATCTATAAGGTAATTCAATGATCACTAGCCAAACTCTAAATAAATGCACCAAGTCTCTAGGTTTAATCGTAGCAACTAAATAATGATAACTTTGTGATTGATAGCATGTGATGTGTATGTGCTACTCCCATCCCATGCATGCCATCTTCAACGTTCACCTAAAAGCTACAACAAAACAAGAGTGAGTCCAAAACTCAGTAAGTACATGATAGAACAATAAACAAATAACTTATCAATAATGAAGATTATTATCATTATCACTCATGTATTCCATTAACATCATCATCTTATCATTAATGCAATGCACCTCTACTCTACATGCTCATTTACTACTCTCATAGCTTATACTGGTATAGCATGAGTGAACACCGATGATAGTGTTCACGCTTTCATCATCCCGTCCAACAAGGAACTAGGGATCGCTCCACTCCCATGAAGTTTTACCACAATGGTGTTGGTGATATGCTGGACACTGTAAGTGTGTACAATCACGGTCTATGTTCGTGTAATACCGATAAATGTCATATATATCTCCTTGCTTTTGTGTGTGTGTGTGTGTGTGTATATATATGTATATATATATGTATATGTATATGTATATGTATATATACATGATTTCTAAGGCTAGATCGAGGAAATCACTGGTAGATTTCCTCGACCCACACTTGGTCTCCATGCAAAGCATCTAGGAGGATGCATCCTTCATCAAGGTTTACATGACGAGGTCATTGCTGGCTCACCGCTACAAGGAATCCATACTTTTGCCCTACAACCAGGGGTAAGTGCTGAACTAGTGGCTATACTTGTTGATTTATACTTTATAAGCGGCCTGAATCGTGTAGGTTCCACTAGATTCTAATTGTATGTATACCAAAATAGAACAAGGTAATATACTATGATTCCCTAAAGAGCACCAAACACGACTTTATAGTTGTCCGATGATTAATCGATAGGTAAACACATTTCCTCCATAGATAAATCTATTGTAGTCTTTTCTTCCTTTGCAATGGCTAAGGCTAACTTTTTGGAATCACATAGGTCGTTCATTGCATATGTTGCTACTGGAGGGAGATCCAAGGGAGGATCGTATGCTGTGACACGATCTAAATTCTCTGGTATTCGCTAGTACACATTAATCCTATATAACACTTCATAGTAATGCCTCTCGAACTAATCAATTTTATTGTTGTAGTGCCACCAGTAGTCGTCGAGCAACACTTGTGGATACTTTGTTTGCCACAACATGCAACTACTACTCAGTTCCGCGATGACCAATGATCCTCAGGTTTGTCAATATTGCAATAATTATTTCATACTTATCAATTTATATATATGCACAACTTTAATCTTCCTAGCGACAGGTTGCGACCATCGCTACAACTGTGTAAGAACAAGCCGAGCTCAAAGGGATTCGAGGATAGTTTGCGTCTTTCTTGTTACGTGAGGTCATAAACCCAAATGGGGACTTCCACAATGTAGATTGAACTTGATTGAGATAAGATTGAACTTAATGGTACATATGTGTATTTGTTCATGAATGGTTCATTTTAGTTCATTTGGGTTAATTGATTTATGAAATGGATGTGCTTGTTTTTGAAATGAATGTGAATTGGATGTATATATGTACTTGTTGTGTTTATGCTTATTTCAGATGACATGGCTAGCATTTCCTAAGGCTAGCCAATAAACAAAAATAGATTTAGCAATACAAAAGAATATCATAGACGATTTCTTAGGACAAACCGTTAGTAATACATCAGCTATCACACACGGTTTCATCTATCACAGACGATTTCATCTATAAACCGTTTCTGATACATCAGCTATCACAGATGATTTTATCTACAAACCATCTGTGATACATCAGCTATCACTGAGCGATTACGAGTTAATAACCATCTGTAATAGTGCGCATCACGAGCGATTCAAAGCGTCTATGATGACCTCATGTCATTACTGACCCATAAACTCAGACAACTCACGAAACCGTCTGTGATGACATTTTTGAACCGTCTGTGATAACCTTTTCTGTAGTAGTGTAGTTAGACATTAACACAATGTCTTCCCATTTGTACTGATTGGAGAACATAAAATCCATGAACCTTCTTCTTAAACTCCTTCCTTCCCAATTTGAATGTTAAACAAACTCTCGAATTTTTTTTAGCATTTTTAGTCTATATATTTACATGGGTTTTGGGATTGTCAAGCTCTACTTATGAGTCTTAATTGCAAACTGTACTATATCAACTTGGGCTAGCATATGGTCTATAATATCCTAAAGTTTGTTGGCCCAGTTGTATAAACCAAGTTTGGTCCAACTAAACTTGGCCTACCACTACCCAGCTTGAGTCTAGTATGGGCCTCTAAAACTCCCAACCCTCATCCCCATTGCCCTTCTCAACCCTAACCCCACCCCACCCCACCATCCACCCTCTCTCTCTCCACTCCAATTCAAGCAGTCACACCATTCTTATAGCTCTACTCTTCTCTCACATCTATAGACCACCCACCTTCCCCTCCCCCTCCCCCTCCCCCTATCCTCACCAATCCCCACCCCCCACCAACCACCACCACCACTACCATATCCCTACCTCTCCCCTTGTCACTTTGTTGGATGTATAGTGAAGATATTTGAGCTGGTAAGTTTACCTTTTCAGATCTGTGTCAATCTTGATTAGAAATGTGATGTTTGTTAAAAAAATCAAAGACATAAAATAAAATTTGGTCTAGTCTTTGTTTTGGAAGAAAAAAAAATAGCAGGGAAGAACCCTAGACTACATATGATTTTTTTTATAAAAGTGGGGAAACTTATTTACAGGAATGTACAAAGTCCTTGGGGGAAATCTGTCTTAGTTGATATAGTCATGTTTAATTGATTTGTTTGATTTCTTTTCTTGATGGACAAATCTAGCAAAAAGCACCGTAAAGAATCACTTCTGTGTTTTGCGCTGACTGTATTGTCAAATACTTTTCATTGCAAATTTTGCAAATTGCCCTTGATCCCAGGAAGAGAATCTCGATGTAGAGAGGAGGAATGGTTGACTTTACAGGATTCCAGCTTTGGTATAAGATATGTCTAAGCTTTTGTTCTAGTGGATTCTAATGCTCACCAATATTGCTGACTGACAGGGCTTGCAAAGAACAGTAAAAATCTTAATAGTATTCAGTAAATTCCTATAGTTAGATTAGAGTAGGATCTACTTAGTATAGAGGAAGAGTAGAGTGATGGGATTGAGATTAGCAATGCACCATTTATATATGTCATGTTATTTATAAATATATATTTTGTAGAAGTTCAAGAATTTATTTTTCAGACTTTAACTTTCATTATTATGACATATCAGTCACTATAGTTTACATATACACACATATATAATAATGTGCGTATTGTATATATGCAGCAGCCATGGGTAGGGACATAGCAAGCACCGGCAAAGAGCATAGCAAAGTATACAAGAGGAAGAGACGAACAACCTGCCAAACCAATACCGAATTGCTGAAGGTCCTCCAATGGGCTATGGACCAAAACTTCATCCGCGGGTACGCCTATGGCCTCATCCTGAACGATGGCTCAACGGTGAACGGTGCCTCCCATGACCTCTCGGCGTGGTGGGAGGACAAGGTCCGGTTTGACAAGAATGCCATGGCAGCCTCCTACCTCTTCCATGGCTCTGATACTGGTGCCAGCCATGTATACGGCATTGACCCGTCGCTGCCGCTCCACAAGGCACTGCTGCAGATCAGCGACAGCCTCATAGGGGCCATGGTCTCAGTTCTCATGACCATGCTCAACTCATTGCAACCGCTCCATGAGTGCAAAACAGCAAGCAGCGAGGCACCGCTGTGGTGGCCAACAGGGAAGGAGGACTGGTGGCCAGAGTTAGCTGACATGACGAAATCTGTGCCGGACTACAAGCTCCGGCACAACCTGCGCAAGGCGCACAAGGTGGCTGTGCTCGTGGCTATGATCCGGCACATGGAACCCAACTACCGTGCCATCACGGACATTGTACAGCAATGCTTCTACATGCGCAAGAACACCATAACACCGCACGAGATGGTGGCCTGGGACGCGGCCATCACCGAGGAGCGCCGGAGGTACCTCGAAAAGCACCCAGATGACACTGACACGGTCACACCAATCGTTCCGACGACCAAATTCATCGGTCAAGAAGAGAAACTATGCTGCAAGTGTGTATTGAAGGAGATCCTAATTGAGGATTCGATGCGGCAGCAGAGAGAACAGTTTGCTGAGAGTTGCAGAAAAGATGGTGACGCTGTCGCTGTAACTGCTGCTTATAACACCAGTTCTGTGATGCGAGAGGCCAACAATGCCAACATGTTGCAGCAGTGGCAGCACAGCAGTGATGTGGGCAGCAGTGTAGCGGCTTCTGCTGCTGCTGATTTTGTGAGGCCACCAAGTGTGGCTGCAGACACAGGTAAAGGCATAATTGAAGAAATGACGTGTGCACTTCAATATTTTAGAAAAGTTAACTGCACATTCAAGTACCCCATCAGTCAGGTTCAAGTTCTCACTGAATTTGGATTCCTATTCTTCTTAATTAAATTGACACCTAGTTCCTGCAAGGTATCCCGCATTTTTTTTCCTACATGAAAACTTGCTTGTAACTACGCACCACCTCACTACTATTAACTTGAGGACTTATGCATTTAGCTCTTGGTGAGCATGGAATCACTGCTATCAATGCATCATTCTATTAGATTGGACTAATATGTCAACGTCAATTTTGTAGAGAGATATCTAGGATGCTTGGTAAGTATAGCTTATAAAAATTGTGCTTGATATATGCGTTTATTACAAGAATTTATTCATTTGTCATTTTTTGTTTGACTTCGTACTATGTTAAGTTGAGCTTACATCAACATGTTTGTGAAAATGTACACAGTTTCCACATATACTAAATAAATAACTGATATTTTACATATGCAAATTTGTTATATTATATATAAGAGCTATGATTGTCAAACACCAAAGCTGTCTCCTTGAAACTGAAATAGTATCCTTCTAGTTTATGAAAATATTTGATCATGCCATGTACTAAGACTTGAATAGAATTATACTCCACATTATGTCTGAATATACAACTATGTCCTTATGATATGAAAATTTACAAATTTACATTCCTATTCATAAACCAAATAAATATAACAAGAGATTTAAAATGCTAGCTCAAGTCTTCTCTATGAAATGGAAATATATGCACGCAGTTTCTAACATAGTTGTCTAATATATTCATCTTGGTTGATGAACTCGACCTACATCTGTCATGAGCACAAATGAACTGGAGGACCTTTTTTTTTTAGAAAAACTCCAAATAGTTAATTAATTTCAGAAAGGTGTTCCATAATTGAATTCCAATGAAAAGAAAACTTAATGTAGGATGTAGGTGAAATTCAGGTACACAAATAACCAGTCATGTTTCATGGAGACTACAGGCATAATCACTCTGATACATGTTGAACAATGGCCATATTCTCACACCAGATAGGCATCCACTTTTTTAAAAAACCTAACCCATATTTCCGTTGTACTATAAGCATATCTACTAAGACAACGACCTAAGTCCCCAATGAATATTTGAAGCAATAAGCAAATCTAGCTTGACCAAATCTGAACTAGAAAGACTAATATATGCTACGAAGAAATTCCTATCCATGTGCAATTAATGGTACTTGTTGACGTCCAGTGGCAAAACTACGTGGAGAGTTTTGTCAATATATAGACTCCACAATTTGTTGAAGAAAAAAATTCTAAGTCTAGATAAATCCCTTCAAAATTTAAAGTTATAGACCCTCACAAAGATTTATATCTATATATTAGACCCAACATGTAAAGAATTGGAGGTATCATGTTTGCAAAAATGATGAAACAGTTGCTAGAAATCTGTCTGATCAATCCAACTTGAGTAACTTACCGATTCTGACGACTTAACGCAAAGCAAAAGTTCGAACATTGACTATATATAATTTAACTTCCAGTTATCCTTGTTTTCAAATCCTTGACTAAAATGACTGAATTTTCTCAATTATTATTGCAGAACTCAACGTTTTCTTATTCTAGTTTAGGGTCTTTATAGCATTATACGTGTAGGGATATGACATACTGATGCTAGTTTTGTGCATACTGCAGGGGTTTACATGCAAAGGAACAATTTAAAAGGTAATCTTCGAGTAAGTGACAATGTGCAGACAGATGCAGCTGTGCTTGGCAAGACAGGCATAAGAATGACTATAGATTACCCCACAGAACAAGAGTCCCTGGTGAGGGATATGGATGCTGAGTCAGGTAATATTTCTGATCCAAGCTAGTCTTATGAAAAATGATTATTTATATTGTATGTGGCAAACTCATCTTTACCACCTTCAAATTTTTATTTCTTGTTTTCCAGAACATGAAAATGCTTCCACCTCTAAAAAAATGCAATCGAGTACTCCTTTTACTATCAGTACATACATCCTACCAAAACAAGTAACTAGGCCTATATATCATATCAACATCTTATCTTTCAGATCCTATGCTAAATTATAGTACAGACATAAATAAAGATCTAGATAGAGCTAATATCTAGTACATATCTGGTTGGTCCTTTCATACTTAAGGAAATAAATATTTTGATATTTTAAACTTTTATTTTGAGTACATGGTTGTATATTTCCGGATAATCTGTGGTTCGACATAGGGATTGATCCCTCAAATCAAACGCTTGTGGGTGTAGGTGTCCTCATTCCAAGGAACAACTCTAAAGGCAGTCATGCAACAGGAGGGCAGCTGCCAAACATATTGGGCACAAGTCAGCTTACTTCCACCAGGAGCTCAGATTTCATGTCACACAATGCCATGGGTGGCAGCAAAGCTGCAGCTATGCCGCAAACCATCACCATGGGTATGGATGAGAACCCAGGTAAGTAAAACAGTATGTCATGCACTTGAAACTGCAGTCCACAAACTGGGGGGAAAAAAGGTGACGATTTCAAGTTTCAATTAAGGGATCAGCATGTATATAAAAGACACCTCATAAATTGATGTAGCAGTTGAAATTTGAGTCGCCATTCATATAGAAAGGACACTATTTTCCTACCAAATGTGTACTTATAATTCCAATCATACGGTACCAGAACTTAAGAGGTTTACCCTTGTTCTCATTTTAAACATACAAAGGTCCTCCATTGGATTAGGTTGTATATTTGCCGATATTATGTGATTCAAGAGTGCTGTTACTACCTATAGGAACTGATTCTCTATAACCAAATGCTTGTGCTTATAGGTGTCCTCGTACCGCGGAACAACTCTGAAGGCAGTCATGGAATAGAGCGACAGCCTCCAAACATATTTGGCACAAGTCAGCATACTTCCATCGGGAGCTCATATTTCAAGTCACATGATGCCATGGGTGACAACAGAGCTCGGATTGGGAACAATTCAGCATACTTCCATCAGGAGGGCAAATCTGAAGGCAGTCATGGAACAGGAGGGCAGCCTCAAAACATATTGGGCACAATTCAGCATACTTCCATCAGGAGCTCAGATTTCATGTCCCTCAATGCCATGCATGACTACACAGCTGCTTTGCCGCAAACCTTCAAAATGGGTATGGATGATAACCAAGGTAATTAAAGTTGTATTAATCTTGCACTTGAAACTGCAGTCCGCAAACTACAAAAAAAAAAAAAAAGGTGATAATTTCAATTTTCAGTTAAGGGATCAGATTGTTTCAAATAGAAGCCAACATCAAATGTGAGAATTAGAGCTAACAATTTTGGCCATTAGATTAGGCATGGACATATCAGAGGAGTCTTTGATAGCGGAATGAACTATTAGACCTTCACCTCATGTCATCCAGACATCCGGGAAGCACCCTGATCCACACCTTTTAGATCAATGTAATAGTTGAAATTGTAGCCATCATTCTTCTAGAAAGGGTTCTAATTTCCTATCAAATGTGTTCTTATGATTCCAATCATACGAAACCAAAACTTAAGAGGCTTACCCTTGTTCTCAATTTAAACATACATTGGTCCCCATTGGATTAGGTTGTATATCGTCCGATAATATGTGGTTGAAGAATGTTAATTGTTACTACCTATAACTAGGATACTACTACAGAAAAGGTCTTTCTGACGGTTCAAAAGCGTCATCACGAGCGGTTTCGTGAGCCGTCTGAGTCTATGGGTCAGTGATGATATGAGTCATCACAGACGGTTCTTCAAATGGTCTGTGATGCATACTGTCACAAACGGTTATTAACTCAGAATCGTCTATGACAGGTAACTATCACAAATGGTTTGTAGATGGAACCGTCTGTGATGACTTTTCTCTATAGACGGTTTGTAGCTGAAACTGTCTGTGATGACTTTTCTCTATAGACGATTTGTAGCTGAAACCATCCGTGATGATTTTTCTCTATAAAGTCTCCAAGCAGTGGCTGCTTGTGCCTTTAAAACCGACATCATATATATATTATATATATATTGTTCGTAGTCTCTCAGCCACTTTCGAAGGGTCGTTCACGCAGCATGAGGAGGATGAGACAGCAACCACGAACAACTTCATCGAGCCCCTGCAAGTTCAAGAAGTATGGCTGCCAAGAGAGCGTCAGGACATCCAATTACCTGGATGTCGTCGATAGGTAATTGAACATCGCTGTGTTCAGAAAGTAATGTGGCTGATACCAGTCAGAGTAGTTGTGCGTCCACGTCGCTTTCTAAATACAGCGATGTCCAATTAGCTGTCGACGACATCCAGGTAATTAGATGTCCTGACGCTCTCTCGGCAGCCATGCTTCTTGAACTTGCAGGGGCTCGATGAAGTTGTCCGTGGCTGCTGTCTCATCCTCCTCATGTTGCGTGGACGACCCCCCGAAAGTGGCTGAGGGACTATGAACAATATGTACATAATATATATATGATGCCGGTTTTAAAGGCATAAGCAGACACTCCTTAGAGACTTTATAGAGAAGAGATCAGGATCCAAGGGCACAATCTATACACACTACATAACAGCAGGTAATCTAACAGCTCAAGGCACAATTAATCTATACATAATATCACATCCAATTGCATTTGTGACATCAATTCATCATAGAAGTATCATCCAATGGTATAATCTATACACAATACATAACAGCAGGTAATCTAACAGCTCAAAGCACAATTAATCTATACACAATATCATATCCAATTGTATTTGTGACATCAATTCATCATAGAAGTATTATCCAAGGGTACAATCTATGCACAATACATAACAGTAGGTAATCTAACAGCTCAATTTCACAATTAATCTATACACAATATCACATCCAATTGCATTTGTGACATCAATTCATGCTGATAAAGCAGTCCACACAGGCAGGATGTCCATGGTCTTGTCTCATCACGCTCATCTTTGCTTGGTAGATTTCTTAGACGTCCATGGTAATTAAAGAAATCATGATTCAGTGCAGACACGACACGGTAACGGTGGCAAACACCAGCCACCACCAGCACACCCCACATCTAGGGGAGAGAGGCAGATCTGGCCGAGGTGAGGTAGCCGAGGGAGCAGAGGGGAGCGGCGTAGCTCGATTCGGCAGCGTAGATGGCAGGGCGAGCTCGATTCGGCTTGGGAGATGGTGGGGCGAGCTCGATTCGGCGAGGGAGATGGCGGCGAGCTCGATTTGGCGGCGTAGATGGCGGGGCGAGCTCGATTCGACGGGAGAGATGGCGAGGCGAGCTCGATTCGACGAGGGAGATGGCGGCGAGGTCGAATTGGCGGCGGGGGTGTCGCGATGCGGGAGCCCGGCCAAAGTCCCGAACCCTAGCGCGTGCTAGGGAGTGATGAGTTAGGGCTCAAGCCCTAGCACGCGGGCTCCTATTAATAAAGGTATATCACAGACGGTTCTATTATGGAACCGTTAGTGACACATATCACAGACGGGTCCATAATAGAACCGTCTGTGATATGGTCTGATATCACAGACGGGTCCACAATAGAACCGTCTGTGATACGTATCACAGACGGTCCCATAATAGAACCGTCTGTGATATGGTCTCATATTAATACTTTTGTCTATTTTAGAAAGAGACAATCTGGGTCATAAAATGTTGATCTAACGGTAAGAAAATGTAATCTAAAACTATGCTAAAACCGCTAATTTTTTGGCAAGTAGTCCAACACCTCTGCAAAAAAATTGGCATACTCATGCCTAATCCTGCAGTTATCGTTGCAGAAGACGGCGTAGTCGTCCCACCCTGACACGCCGCAGCCGGTGCTCGTGTACCGGTGGCCGTCCTCCGAAATGCCCACACCTGGCCCAGCGGCGGCCCAGCCATCCTCCCCCACGCCTCCGCCCGGAACATGTCCGCGGTGAGCCTCTGGCACCGCCTACACTCCCGGTTGGTCCTCTTGGCCATCTCGCACCCGCCGTCGGCTGGCTCGCCTTCGACCTGCCTGATGTAGTGCTTCCCAACATCGCGCGTCTCACTTGCCGTGTAGAGGAGGAGGCTGAGCACGTAGGCCGCGGCCTTGTGACCGGTGTCGGCCGCCCGTTCAAGGAACACGAGACCGCGCTGCATGTCTTGGGGCGCGAAGACAAGTGCGAGGTGAGAATGAAGCGAGCCTCAGGTTGTTGGCGCGGCCGGTGGTTGGCAGCGGTGAGGTAGCGCTCGTTGTCTTGCCACGCGCATCCCCACGACGCGTGCCTTGGACGCCTTGTACATGGCCTTGCAACTAAAATTCAAGACGATATATAGTATCTTAATACAATAATTAATTACTGGATATTGGACACAAAACGAAATCATCACGAGATTTTATTTTTTGCGCCGTATCATGATACGATTTTTCGGTTTTATGCGCTCTCATCATCTTCACAAACCGATCGACTATAACCGGACCTACCAAAAACAAAAGAACAGAATACTTACGTGGCTCGTAGGTGCAGAGGTCGACCATAGGTCGAGGAGAGCTCGCGCCACGAGCCGACCATGTGGACGACAACCTCATTAGGAAGATCAAGGACGGCAATCGCCGACCTCCTCGCCCGCTTGGTCCTCGTCATCATGCTCGCGTGCTCACCATGGTGTACTATTCAATACCATGCATGCTCACCATGGCGCGATAATATCACTCTTATAAAACGTCGGCGCACGAGGCGAAGAGCGCATCGGCGCTGTCGGCGCGGGAGAGCGAAGAGACGATCGGCGCGTCGGCGTGGGAGACGAAGAGCGCATGCATAACGCGGAGGCGAAACATTTAATTATCACGAGCGGTTACGATAAAAATCGTTTGTGAAGTATACCATTATCACAGACGATTAGTTAAAAGAACCGTTTTGAAAGTTTCACAGACGGTTGTTTGTTACAAACCGTCTATGATAATGGTTTACTTCACAGACGGTTGGTTATTTTTATGAACCGTTTGTGATACTTCTAACGGTTTTAAACACGAATGCGTGATATTTCATCTTCACAGATGGTTTTTAGCGCAACCATTTACACAGACGGTCTCTAAACCAAAACCGTCTGTGATTGTATGTAATACAGACGGTTTTGGTCAACTATCTGTGATCAGGTGTACAGTATTAGCATTTTTGTAGTAGTGGGAACTAATTCACTCTAACCAAATGCTTGTGCATATAGGTGTCCTCATCCCGCAGAGCAACTTTGAAGGCAGTCATGGAACAGGACGGCAGCCTCAAAACATATTGGACACAAGTCAGCATACTTCCATCTGGAGCTCAGACTTCATGTCCCTCAATGCCATGTGTGACTACACAGCTGCTTTGCCGCAAACCTTCACAATGGGTATGGATGATAACCCTGGTAATTAAAACTGATTAATCTTGCACTTCAGACTGCAGTGCGCAAACTACAAAAAAGTGATAATTTCAATTTTCAATTAACGGATCAGATTGTTTAAAATAGAAGCCAGCATCAAAATGGGAGAGAGAAAATTTGGTATATGCCATCGAAATGTGTCCACTTTTGATATCTATCACAATAGAAATCCCGGTTCAATTTAATAGCACCGAAATATGCAGCTCTTTGGCGTAGTGAAAGAACATATGAGTTTGGGGCACCGATTTAGGGCACCAATTGAGAACAACAGATCTGCACATTTCGGTGGTATTAAAGTGAACCGGAATTTTATTGTGGCAGATATCAAAAGTGGGCATATTTCGATGGTATATACCAATTTTCTCAATGGGAGATGGAGAGCTAATAATTTTGGCCATTGGATTAGGCATGGACATATCATAGGAATCATTCATAGCTGAATTAACTATTAAACCTTCACCTCATGTCATCGGCCAGACATACGGGCAGCACCTGATCCATAGTCCACACATTATAAAATCAATGTAATATATAGTTGAAATTATAGCGGTCATTCTTCTAGAAAACATACTATTTTTGAAAGCATATTTATTTTCTATCAAATATGTTATTATGATTACAATCATACAGTACCACAACTTAAGAGGTTTACCCACGTTCTCAATTTGAACATACAGGCCCCCATTGGAACAACTCTGAAGGCAGTCATGGAACAGGACAGCACCCTCCAAACATATTGGGCACAAGTCAGCATACTTCCATCAGGCGCTCAGGTTTTGTGTCCCACAATGCACTGGGTGGCAACAGAACTGCTTTGCCACAAACTAACCCAGGTAATTAAAACAGCATTAGTCATGAGCTTGAAACTGCAGTCCACGAACTACAAAGATGTGATGATTTCAATTTTCTATTAAGGATGATCAGATGACAGATATACTGAACCTATACTTGCGATCTTAAATCAATGGCTATGGTAAAATGTTAGATTTTATGTAATTTGAAAGCACAGCTTCTCTCTAGTCTCTACCTTCCCCTGCAGTAAGTGATAGTAAAGTGAAATTGGAAGTGGAGAATGGGGCTGAAGTGGAGGATAATGGAATAACTTTTGGTATATATGCAAAAAAAAAAAATCTACTATATGTTCCTTTCTCTAAACAAAATTATACTACATGGTATCAGGCAGATAGCTCCCATAACAGTGCATTCCAAGTATTTAGGACCTACCACAATATTTTATGGTAAATTCACGCACCAACCTTGTAAAGAAAGAATAAATTATCAGATCAATGGACAAGTTATCAACATATGTTTTTTACGTAACAGTATGCATAACTATATGAAGACCTGCATATTGCTGTGTGCTATCAAATCAATCCATTGTAGTTATAGTCATCAGTTAACATAAAATGAGAGACGGTGGAGAGCCGAGGTCATGTGGAGGCGATGATGCGGAGGCGGCTTGATCTGGTGAGGATGCAGCGGCTTGACCTCGATTTGGGGCGGTGCCATTAATGGTCTGTAGAGGCGCTGGCGTCTCAAGCTCAATTTGGAGGGCCACAGCGAGATCTATCGAAGCGGGGGCGGTCAACCTCGATCTCGACGGGCGTCGGGTGGGCTCGAGCTCTTTTTGGGTTGACGGACGGTGGAGCTGCTGGAGGGATGCTGGGGCAGTGAAGGATAGGGAGGACATGATTTCGGGAGGCAGTTCTGGGTGGGTGGGGGCGACCATTTCGGGAGGCAGATTAGGATTTCTTCTTTTAGATGGAAGAACTATGAACTTGGGGAGGAGGAAGCGAGCTAAGGGGTCTCGGAGGGGTGTCCCTGATGGCTTCATCACTCGTCGTCAGGAACTTTCCATGTTCTCGTGTTGGTTTAAGTTAATCGTCAGGAACATGACCTTTCCTGACGGATGGCCCAGGGCCGTCAGTGATACCTTTTTCTGTAAGGAAAATACCAGTTTCTGTAGTGCTAATTGTGTCCAATATGTTTGGTGGCTTCCCTCCTAGTGTAAAGACGATTTTCTTCAGCAAAATAATCTAATCACACATGAATCAAGGAATCTAATCGCTCAAAAGTAAAACGTAATTGTTTCAAACAAACATGGGGAAGTTGTCAAAGCCAATGATCTGAACCGTGCCAATTAGAACATAAATTCAAACATTGAGTGGGTTTTTTTGGATTGCACGCACATAAGTCTGGGGTAAAACAAAAGATGAATATTACTCTAGCAGAATACACAAGTTTTATCTGCTAAAATATTTTTATTATAAGATACTTAACCTGTAATAGCAATACAACTTGATTAATATTATGTAATAGCAATACAACTTGATTAATATTATGGTTTGTCAAAACGAAGAAAACTGTGTAAGTACATCTGGATTCAGCAACAGTTGATTTTATTATTCGAGTAACAATTTATTACCGATCAGGGATAAGGGCATGAACAAACAAAGGAACATCATCACGTGAAGTCCTAAATTGCAAATAAGGGCAACTGAATGGTTAAATGGAACAAATTTCTTTAGCTGCACTTTCTATTCTAGTCTAATATTATGCATTCATGTTTCTCACTCAAGTTGCATTAGGAACAGCAAAAGAGTTTTCAAAAACCAAAACTCCAATAAAAAATTGGCAGCATAGCTCTTGGTTAATTATAATACATCACCCTCGTATATGAATGTAAACCTTTTTTCAGAAGGATATATGATGATAAACTTGAGTAGTACATAAATAATAAAAGAATTTATGTCAGACACTTTGGCTACCCCACCATCAATCTTAAACTCTAGTACACACACTCCAGCAAGTTCCCTTTTGACGACAGTAATATGACCCAGCTTGTCTTCCTTAACGCGCGCTTTCTGAACTAACATTTATTTTTTAAAAAACTAACATTTATTACGTGAATGGAATATATGTTCTCCCTAAAGAACATGTGATCAGTATCTCAAAATGAATATATTTTTGCTAATGTACTATAGCAGGCACTTCGCCTACATGTTTTCCAGTAAAAAAATATCTCGAAAGGAAACATCAAAAGAGAGAAAGGTTGAGCGTGCAGTTCAAAGTAAATCTTATGAACATTCAAGGAAACATGTGGAGACAATAATTTCTTTCAGAGGACGACAAAATCAACATAGTCAACGGTTACCCGCATGAAATCACTCATACTGGTTTATCATTTCCGTTAATTTCCTAGATTTTCTGTTTGCTCAGTGAGTAGAGTATATATTTATTTATTTTACTACATTGATGTTAGCATTCCTTTGAATGTATGGCTACATTCGTAGAGGGTAAGAATTCTGGAACCGGTCGTGAAGTAGGTCACAATATATTCAGAGATTTCTCATTAGAGTTCCAAATTTGGTTGTATGTATGCCAAATGCAAGCATCAAGCCAAGTACGGCAAGAGTCAGTTATCAGATTGATGACCCAGGTGAAAACATTTGTTTGTTTTTTGTGTAACTTGTTGAAAACCCTCACATTGTTGCATTGTTAGTTAGCCACCAAGTCCATCTGTTGTAGCTGATGTCATACAACAGTATTACATAAAAATGATTTGCCACGCGAGATCATGCATGGGAATAAGAATTTGGTTGTATCTATGGCTACATGTCAATAATACATGACCTAGAACTATGAGTGACTATACATGTAAATAGGATGTAACAATAATACATGCTTGTTCTCTTGTACGTAGGTGAACACTTCCAGAGTAGCAACTCTGGAGGCAGTATTGAAGCAAGTGACAATTTGTTCAGAGACTTTTCACAACATCCGATTGACAACACACAGTACAACAGTGGAAATCCATATATGTTTTCCCACCCGCACACCCTCATGCCAAACACAGGTACCAACACAGGTAAGGAAGAATTACCCATCAAGTTAATGACCAAGGTATCAACATTTTTTAATGTGATGTACCAATATTTCCACCTCATATTGCTATTCTGTACAAGTAGAAGGGATGTGGAAGTGCAGGGGTAGTGGATAAAGTTGAAGAACTTTATATCTGATACGTGCTTATTACATATTGTGGTATTGTTGTTTGTATCTTATCTGGTAGATTTAGCACTAGGTATGAAATTGTACCTTACTTGCACTATGTCAAAAATTTCAATCATGCATGTCCTCCTGTACAATGAGTTATCTCTACAATATAGTTTAAATTAGCAATATGATTCCGCTATCATAGACACTAATAAAGTTGGGCCGAAAGCTTAAAATGTCTTCAGACCACATCAACTGATGTATGCCTTTCAACCTAATTGAGAATAAATCATGGCAATCAAGTTTTACTCAATGGTTGCAATGAGGCAATAAAACCCTCTCCCCTTTCAGGTCAATTTAATGTTATATTTTTTCATTCATTTATAAAATTATATGTACCCTAGGAATTCACGCAGCAATGTACAGGGTATCCACCTAGTTGTCTCACAATGGATGTTAAAATTCTAAACTAAATTATAATCAGACTAAAATGTTAACCGTGTCCAATTTATTGATCTAATTAAGGCTTGGATTGGGTTTGAATGCCCATTTTAATTTACTAGTTGGGCAGCATTGAAAATAGTACGTAGTTGTACTGTCAAATCTTCCATAAAATAGTAAGAACCATGCTTTACTAAATATGACAAATACTTTTTTTGGGGAAGTCTCTTTATGCACCACAACATAGAAGTATATATGCTCAACTACTAGCACTAGTGCCTTACTGCTGCTTTTACGATGTTGCTGGAACTCCAGCTTTTTCATGTTTAGGGCGGTCACTTGATAGTGTATTGCTAAAGATATTGATTGCTTTTATCCGTAGAAATAGCGCGGGAAAGGCTAGCGGGCCTTAGGGTGGGGATAGGCCCCCAGCCGCAATCCCCGTTCTCAGTTCTCATTCCTAGGTTCTACACTTTGTGCTAACCCATCACCTCTACACGCAGGTGTGTTGATGCAGGGAAACTACACCGGAGGTAGCGATGGAGTATTTCATGATAATCTCCTAGGAGATGCTTCCATGCAAGCTGAACAAACATGGATGATTCATGATGCTGGTATTTCAGGTGGCGATGATGACAGGCTAAGCGATTTGGGAGACCTTGAGGTGCCTCCTGAATGGCTCGAGTGAGAGATGTTTGCAATTGAAACTAATTAGTCGTGTCTGCGTTCTGTTTGCCTACCAGCAAGGCAACTACCTCTTAGTTTATTACCTCAAAAGAAGGAAAAAACAAAGAACCTCAAGTTTTTAATTTCAAAATAAAGGGAGAATCTACCTCTTAGTTTGCATTCTCTATGGTTCCAATCAACTTTAGTGCCAAACTCAAAAGACTCAACTCTAGCTACCTTAAGGAACAGGAACTTCATTGTCGTTGTACTCGAGGAACCAATTTTGGATGCAATGCTTAATTGCTTGCTGTTTCTGCTTCCTACCATCTTTTTGTTAGGAAAATTGCACCAATGCCATTATGTTTCTTGCAGTTTGGCAAAGTACAACTCGAACGACGGAGCTGGACAAAATACCGTAGAAAACTGTTAGGATACGGGTAGGCTACTCTAGCAGAATTTTTTTTTCTACCACATAAATCAGAAAGCAATACAAGTAAGGGATTATGGATCGTTGCCACTAGACGCGTAGTGCAGCAGAAGAATAATTGGAATAGTCGACCCAATGAAGCGCGTCAACATAGTCAAAGTAGTGGATAGTCCAACGTCCTCAGTAGACGATCGACTTCAGCAACTGCCAATCGTCTTCTTCAAGCAACAGTCGATCGTCTTCTCCAAGCGATAGTCGATTGCCTTCATGAGCCGACCTTCTCCTCCTCCCGATCGTTCCGATCAGTGCAACAGCAACCACAGTAGTGCCTCTACGGTATCCATACATCTAAGGGTGGTATTTCGTGCGCCGGTACGCTAGAAGCAATGGGTACGGCTATGATTTTCAAGTGGATCAGGCCGTGATGGTGGCTAGGGTTTCGAGGTTGTAACATACATGCTCCTAGCCCCCACGTGTAACACTTGGAACCATCACTGAGCTCGGAATGTTACTAAAGTACTCTAACTACAAATTTAAACAATATATTACAATAATTTCCAGCAAGCATATAAAGAATAAACTCTTCCACGAGTCACCATATAATCATTAAATGCGACACAATAAGCATAAGGATCAAAATAATTTTAACATCCCAAAATCTTAATTCTAGGATTATGTAATATAAATGCATTAGAGAAAATTTCCTTGATCATTTACATATCAAATATGCTATGTTAAGTTGGTTTTTAAATTAAAAATAAAACTTGAACTACAAACAAAAATGTGCTAAAAAAGAAATAGATAAAAAAAAGTAAATAAATTTAAAGGATAGAATTATTTCTGGCATATTATCCCTAATATAATTCACCCAACATTTTATATGAAGTCTTGTTTAGGAAAATAATTACAAAAGCACAAAACAGAAAATCTACGAATTTTGTAGAAATTCACAGAAAGTATTAACATCTAAAAATTTACAGAAGCAAGTAAATTAGGTCAAAGCCTACACAAAAATTTTCATCAAATTTGTACTTTATTTGTGTAGCAAATAAAATGGGACAATAAATCGGCAAAAAAACAAAAATCCTAAAACATAACTCTCTCTCTCTCACCTCACTAACTGGTGGGCCCCGAGCGCAGGGACCTTCGTCCACCTCGCGCCGGTGCGCGGCAAGACGCCTTCTACGAGGGCACCGCGCGCCGTGGTTTTCCAAAGCCCACCGTTTTGCCACTGCCCATCCACCTGTGTCGCTTCGCCGGTCAACACCGCGTCCATACCTGCATGTCCGAAGCCCATGCCTGCCCGTACGCCGTCGATGTAACACCCCAGCTATTTGGAAGCCAAGATGTCACCTAAATAATCTAACATACAACCATCAAGCGGAAGGATTTAAGCCATAACTCAACTAAGGACATAAAGAGTTCTAAATTTAATAGAACAATGGCAGGAATATAGTCTGGAACCAAACAAGCTTATCAAAAGAGATGACCAAATATCACAAGTAGAAATAATCAACCATAACATAGAGGAAGTCATTAACCACATTTATCTTTATTTATTACAGTTCATCACTAAACGAATGAAAGACAGAACCAAGTCTAATTATTGACACTAGAATATGGTGGAATGAATAAATAGTGTATGTCTACTCCCTCCCAAAAGAGTAATCATCAACGATCACCTAAAATAAACAAACAAAACAAGAGTGAGTCCGAGACTCAGCAAGTACAATGATTAATTGGACATACATCAAATATGAACAAGACAATAACATTAAAGGATATGAACATGTCACATCCCCAATTTAATAAAGTTGTTAATTATGCATCTCAGGAGCACGCATCTTATTTTTAAACTTTTTGTGTACCTATTGTACTTGGAAAATCTCAAAATATAAATGAAACCTACACTTTAAATTGATCTCCAAACTAGAAACCGAAATTAATGCTACTGAAAAACCTATGGAAATAATTTATTCAAATACTATATTAATTATCATGAATTAATATAATTTTTCCCAAATTTTTGGGACTGTTTTGAACCCTAAGAAAATTCAAACACTATTAAAAGATCTAGTTTAAGTTTGAATTTATATATCACAAATTATATCATGAACAGTAGGGTTCAATAATTTTTTTGGACACTAGGTTATCCCAGGAACCTCCACAAATTATTTCACGATTTTAGGAAATTTATTTCTATTTTTAAACCCCTGGTCAAAGTAGGGAACACATTTTAATTCTTAGTCAAACCTAAACCCAAACTGGTTGCTACTATTCATCGGGCTCGAGTCCGACTCGGCAAAACGACTCGGCCCAACCGCCTAATTGCACCGCGGCATGCAACCCTTGGATCTTAGATCAACGGCCCAGATCGCCTACCCCTTCGGACCGGTCGATTGCACTCTCGATCAAGCCGTCGCGGATCAACGGTCCCGATTTAAGCATTTGTGTTGCCGAGCGCGCCACCTTGTGCGCGACCGCCCGACCCACGGTTAGGGCCTTCGTCCCACCTCGCGCGAGGCGCTCGAGCGCCGAGGCCACGCGGTCGCGCCTCTCGCTCCCGGCCGTTGGCGAGCCGTCAACACCGTCAACCACCGCTTCTCGGCCACTCACGGGCTCCGCCTAGTGGCGCGCCTCCATCTCCGTCAAAACCGGACTTATTACCCCTCGAGCACCTCACTTTTCCCCATCTTTCCTCTCGAGTGCGAGGAAAGAGGAGCTCTCCTCCGTTCATCTCTCGGTAAGATTCGGCGGGTGATCCCCATCTTCTCTCCGTTCATCACCGTGACCATTTTGGCTAACCTCGGCTCATGCGTTGGCTTGTAGTTTCGAATCACTGCTGTGCTCTCGGGCGCTCGGTCGTGCTGAGCGACACCAAATTGGGTATTTCTTGGTGGTGAGTTTCTTGCTCTTTCTTGTGCGTCGAGTACTTGTCTTTGAGTATAAGTTAGTTTCCCTCACTTTAATTGTCGGATTGTTCAGGAGTTCTTAAACCTTGAAGTTATTCCTTTTGCCGCCAACACTATTCTCGCCAAATTGTCGCCTTGGTGAGCCTTTTTCCCATTTGTTTCGTCTATACCATCCCCTAGGTTCCTGGTGTGGATCCAACCTTTGATTGCTTTCGTGTTCGCTCAGGACCTCTCCTTCACGTGAACCCGAGCGCCGTCGTCACCATTACCGACGCTAGCTTCTACCCAAGCTTCTCGTCCTCATCAACACCTGGTAAGCCTCTTGGAGTCCACCGTAGCTTGTCCGTGCTTTGTTTTGCTTAATGCACTACGAATCCCAGCTTGCACTTTTGCCGTGTAACTTGCGCGCTCCACTCCGGCTGGCGGCGGTCTAGACCACCTCGTATGTCAAATCACTACCTTTAGATCGCAAGCTTATTGTGAGCCCGTTCATGCCTTTGGTTTGAGCCGCGTGGCGGAATCGTCGGCAAGGCTCGGTGAAGCGAGTGCGGTATTGTCGGATTACCGACAATCACGTAGCCTCGCCATTAGGCTCAAATCACGGTCATTATGGCTAATCATCGCTTAAAGCATTTAATGGTTGTGCGAAGTAATGAATGAGGCGCTTACATGTGGGGTCACAATTAGAAAGCGGTTGGGTTAATTAAGGGCTCGCAGAGTATGACATGTGGGCTTTGATGGCGGTAAGTGGAAAGCGTAGATGGTGAAGTATGTTTTGATTAAGGAAAAGCGTATTCTTGATATGCTTAGAATGAATTTGCGTTCAGTAGAGTAGAAGGCGTATTTACGGAAATACGCTTTCGACATGTGTTAGGTGGCGGGGTCAAGGTTGACCAGTCAACACGGTCTTGGGCCGCCATCATGACTGCGGCTAGCGTGAGACGGTAGAAAAAGTGTTAAATACTTTACGAAATTCGAATCCATTAACATATACATGAAAATTGGTATTAACTTATAAAATCGTAAGTAAATCATTTTAACTCCAAAATGAATGAAACCATACGATAATTTTCATATTTTATGAACTTTATATTAAAATTGGTTTCAAACTTGTCCCTATAACAGAGAGCATTACTTGGAAAATGAGCTATTAACACTATTATTGTTACAAAGAAAACACTAATAACTTTGAAAATTCATAACTAAATCATGAAAACTCCTTTTGAGGCAAACTCAACTGTTTTGAATTTGTAAGAATATTGCCTATTTATCCATGTGATCCATGTACTCACCACTTCTCTACAAAATTTCACTTCATAATTAAATTATATAAATGAAGGCATATTGAAATCTGGAATTCAAACCACCGTAACTTGCATATACTAAATCGAAATGAAATAATTCTTTCACCAAAAATCATTTAAAATCATGACTTAGCTACTGTAGAAAAATCATGCATTTTTGAGCATTTTGATTTTTGGAATATTTCTCGATGTTTATTCGGTATTGTATTTATCTAGATTCCGAGTTTATCGATATTGACTCCTACGCCACCGAGAGCGAACAATTGCTTTACCAGCAAGGCAAGCATCCTTTGAACTTTCTTTTGCATCATATTTGATCCCAATTTTGCTAGGGTAGATGCAATGATAATTGCTTGCATGATAGTCTTATATCGTCGCTATTTTTGTTATGAATGGTTAGACACATCCTATTATCTTGTCATTGAGGCTATCCATGAATTATTCTATTACTGAAATGCTATGGTAGGATGAGTGAAGTAATGTTGTTCGAGTTTGCTTAGTCATGCAAGTCTAGAACCGGTAGTTTGATTGTCGGGAATAACCCGACAATTATGGGACAAACACAACTCTCTTGAAATACTTTTGCTTCAGATCTTCGTATCTATTTTATACGTGAAATTTTGTCATTTTTAAATGAGCTTTTAGTGCGGACAAGTGTTGGTTAGTGATGGTGCCTTCGTGCGAGATTGGGTATGTGGTTTGGCTTGTCGGACAATTAAGGACCGAACCTTGGGTTGTTGCGATTCAAGCAAAACTCGTGCTATCACGCGCGGTATATGGGTGCCGTATGGTTAAATAAGGGGAAGGTTTTATTGTGTTGAGTCCCACGGTGGTGAAAATGTAAGTGCATGGGAACGTGAAATCCGTGTTCCTTTGGGCCGATAGGATGGGGCGTTAACGTCTTGTGTTTCCTAGGATATATAGGATGGAGGCGTTAACGTTTTGTGTTTCCTAGGAGCCATGGTTGAGGGACTTAGCTCAATGGGATCTTCTTGCTAAAAACGATCGTATCTTGATTTACCCGGTCGGCATACCTTAGGAAGTATGCTATATTCGGAGGCATCTGGAGGCTTACGGGCCAATCAAGTCGTGTGGGTAAAGTAGTACACCCCTGCAGGGTATAAATCTATTCGAATAGCCGTGTCCACGGTTATGGACGACCGCTTGAAATTTGTGGCTGCTTATGGTTAGACTTGAAATTAAAATTGTGGTTATAACTTGGTATTGACATGAATGGGATGTTCATGCTTGTTATTGTATCAAAGTGGACCGCCACTTTGTTGTTGGCATGATTCATTTGTTCTTGAATTCATTACTTATTCACATGCTTTACTTCTACTTCAAATCTGATTTTGAAATGGCACTTGAAAAACTAGTATGTGTAGGTTGTTCAGTATTGCGTCTCTTTCGCAAAGAATTAAGCCAATATGAGCCCTTCCTTTGAATGACCTTATGCATAAATATTTTTATTTGTGTAAGACTTGCGAGTACTCTTTGTACTCACCGGATGTTTCTTGGCTTTACGGTGAGGAGGATAATGAGACCGGCGAGCTTGTCGGTGTCGATTTAAGCGACACCGTTGAGTAGTGTGCTATCTTTAGCTCGATCGGTTGTCGATGGGTTATGTGGCATACCACTGCAGGCATTTAGGTTTATTTACTTGCTTCGCTATGAACTGGTTTAATTGGCGGTCGGCCACTTATGTAGTTGTAAACTTGAAAGCGTGATGTATAACTTTGTACTATTTATGTATGAGCGTTGTATGGATGTGATCGACGTTGTAATAAGAGTATGAATATATTGGTCGCTGATCTTGGAGCCAATATAGGTCATGCTCGCTGTTCATGGCTTCCTATTTAACTCGCTAAGTGTAGTGCTTGGCGATTGGAGAGCCGACAATCATGTAGTGCTCGCAGGGAGCGCGTGCATGATCGTCGGGCTCTAGATCTTAGTTAAGCCTCTCATTTGAACTGAGTTAAGTTGGAATTCATTCATCGAGATCTAGAGTTATGTCCCTAAGACCTGGATTAGTCTCGGTCTTACGGAGATAACTCCGGTCCCACAGCGTTAGTATCGAGCCAAACCGATCAGAGGTTAGAGATAGCATGGCGTTAGAGTTCGTAAGCCTTCTTGAGTCAAATTATTTTTGAAATTATCAAATTAATTTCAGAAAGTTTAAGTTAGGAATATCTTTTATTCCTCATCCATCCTAGTATCTTTTCTTACCCTATTTACTGTTTTTAAAGAAATCTTACCTTATTGTTCTTGCTTTTAGATGAGTCGCCAATACGGTCAAAGAAACTCAAAGTGAGAACGTGGATGGATACCCGCGCTTCTCCAGAAATGATGTGGAGGGCGAACTTCACCTATCACCATCTTACGCCATCTATCGCGCTGACGGGGCGGGCATGGAGGAATACTTGGTCGTGATCAACATCATCGCCAGACGAGTCACGGGAGTATCCCATATTGTTTCGAGCACGTGGCACTTCTGAGGCCATGGCTCTACAGAAGTGGCCGTGTGGCTATGAGCCATCTCCGTTATGATCGACGGAGTTGTCTCACCGCTTTACTACCATTTTCCTATATGCGGCGTGGCACTGAGGTGGACACCTTTGCGGATTGGTTTGGGAAGATCCCGTGTTAGGCGGCTGGCAAGATTGGTCCATACCATGGACCAAATCCATCGATGCACCGTGTATGAGTTATGCGAGACACATCAACGCCTCGTGGTGGCTCAAGAGCACCTACAACTCATGTGTAACATGGGGATTATTGACCGCCATGTGGTTTATGGCAGGAATGAGATTTCCCCATATGCTTCAGCGCCACCGATGTACCGTCTTCCGGAAGTGCCAGGGCATGTACCCAACTATGGGACGAGACGCCAGGTTCGCATGTCAGTTGGTTTTGCTCGTACTCGTAGGATGGAACCTGCTGGAGGCCATGTGATAGAGCAAGGCTCCCCTTTGCGTCTTCCTAATTTTGGAGACCCCGATGATACGGGATCCCCTGAGGCACATCTTCTGGACGAGTTTCCGGTAAACTTTGACCGGAACAACATTTAGGATGTTGTAGGCGTAAGCTTTTGGGCAAGTATGTATCTTTGATTTCCTGTAATAGGCTAGTAATAATTGAACTCTTAATGTTTCTCTTGCAAGAACTATATTTCCAGTAGTTGCTTTTCGCCCGGCCCTATGAATGTAATTGCTTTGGAAAAAATTATGATTTGAAGTCATGAATCTTGTATCGCCTTAGTGCCTTTGTGCGCCTTTTGGTGTTATGTTTTGGTGCATTTTATATCATTATGCATGCTTAATTAAGAACTTTGTGCTTGCTGTCCAAAGTTTTATTATTCACACTTTGCCAACAATCTTGGTCTCTTTTAACATTCCTTGTCACTCAGGATGTCGAGCCCTAACACTCGTGCTAGAGCTCAGTGCGATGGGGATCTCCACCCAGGGCACTCGTGCTGCTGCTGTGTGAGTAACTTTACGCCCGCGAGGAGAGGGGTGAGCCCTCTCAGCAGCACCGTCCGCGAGACAGTTCCTCTGAGGAAGTGCTTCCTCCGCCACCCACTATGGTGGAAGTCTTGGCTCAGATCGAGAGAACAGGATGGATCGGACCAGATCACGGAGGCTATAGCTCGCAACACTTCTCCCGCTCTGCAGCCAGGGGAGGGGACAGCAGAGGCGCGTGGGGGTCTCGGCTGAGTTTGATGAACAAATCCTCCCACATTTGCGGTACCGGAGACCCTATGGAGGCTGAAGATTGGCTGAGGGATGTGGAGAAGAAACTAGCCATTGCTCAGTGCACGGGCATTGAGAGAGTTCTTTTTGCCAGCTATCAGCTGGAAGGCGCCGCTAGTGCGTGGTGGGATAATTTTTCCGCCATGCAACTCGTGAGGACGTTCCATCATGGAACGAAGTTCGTGCGGCTTTCGAGGAGGCCTATATTCTGATGGGGTCATGTCCATCAAAGCAGTTTCTTGCTTTGAAGCAAGGAAGGAAGATCACATCGAGTATCTTTGAGTTCAACTCCTTGGCCCGCTATGCCCCGATGACGTCTCCACGGATGCTCGCGCCGGCACGGTTCATGGGCTGCTTGATCGAGGAGATGCGGTGGCTTTAGCTGACATGACTTCGTGAACTTCAAAGCACATGGTGAACAAGGCCATTGTAGTGGAGCACAAGAGTGTGGTGTGGAGGAGTCCAGAAGAGAAAGAAGGCCGCTCGATTTCGGCTAGTGGCGATTTCCTCGACAGCGCCGGACCGCCTCAGCACGCGTCCTCGTGCTCCGGTGCCATCGAGGTTTCTGTGGCGCCTGCACGACCTTCTCCACCTCTGTGGCAGCGGCACGATGGAAGTAAGAACTCCCGAGCGATGGTGCATTCAAGCCTAATGTCACTGCTTTCATTGTGGTCGCCAGGCCACTATGCTTCTTCTTGCCTCGCCAAGCAGCGGGGAATGCCGCAGGTTTATTGTGCTCCTACACCACCGGTTGTGGCATGACCTACACCACCTCCGAGGGCAGCATCTACCCCTCCACAGGTCCCTGCACGTGGCCGAGTGAACCACGTCACCGCTGAGGAGGCGAGCGACGCTCCAGACGTCGTTTTGGGTACACTCCTTGTTAATTCTTGTCCAAAGATCGCTTTATTTGATTCAGGAGCATCTCATTCATTCATCAAAGAAGAATATGCTGCACTTAATCATTTTGAAATACATAAACTTCAGCCACCTTATCAAATCCGATCGCGGATCGGTTTTTCAAACCGATCAAGTCTGCGGGACGAAAAGTGAAAATTCAAAATTTCAACTTCTTGGCAAACTTAATTGTGCTAAAATCAGCGGGTATTGATGTAATCTTGGGGATGGATTGGCTGTCCAAAACCAGGGAAAGATCGATTGTGCTCGCCGGTCTATTTCGTCACTAGTGAAGATGGCAGTCAAGTCGTTTTTGCACCTTCAGGCAGTTCTCATCTCTATGCCTTGGAAGCTTATACCTCTCTTGAACTTGAGAAAGTGCCTGTGGTGTGTGAATATCCAGATGTGTTCCCCGAAGAACTCCCAGGCATGCCTCCTGATCGAGAAGTCGAGTTCGTCATCGAGCTTGCACCCGGTACTGCGCCGATCTCAAAACGGCCATACCGGATGCCTCCTTATGAATTGGAAGAATTGAAGAAGCAACTCCAAGAACTTCAAGACAAGGGGTTTATTAGGCCGAGCTCCTCACCTTGGGGATGCCCGGCTATCTTTGTCAAAAAGAAGGACAAGAGTTTGCGGATGTGTGTTGACTACCGTCCGTTAAATGAAGTCACTATAAAGAATAAATATCCGCTTCCTCGGATTGATGATTTATTTGATCAATTGAGTGGAGCCCAAGTATTCTCCAAGGTTGATTTGCGCTTGGGCTATCATCAAATTAAAGTTCGAACCGAAGACATTCGAAGACGAAGATTCTCTACTCGTTACGGTTTGTGCGAGTACAATCATCATGTCTTTTGGTCCATTTAATGCACCGCATACTTCATGAATCTTATGAATTCGGTGTTCATGGAGTATTTGGATAAGTTTGTTGTTGTATTCATTGACGACATCCTTATCTACTCAAAGTCCGATGAAGAACACGAGCAACACTTGAGGCTTGTGTTGAGAAGCTTCACAACATCGCCTTTATGCCAAATTTAGCAAATGCGAGTTCTGGCTTCGTGAAGTTAGTTTCTTGGGGCATGTCCTATCCAAGGGCGGTATTGCTGTTGATCCTAGTAAAGTGCAAGATGTCCTTGATTGGAAACAACCCAGAAACATTACTGACATTCGCAGTTTTCTTTGACTTGTGGGTTACTACCGCAGATTCATCCAGAACTTCTCCAAAATTGCAAGGCCAATGACTCAACTTCTGAAGAAAGAAAAGAAGTTCGAATGGTCGCCTGAATATGAGGAGAGATTTCAGATCCTAAAGGAATGCTTGACCAAAGCTCCAGTACTCATCTTGCCCGACATTCGCAAGAGCTTTGACATTTACTGCGATGCGTCTCGCCATGGGCTCGGTTGTGTCCTTATGCAAGAGGGCCGAGTGGTAGCTTATGCATCAAGACAATTGAGACCACATGAGTTGAATTATTCCACTCATGATTTGGAGCTCGCAGCAGTTGTTCATGCTCTAAAGATTTGGCGACATTACCTCATCGGCAATCGTTGCGAAATCTACACCGACCACAAGAGTCTTAAATATATCTTCACCCAAGCTGATCTGAACTTGAGGCAAAGGAGATGGCTTGATTTGATCAAAGATTATGATTTTGGACTCCATTATCATCCAGAAAAGCAAATGTGGTTGCCGATGCCCTAAGCGTAAAGTCTCGCAAATCAGCTGTTTATCGGTAATTCCCATTTCAAAGAAGCTTGTGTGCTGCGATGCAACGTCTTGTGAGGACCCCAATTTATTTGGCTTGTAATGCTTAACCAACCACCTGGTCCTAGCATCACAAATCAAATAAATTGATCCTCGAGATATGTATACTTCGAGCGATATACACACCGTTACAAAATTAGACATCAACTCCATTCCAAACATAGAGTCCAAACACCACACTACCAAACGGAAGATAAACAAATAGTAGAGTTATTACAGACAAAGGCCGACAGGCCAAGATACACAAATAAACAAGAACGACAGAGGAAGCAAAAGTGCCATAAGATGGCTATAAACAAAGCCAATCGCCGTGCCTCCAACCCACAAGGCATCCGACCGACCGCCAAGTCTAGTCGCCCACGAAACGGCAACACAGACTCACGTAGTGAGGCCCTTGGGCTCACCTTCTTCCTCCGCAACAAAAACATTAAGCAAAGCACACGAGTACAAAGATTGTCTTTGTACCGCAAGATCGACGTGTGAACTAGCGGACCTATTCATAAGCTACATGCAAAGCTTATTTGGTGGAGGCCATATGTTTCATTTGCATAAAGCCAATTTTCATTTGCAATAAGGTAATACGGATTTAAAGGCAAGTTTGCAATTCATTTTTTTAAGATTGAAATAACAAGAAGGATAATAATACAAAAGAATAGAGATAAAACATCCTAGAAGTGACTATCCCAATAGTCACCACAACAATAGCACGAATCCCGCATTCGTACTCACCCATCAAATTTTAATTTAAATGTTGTAGTCTAGTTCTTGGGGCGATCCGAGCGTGTCCATAACCTAGGACGAGGCTATTCGAATAGTTTTAACCTGCAGGTGTACCAATGTACCCACACTGCATCGCCTTTAAGCCAAAGCACACTTCCAAGGTATGCAGCACACTAAGTCCTACGAGACTATTTCCAATATTGTATATTAACTACGAGCCTCGTATGGATAGAAATCCATACGCTTACATGGTAAAGCCGAAAAGACAACTACCCACTCAGGATAAAGCTTTTGACAACTACCATGCTCCCACCTCCATCCCTCCCGCGACCTCCCTGCGACCGGAGCCAATACACGCCAAAGTACTAGGTCAAGAGATGTCCCATATACTCTAGTGTGGTTAGTACGCAAAATGCTCAAGATGGCGCAAGTAACTCGGTCCTTAATCGACTCGGGCACCTTTCCATCACACCCAACAGATCACACGTCTTACCATTGTGCCCAAGTCTAAATCATTTTTGTCTTCATTTTTAATTTTGCAATTAAACATAGCAAAAATGCTGAAACATAAAGTTGTAGTAAATTTTGTGTGATCAAGGTTACCGACTAAAGTCGATAACCGCTTGATTCTCACCGATAGCTAAGCATGTCTAAGCAATTTGACCGGATCTACTAAGTGACAAGAGACCATCCAAAGACCTCTAATCACAAACAAATAACCTAGGCTCGGTAGTAGAGATCAATATTTTGTCCACAGGATATGCGACTACGGATTTAACTAATCGATTTAACACAAATTAAGCAATGCATACATCTTCATTGAAACAAAATATTAGACTTTAAAATACTGGGATTATCATGATCAAATCGCTTGTTCAGTTGTGTTGCTCAATTTGTTGCGGAGGTCGTTCTCGTGGTTGCCGCAAATATCGAATCCTAACGATTGAACAAAACAATGAATAAGAGCGAATAACACCGACCAAACTCAAACATACAACAATAACAAAACACACTAAGCTTTTCACAGAGCCTAAGCATGACATAACAAAATTTTAGAAACAGAGAACAATTCATTTTAAGTTATTAAGAACTTTCTATGAATTTTCTAAGCTAAAAACACAACAAGACACTAGTTAATTACTTAACAAATTTTCATGAACAGAAACAGTATCTAAAACCTATCCTAATAATTAGTATACTGAAAATGGAATTTTCTGAATTGGGTTCATTGAATTTGGACAATTATTGAAAGAGATATGCATTTTCTAATTTGGAGATTACATTCTACAACATTAAATCAATTAACAGATTCTTGATACAGGGACAGGGTTGACACTAATTTTAGTAAATAGAACATTTAAAATGAAAATTAACAGCACTGGTTTCATACAATTTGGATAAAAATTGAATTAGTTATGCATTTTCTAAGTTTAATTGAATTAACGATTACAATGTAAAAGCATTACAGATTTACTAAAGCGTTTAATCCTTTTTCTACCCACGCTATCTAGCCCCGACACATCGACAGAGGCCGCGCGAAAGTCTGACTGAATGTACCGCTCGCGAAAGTGACGTCGAAGGCGTATTCTAATAATACGTCTTCGGCTTACCAAAGTGCAAACCTAACATATTCTCACAGAGAAATACGCTTCCCAACAGAGAAAACGCATAACCGAGCTACACAACCCTAAGCGACGGCCGGGACCCACATGGCGGTGACTAAGAGAAAACATAATGGGCTGGATTAAAGGATTTCCAACGCGATTTAACAGAGAGGGCCCACAAGTCGGTGACCTACGTAACCAAGTTTAGTGAGAACTAAACTCGCGCGGCTCGGCAAGACGCGACGAGGACGGCGGCGGCGCCGCACGCAGTGGATCTCGCAAACCGGTGAGTTACAAGGCGAGTGAGTGATACCTTCGGGTTCACGAGACTTTGCGAACCTGCAGGTGGCGACGCTGGGTCCGATGGTCACCGGAGTTGAGCTCACGACGACCGGAGGCGAGAAGAAAGCACGGCCCACGCGAGAAGGCGATATGGACTTCTAGAAGACTCTGAAGATGTGCTTAAGCGCACCAACACCGAGAGCAAGAAGCACACGATAACGCCACGCGAAGAAGGCCCGAGGTGACCGGAATTTCCACGGCGCGAAACCGAGCTTGAGAAGAATTGGTCGCACGCCCGCAACGATGCACCAAAGATGAAAATGAAGTCACCGTTAGACTCGGTGCATCAATGCGATCCTAAGGGACTAGGTGGCGGAGCTAGAAACTCACCGATCGCAAACGAGCTCACGGGACCGAGATCGCCGGAGGCGAGGCAGCGATACGCGCCGGTGATCCATGGACGCCAAGGACCGGGTTGGGCAAAATGGAGCGGCGTCGGCGTGGATCACGGTGGCGTGGTTGCGGAATCAAGGGCGGCGCTAACACGGCGGCGCTACCCGTCTCTTCGCCGACCAAACAGAGAAGCGAGCGGAGAAAGTGAGAGAGCGAAGAAACGATGAATGAATGAGTGCGGTGAGGTTATAAAGCTCGCGATGCTCCACGACGGACACGAGGCAAATAGGTGGCGGCGAGGTACGTGGCACCCATGCGCGAACGCCGCGAGCTCGGTGAGTGCGCGGAGAAGACGAGGCGACCGGCGGGTAGGGTCCACCGTCGGCCCGATCGACGGCGGCGCGAACGGTGGTTTGACTTCGATCGATGATCGCACCGACCGTTGGATCCGAAATGGACTACCGAGATTGGTGTATGCATTCGACAGTCGACGAGGCAAGCAATGAGGACCGTTCGATCTTCATCGGACGGCTGACAGCCATCGGGCTCGCGCGCGGTGCAGCTAGGCGGTGCGACCGAGTCAAGTGGTGCGGGTCGGACTCGAGCACTGAGTTGGGTTCGGGCCCGAGGAAGAAGAGTGTTTTGATTTTGATTTAAAAGACAGAGAAGGTTTGGGAAATTTTTAGAGATAGCTCCAGGGCTCCAAAAATTTCGAAATTTTTATGGTAGCTACTAGAGACAGAGAACAACATTGCATAAATTTTCCAGAACTTTTCATGCACTGAAAAGTTCTGCAGAAAATTCACAAGCATGCTGACCTAGGGTTTGACCAGATTTTCAACTAGTTTGACTTGGCCATTTGAAATAGCAAATAAAATCTAAAAATTGTGAAATAATTCAGGGAGGTAGATAAGATGATCAAGATGCTAGGAAAAATATTTGCAGATGATGATCACAAGTTTGAAGGCTAATAATTTGATGACAACAATTTCCAATCACAAGAATTAACTTCTAGAAAATTGAAATTGCTAGGAAAATTTGGAAAACTTCCAAATGATTTTAAGAGACAACAAAAGTTTTATTTCTCCTCAAAATTTTACATTTGAAATACAAACCCTAAGTTAGGCTGTTACAAATCTCCCCCTTACAGAATCTCACCGAGATTACGATCATCGGAGAAGAATGATGGGTAATCTGCTGGAGACGATCTTCCGCTCCCAAGTGGCTTCATCCTGAGTGGTTTGACCACCGAACTTTAAGGAACTTGATCACACGGTTCCTCGCTGCGTTCGACTTCATCGAGGATACGAACGGGGACGCCACGATAAGGCAGATCTTCCCGCACATCGATATTTTCCAATGGCGTTTCCTCAACTGAACACTGAGGCACTTCTTCAATTGTGACACATGGAAAACATCATGCACCCCTTCAAGTGTAGTGGCAACTCCAACTTGTATGCAACAGCTCCCACTCTCTTGATGATGCGATATGGCCGACATATCGAGGAGCCGCTTGCCCTTGACACAAACGGCGATGTCCCTCAGAGGCGTAGACTTTGAGATACACAAAGTCATTGGCTCGAAATCACCACGGCGACGCCGACCGCATAGTTCTTCGCGCTCGATCGAGCCGCGCGCAAGTGCTCACGAATCAATCGCACTTGACTTTCGGCCTCATTGATGGAATCTGCGGACCAAAGAACCGCCTTTCACCGTTCCACCGGTTCAACGGTGTTCTCGCAAACACCGTCCATACAAGGCCTCAAATGGTGCCATACCGAGGCCGCTCGAAGCTGTTGTTGTAGGAGAACTTCGGAAGCGGTAGGCACTTCTCCCAATTCTTTCCATAGGAAAGAACACAAGCACGGAGCATGTCTTCAAGCACCTGATTGACGCGCTCCGTCTGACCATCAGTCTGAGGATGATAGGCTGAGCTGAATGAAAGACGGGTCCCCATGGCTTCCTGCAGACTATGCCAAAACCGAGAGGTGAGCAGAGAACCACGATCGACACAATTGTTCGTGGCACACCATGCGAGACTCACAATACGGGATATGTAAAGATCCGCTAAGCGATCCACATCAATCTTCGATCGCCTTTGGAAGGAAATGAGCTACCTTCGTCAATCGATCGATGATAACCCATAATGCATCCTTCCTGCGAGAGTACGGGTAGACCGGTGATGAAGTCCATGCCTACGTAATCCACTTCCATTGCATGCGGCAAAGGCGAAGGAGACCACGGACGTTGATGCTCGCCTTGACGCGACAACATATGTCACATCGGCCACGAACACGCAATCTCGCGCTTCATGCGAGTCCACGAGAATCTCGCGCGGATCTTGGTACATTTTAGTGGCCCGGGATGGATGGATAAAGGCGAATCATGGGCTCTCTGCAGAATCAAATCCGCAACTCGGGACCTTTGGGACCACAAGACGCTGCCCAAACCATACAACGCCGTGCTCATCTTCGTGAAACACTTGGTGATCCATTCTCGATGTTACGCGATTTTACCCACACCATCATCCGATTGCCGTGGTGCCTTGATTTGATCCACCAAGGTCGGTTGCACAACCAAGGCGGCAAAGGAACCATGGTCAACAAACCCAAGTTGAGGCGCTGAAATTCGCAAGAAGTGCAAAGTTCTTTGCTCTTGGATCATCAGTATTGCAATACACCTTTCGGCTAAGTGCATCAAGAACCACATTGGCTTTGCCCGGATGATACCGAATACCCATGTCATAATCTTTGATCAATTCCACCATCTCCTCCGCTTGAGGTTCAGATCTGTTTGAGTGAACAAGTATTTCAAGCTCTTGTGATCGGAATACACCTCACGTGATTACCGATCGATAATGCCGCCAAATCTTGAGTGCATGAACCACGACAAGCTCCAAATCATGGGTGGGATAATTGAGCTCATGAGGTCTCAATCGCTCGATGCATATGCAATCGCCTTGCCTTCCGCATAAGGACACACCGAGCCCTCGCCGAGAGGCATCGCAATAAATATCGGGCTCTTGTGGATATCGGAAGAGTAAGAGGCGGGTGAAGTCAATCGCCGCTGAGCTCCCAAAGCTCTCATCACAAGCGAGGACCACACAAACTTCTTATCCTTCTTGAGCAATTCGGTCATCGCTTGCCATTTTGGAGAAGTTCTCGATAAAGCGGCGGTAGTAGCTGCTAAACCAAGAAAACTCCGCACATCGGTGGATCGACTTGGTGACCCCAAGATAGAACATCGCCGACCTTCTTTGGGATCCACAATATGCCTCGGTGAAAGAACATGGCCCAAGAATGCCACTTCCTTCATCCGAACTCACATTTGCCGAACTTTGCATATAGTGATGTTCCGCAATTTGCCCAAAACAATCTTGGATGCTCAAGATGCTCGCTTGATCTTGGAATAGATAAGAATATCATCAATAAAGACCACCACAAATTTATCCAAATACTCCATGAATACCGAATTCATAAGGTTCATGAACAAAGTGGAGCATTGGTTAAGCCAAAGGACATGACGGTGTACTGCATGTGGACCATAACGAGTAGTGAAGGCCGTCTTGGAATATCCTCGATCTCGATCCGACTGATGATACCCCATTCTCAAATCAATCTTTGAGAACACACTGGCTCGATCAAGCGATCAAACAGATCATCAATGCGGGCGAGGATATTTGTTCTTCACCGTCACCTCATTGAGAGGACGAGAATCAACACACATGCGCAAAGTCTTGTCCTTCTTCTTCACAAAGATCACGGACAACCCCAAGGAGATGAACGGGACGGATGAAACCCTTTGCTTGGAGCTCACCAAGGCGCTTCTTCAATTCTTCTAGTTCATTGGGAGGCATCCGATACGGCGCCTTGAAATCGGAGCTGATGCGGGCAGCAACTCAATGACAAACTCAAGGTCTCGAATCGAGGCATCCGGGCAAATCTTCAGAAAGACATCCACAAAGTTAGATACTATGGGAACATCCACGAATGCGCAAGGTGGCTTCGCTTCTAATACACATAGATGTGGCCCCTGAAGGCCGCGGCGAAAATCCGACTGCTCTTTGAAGGGTGGTGAGATAGACAATCTTCGGCACAATCGATTTGCCCCAAGTGTTGGGACAACCAATCCATGCCAAGAATCACATCCGGGCTCAATCGAAAGAATAAGGTTTGCCAAAACCCCACTCCTTGGACTATGATAGGAACATCACGACTTGTAGATCGCCTCTCATTTCCGGCCCGAGAGCGGATGAGCAAAGGAACTCCCAAAGGAACACGGTGAAGACCACTAGCAGCAGCAAATGATCTTGAAATAAAGAATGCGATGCTCGAATCAAATAATCTGCAGCGGGACGAGAATTAACAAGAAGTGTACCAATCACGACATCTGGCGCCCCGAGCCTCCTCGGTGAAAGGTGGTTGACTCGACCGACCGCCGCACTCAGGTCTTCGGACAATCTTCCGTCGGGTGGTGACCACTCCGCCCGCGTCCTCCATTAGGGCGAGGGGCTGCAACACTCGAGGCGAGCATTCGCATAATGGCCCTTGTTGTGGCAATAAAACAAGTAACCTCGGCGCCGGATTGCGAGGCCGCTCTGCTCTGGATCGCAGCGCACGCGTGGCTGAAACACGGCCTGCGGTGGGCGAGGAGCTAGTGCGATGGCCTCGGTGCGGTGGAGCAAAAGAACAGCCATGGTGCCGCCCGCCCGAGGACGAGTGAGGTGGTGTGAGTAGACCGATGTGCCTCCCATTTGCGCTATGGACTCGCCATCGCCTTTGCCTTATGCTCAACAACAATGGCCTTATCTACCAAGGCACGAAAGTCGAGAAGTCCACAATAGATAGCTTGTCTGCAGCTCCTCGGACAAGCCATCCATAAACTTCTCTGCGCTAGCCTCATCTCGAGGCCACCTCCTGGAGCATAACGAGCGGATGATTGAACTCGTGCAAGTACTCCGTCACGCATTTGCGCCTTGCTTGAGCGCGAGGAATTCTTTCTTTTTCAGCTTCATCAGGCCATCTGGGATGTGGGCCCGACGAAAAGCTGACCTGAACTCCTCCCACGCGACCACATGGCCCGCGGGCTGCATGGCGAGATAGTTCTCCCACCATGAGAGTGCTGCGCCCTCGAGCTGGTGGGACGCGAAGAGTGCCTTATCCTGCGCCTGGCACTGAGCTATGTTGAGCTTCCGCTCAACCATGCGCAGCCAATCATCCGCATCGAGAGGGTCCTCAGAGCGGGAGAAAGTCGGTGGCTGCGTACGGAGGAACTCTGCAAGTCCCCCGCGAGTCTGGTGGCCGCCACCACCGGCAGGAGTGGAGGTATTCCTAGCAATAACCTCCAAGATGCGTGTCTGGTCCATGCGGTTTCGCTCGATCTGAGCGAGAACCTCAGCCATGGTCGGAGGAGGGGGAAGCTCCTCATCATGACCAGCCTGCTGACTGCCACGCGTTCTCCCGGCCATCCTGTTTCACTAAGACAAGTTAACAATAGCCGGAAAACACGAAGTCGATAACCCACTGCAAATAACTTACTAACAGCACAAAACAAACACAAGACTTTTAAGTTACAAAACCAATTGACAAAAATCAGACACTTAGCAACTCATACATATCTTACCCTTATGCTCCCACAAATTTTAATTAGACTAATTCTCTATGGTTCTCCCAAAGACTGATTCTACCGGTAGCAACTATCTTTTGAAAGGAAAGAGGAAAACCAAGTTTTAAACTCAAATTAGAGTAAGATGAGAGTAGAAGGCTAAGATAGGTAAGGAGTAAAATCTGAAAATCTGCCTAGGTTTTCATAAACCCTTTTTATACTTTGAAATTAAGCTTTTTCAAAATATCCTAAAGACGACTATGCTTGGGTTACTACGGTCAGAATGGCTCTGATACCAACTTTGTGAGGACCCCAATTTATTTGGCTTGTAATGCTTAACCAACCACCTGGTCCTAGCATCACAAATCAAATAAATTGATCATCGAGATATGTATACTTCTGCAAAGCAAGATACACCCGTTACAAATTAGACATCAACTCCATTCCAAACATAGAGTCCAAACACCACACTACCAAACGGAAGATAAACAAATAGTAGAGTTATTACGCACAAAGGCCGACAGGCCAAGATACACAAATAAACAAGAACGACAATGAAGCAAAGTGCCATAAGATGGCTATAAACAAAGCCAATCGTGCCTCCAACCCACAAGGCATCCATTTGGACCGCCAAGTCTAGTCGCCCACGAACGGCAACACGACTCACGTAATTGAGGCCCTTGGGGCTCACCTTCTTCCTCCGCAACAAAACATTAAGCAAAGCACTGAGTACAAAGATTGTCTTTGTACCGCAAGACCGACGTGTGAACTAGCGACCTATTCATAAGCTACATGCAGGCTTATTTGGTGGAGGCCATATGTTTCATTTGCATAAAGCCAATTTTCATTTGCAATAAGGTAATACAGTTTAAAGGCAAGTTTGCAATTCATTTTTTTTTAAGATTGAAATAACAGTAAGGATAATAATACAAAAGAATAGAGATAAAACATCCTAGAAGTGACTATCCCAATAGTCACCACAACAATAGCACGAATCCCAGATTCGTACCACCCATCAAATTTTAATTTAAATGTTGTAGTCTAGTTCTTGGGGCGATCCGAGCGTGTCCATAACCTAGACGAGGCTATTCGAATAGTTTTAACCCTCAGGGGTGTACCAATGTACCCACACTTGCATCGCCTTTAAGCCAAAGCACACTTCCGAAGGTATGCATGCACTGCCTAAGTCCTACGAGACTGTTTCCAATATTGTATATTAACTACGAGCCGCTCGTATGGATAGAAATCCATACGCTTACATGGTAAAGCCGAAAGACAACTACCCACTCGTGATAAAGCTTTTCGGACAACTACCATGCTCCCACCTCCATCCCTCCTGCGACCTCCTGCGACCCGGAGCCAATACACGCCAAAGTACTAGGTCAAGAGAGGTCCCATATACTCTAGTGTGGTTAGTACGCAAAATGCTCAGTACGGTGGCGCAAGTAACTCGGTCCTTAACTGACTCGGGCACCTTTCCAGTCACACCCAACAGATCACACCAGTCTTACCATTGTGCCCAAGTCTAAATCATTTTTGTTTTCATTTTTAATTTTGCAATTAAACATAGCAAAAATGCTGAAACATAAAGTTGTAGTAAATTTTGTGTGATCAAGGTTACCGACTAAAGTCGATAACCGCCAGATTCTCGATAGCTAAGCATGTCTAAGCAATTTGACCCGGATCTACTAAGTGACAAGAGACCATCCGACCTCTAATCACGACAAATAACCTAGGCTCGGTAGTAGAGATCAATATTTTGTCCACAGGATATGCAGCTACGGATTTAACTAATCGATTTAACACAAATTAAGCAATGCATACATACAGCTGAAACAAAATATTAGACTTTAAAATACTGGGATTATCATGATCAAACTGCTTGCCTGGTTGCTGTTGCTCAATTTGTTGCGGAGGGTCGTTCTCAGGGTTGCCGCAAATATCGAATCCTAACGATTGAACAAAACAGCGAATAAGAACGAATAACACCGACCAAACTCAAACATACAACAATAACAAAACACACTAAGCTTTTCACAGCAGCCTAAGCATGACATAACAAAATTTTAGAAACAGAGAACAATTCATTTTAAGTTATTAAGAACTTTCTATGAATTTTCTAAGCTAAAAACACAACAAGACACTAGTTAATTACTTAACAAATTTTCATGAACAGAAACAGTATCTAAAACCTATCCTAATAATTAGTATACTGAAAATGGAATTTTACAGAATTGGGTTAATTGAATTTGGACAATTATTGAAAGAGATATGCATTTTCTAATTTAGAGATTACATTCTACAACATTAAATCAATTAACAGATTCTTGATACAGGGACAGGGTTGACACTAATTTTAGTAAATAGAACATTTAAAATGAAAATTAACAGCACTGGTTTCATGCAATTTGGATAAAAATTGAATTAGTTATGCATTTTCTAAGTTTAATTGAATTAACAGTGCAACAGAAAAGCATTACAGATTTACTAAAGCGTTTAATCCTTTTTCTACCCACAGCTATCTAGCCCCAGACACTGACAGGCGGGCCCGCACGAAAGTCTTGACGAATACCGCCGCCGAAAGTGACGCGTCGGCGTATTCTAATATCGTCTTCGCCACCAAAGTGCAAACCTAACATATTCTCACAGAGAAATACGCTTCCCAACAGAGAAAACGCATAACCAGAGCTACACAACCCTAACTGACAGCCAGGACCCACATGGCAGTGACTAAGAGAAAACATAATGGGCTGGATTAAAGGATTTCCAAACGCGATTTAACAGAGAGGGCCCACAAGTCAGTGACCTAACAGAACCAAGTTTAGTGAGAACTAAACTCCCGGCGGCTTCGGCCAAGACGACGGGACGGCGCGCGCCGCACACAGTGGATCTCGCAAACCAGTGAGTTACAAGACGAGTGAGTGATACCTTCGGGTTCACAGAGACTTTGCGAACCCAGAGGTGGCGACGCGGGGTCCGATGGTCACCGGAGTTGAGCTCACGACGACCGGAGGCGAGAAGAAAGCACGGCCACGCGAGAAGGCGTACGGACTTCTAGAAGACTCGGAAGGTGTGCTTAAGCTTCGCCTCAACACCGGGAGCAAGAAGCACACGATAACGCCGGCGAAGAAGGCCCGAGGTGACCGGAATTTCCACGGCGAAAACCGAGCTTGAGAAGAATTGGTCGCACGCCCGCAACGATGCACCAAAGATGAAAATGAAGTCACCGTTAGACTCGGTGCATCAATGCGATCCTAAGGGACTAGGTGGCGAGCTAGAAACTCACCGGATCGCAAACGAGCTCACGGACCGAGATCGCCGGAGGCGGAGACGACGATAGTCGCCTCGTGATCCATCGGCGCCAAGGACCGGGTTGGGCAAAATGGAGCGGCGTCGGCGTGGATCACGGTGGCGTGGTTGCGGAATCAAGGCGGCGCTAACACGTGGCGCTACCTTCGCCCTCTTCGCCGACCGAAAGCAGAAGCGGCGGAGAAAGTGAGAGAGCGAAGAAACGATGAATGAATGAGTGCGGTGAGGTTATAAAGCTCGCGATGCTCCACTGACGGACACGAGGGCAAATAGGTGGCGCGGCGAGGTACGTGGCACCCATGCGCGACGGCCGCGAGCTCCGGTGAGGTGCGGAGAAGACGAGGCGAATCGGCGGTAGGGTCCACACGTCGGCCGATCGACGAAGCGGTGCGAACCGTGGTTTGACTCGTCGATGATCGCACCGACCGTTGGATCTCAAATGGATGGTGAGATTGGTGTATGCATTCGGACAGTCGACGAGGCAAGCAATGAGGACCGTTCGATCTTCATCGGACGGCCGTGACCATCGGGCTCATAGCGTGCAGCTAGGCGGTGCACCGAGTCAAGTGGTGCGGGTCGGACTCGAGCACGAGTTGGGTTCGGGCCGAGGAACAGTGTTTTGATTTTGATTTAAAAGACAGAGAAGGTTTGGGAAATTTTTAGAGATAGCTCCAGGGCTCCAAAATTTCGAAATTTTTATGGTAGCTACTACAGACAGAGAACAACATTGCATAAATTTTCCAGAACTTTTCATGCACTGAAAAGTTCTGCAGAAAATCACAAGCATGCTGACCTAGGGTTTGACCAGATTTTCAACTAGTTTGACTTGGCCATTTGAAATAGCAAATAAAATCTAAAATTGTGAAATAATTCAGGAGGTAGATAAGATGATCAAGATGCTAGGAAAAATATTTGCAGATGATAATCACAAGTTTGAAGGCTAATAATTTGATGACAACAATTTCCAATCACAAGAATTAACTTCTAGAAAATTGGAAATTGCTAGGAAAATTTGGAAAACTTCCAAATGATTTGAAGAGACAACAAAAGTTTTTATTTCTCCTCAAAATTTTACATTTGAAATACAAACCCTAAGTTAGGAACATTACACGCCCGCACTGGAGATAATTGAAGAAGGTTCCCTTGCTGCCCTTAGTGTGAATTTTACACTTGAGGACCAGTTAGAAGCCGTAAGACTCGATGAGGAGGTAGCTCAAACCGGGAGGAAGTGAAGCAAGGCAAGGCCAAGTGCTTTAAAGAAGATGCACAAGGCACCTTATGGTTTGGAAACCGGTTGGTGGTGCCTTGCGATCACGCGCTGAGAGAACTAATTCTCAAGGAGGCCCATGACTCCAAGTTTTCTATCCACCACAGTAGCACCAAGATGTACCAAGATCTTAAGAAGCGACTATGGTGGAGCAGATGAAACAAAGACATCGCTCAATTTGTTGCCGAGTGTGATGTATGCCAAAGAGTTAAGGCCGAGCATTTGAAACCGGCAGCACTCTACAACCCCGCCCATTCCCAAGTGGAAATGGGAAGAAGTTGGCATGGATTTTATCACCGGCCTTCCAAAAACTCAAGCGGGGTCTGATTCTATATGGGTGATTGTTGATCGTCTGACGAAGGTTGCCTATTTCATTCCTGTCAAGACCACCTACCATGGGGATAAGTTAGCTGAGCTTTATATCTCCAGAATTGTTTGTCTCCATGGTGTACCAAGGTCATCATTTCAGATAGAGGTCCTCAGTTCACGTCTTACTTCTGGAAGTGCTTACATAAAGCAATGGGGACCAAGCTATCTTTCAGTTCCGCTTACCACCCACAAACAGATGGGCAGACTGAAAGGGTGAATCAAATCTTGGAAGATCTTCTCCGAGCATGTGTGCTGTCTTATAGCAAGAACTGGGAGAAATGTTTACCTTTTGCGGAGTTCTCCTACAACAATAGCTTCCAATCAAGCATTCAAATGTCCCCGTTCGAGGCATTATATGGACGAGCTTGTAGGACACCCTTGAACTGGTCCGAAGCCGGGGAGAGGCCGTTTTATGGCCCAACCTTGGTAGAGGATGCAGAAGAACAAGTTCGTGTCATCCGCGAACGACTTCGGACGGCTCAATCCCGTCAGAAGTCCTATGCCGACCGTCGTCGTCGTGAGTTGAGCTTTGAGGTGGATGATCATGTCTATCTTAAGGTTTCTCCAATGAAAGGAACACATCGTTTCCAAGTCAAAGGCAAATTGGCACCTCGCTACATCGGACCTTTCCGAATTCTAGCAAAGTTGGGACCGGTGGCTTATCAAATAGAGTTGCCACCATCACTTGTGGATGTACATGATGTTTTCCATGTTTCACAACTGAAGAAGTGTCTTCGCGTCCCTACCGAAGCCACTCAACTGGAAAAACTTGACTTGCAACCCGATCTTTCTTATCGGGAGCACCCGATTCGCATTCTTGAAGAGAAGGAGCACAAGACACGAAATTGCGCGATCAAATTCATCAAGGTTCAGTGGAGTAACCATACTGAAGATGAAGCAACTTGGGAGCGTGAAGATCAACTACGAGCTAGCTATCCTGATCTTTTTCCTTCTACTTAAAATGTCTTCGAATCAAGAAAGGAAAGTTTAAACAAAGCAATGGGAAGGGAAAAATGTAATAGCCATTCATTGTAACCCTACAAAGATATCTTGGCACTATCTTTGAAGGAAATCAAGACAACAAATGTTTTATTTTAGAACCTTCTATCCAACTTCCGCCCTATCGATCTCGGGGTCGAGATCTTTTGTAAGGGGGGGAGGTTTGTCACATCCCCAATTTAATAAATAGGTTAATTATGCATCTCAGGAGCATGTATCTTATTTTTAAACTTTTTGTGTACCTATTGTACTTGGAAAATCTCAAAATATAAATGAAACCTACACTTTAAATTGATCTCCAAACTAGAAACCGAAATTAATGCTACTGAAAAACCTCTGGAAATAATTTATTCAAATACTATATTAATTATCATGAATTAATATAATTTTTCCCAAATTTTTGGCACTGTTTTGAACCCTAAGAAAATTCAAACACTATTAAAAGATCTAGTTTAAGTTTGAATTTATATATCACAAATTATATCATGAACAGTAGGGTTCAATAATTTTTTTGGACACTAGGTTATCCCAGGAAACTCCACAAATTATTTCACGATTTTAGGAAATTTATTTCTATTTTTAAACCCCTAGTCAAAGTAGGGAACACATTTTAATTCTTAGTCAAACCTAAACCCAAACTGGTTGCTACTATTCATCGGGCTCGAGTCCGACTCGGCAAAACGACTCGGCCCAACCGCCTAATTGCACCACGGCATGCAACCCTTGGATCTTAGATCAACGGCCCAGATCGCCTACCCCTTCGACCGGTCCGATTGCACTCACTGATCCAAGCCGTCCGCTGGGGATCCAACGGTCCCGATTTAAGCACTGTGTTGCACCGAGCCGCGCCACCTTGTGCCGCTGATCGCCCGACCCCACCGGTCAGGGCCTTCGTCCACCTCGCGCAGGGCGCGCTTAGGCGCCGTAGGCCACGCGGCCGCGCCTCTCTGCTCCCGGCCGTTGGCGAGCCGTCAACCACCGCCTCTCCCGACCACTCCTGGAGCTCCGCCTAGTGACGCCGCCTCCATCTCCGTCAAAACCCGGGCTTATTACCCCTCCGAGCACCTCACTTTTCCCCATCTTTCCTCTCGAGTCTGAGGAAAGAGGAGCTCTCCTCCGTTCATCTCTCCGGTAAGCTTCGACCGGGTGATCCCCATCTTCTCTCCGTTCATCACCGTGACCATTTTGGCTAACCTCGGCTCATGCGTTGGCTTGTAGTTTCCGAATCACCACTCAGGCTCTGGGCGCTCGGGCACCGAGCGACACCCAAATTGGGTATTTCTTCGCTGGTGAGTTTCTTGCTCTTTCTTGTGCGTCAGTACTTGTCTTTGAGTATAAGTTAGTTTCCCCTCACTTTAATTGTCGGATTGTTCACAGGAGTTCTTAAACCTTGAAGTTATTCCTTTTCGGCCGCCAACACTATTCTCGCCAAATTGTCGCCTTGGTGAGCCTTTTTCCCATTTGTTTTCGTCTATACCATCCCCTAGGTTCACTGGTGTGGATCCAACCTTTGATTGCTTTCGTGTTCGCTCAGGACCTCTCCTTCACGTGAACCCCGAGCGCCATCGTCACCATTACCGACGCTAGCTTCTACCCAAGCTTCTCCGTCCTCATCAACACCCCTGGTAAGCCTCTTGGAGTCCACCAGTAGCTTGTCCGTGCTTTGTTTTGCTTAATGCACTACCGAATCCCGCTTGCACTTTTGCAGTGTAACTTGCCGCCGCTTCCGGCCAGCCGGCGGTCTAGACCACCTCCGCCGCCGAAATCACTACCTTTAGATCGCAAGCTTATTGTGAGCCCGTTCATGCCTTTGGTTTGAGCCGCGCGGCGGAATCGTCGGCAAGGCTCCGGTGGCGCGGCGGTATTGTCGGATTACCGACAATATCGTAGCCTCGCCATTAGGGCTCAAACCGGTCATTATGGCTAATCATCGCTAAAGCATTTAATGGTTATCCAAGTAATGAATGAGGCGCTACATGTGGGGTCACAATTAGAAAACGGTTGGGTTAATTAAGGGCTCGCAGAGTATGACATGTGGGCCTGATGGCGGTAAGTGGAAACGTAGATGGTGAAGTATGTTTTGATTAAGGAAAAGCGTATTCTTGATATGCTTAGAATGAATTTGCACGTCAGTAGAGTAGAAGACGATTTACGGAAATACGCTTTCGGCATGTGTTCAGCTGGCGGGGTCAAGGTTGACCGAGTCAACACTGGTCTTCGGGGCCGCCCATCAGCGACTGCGGCTAGCGTGAGGACGGTAGAAAAAGTGTTAAATACTTTACGAAATTCGGAATCCATTAACATATACACTGAAAATTGGTATTAACTTATAAAATGCGTAACTAAATCATTTTAACTCCAAAATGAATGAAACCACTTCTGATAATTTTCATATTTAATGAACTTTATATTAAAATTGGTTTCAAACTTGTCCCTATAACAGAGCATTACTTGAAAATGAGCTATTAACACTATTATTGTTACAAAAGAAAACACTAATAACTTTGAAAATTCATAACTAAATCATGAAAACTCCTTTTGAGGCAAACTCAACTGTTTTGAATTTGTAAGAATATTGCCTATTTATCCATGTGATCCATGTACTCACCACTGCTCTACAAAATTTCACTTCATAATTAAATTATATAAATGAAGGCATATTGAAATCTGAATTCAAATCACGTAACTTGCATATACTAAATCGAAATGAAATAATTCTTTCACCAAAAATCATTTAAAATCATGACTTAGCTACTGTAGAAAAATCATGCATTTTTGAGCATTTTGATTTTTGGAATATTTCTCGATGTTTATTCGGAATTGTATTTATCTAGATTCCGAGTTTATCGATATTGACTCCTACGCCACCGAGAGCGAACAATTGCTTTACCAGCAAGGCAAGCATCCTTTGAACTTTCTTTTGCATCATATTTGATCCCAATTTTGCTAGGGTAGATGCAATGATAATTGCTTGCATGATAGTCTTATATCGTCGATATTTTTGTTATGAATGGTTAGACACATCCTATTATCTTGTCATTGAGGCTATCCATGAATTATTCTATTACTGAAATGCTATGGTAGGATGAGTGAAGTAATGTTGTTCGAGTTTGCTTAGTCATGCAAGTCTAGAACCGGTAGTTTGATTGTCGGGAATAACCCGACAATTATGGGACAAACACAACTCTCTTGAAATACTTTTGCTTCAGATCTTCGTATCTGTTTTATACGTGAAATTTTGTCATTTTTAAATGAGCTTTTGGTCTGGACAAGTGTTGGTTAGTGATGGTGCCTTCGTGCACGAGATTGGGTATGTGGTTTGGCTTGTCTGGACAATTAAGGACCGAACCTTGGGTTGTTGCGATTCAAGCAAAACTTGTGCTATCACGCGCGGTATATGGGTGCCGTATGGTTAAGTAAGGGGAAGGTTTTATTGTGTTGAGTCCCACGGTGGTGAAAATGTAAGTGCATGGGACCGTGAAATCCCGTGTTCCTTTTGGGCCGATAGGATGGGGGCGTTAACGTCTTGTGTTTCCTAGGATATATAGGATGGAGGCGTTAACGTTTTGTGTTTCCTAGGAGCCATGGTTGAGGGACTTAGCTCAATGGGATCTTCTTGCTAAAAACGACCGTATCTTGATTTACCCGGCCGGCATACCCTAGGAAGTATGCTATATTCGGAGGCATCTGGAGGCTTACGGGCTAATCAAGTCGTGTGGGTAAAGTAGTACACCCCTGCAGGGTATAAATCTATTCGAATAGCCGTGTCCACGGTTATGGACGACCGCTTGAAACTTGTGGCTGCTTATGGTTAGACTTGAAATTAAAATTGTGGTTATAACTTGGTATTGACATGAATGGGATGTTCATGCTTGTTATTGTATCAAAGTGGACCGCCACTTTGTTGTTGGCATGATTCATTTGTTCTTGAATTCATTACTTATTCACATGCTTTACTTCTACTTCAAATCTGATTTTGAAATGGCACTTGAAAAACTAGTATGTGTAGGTTGTTCAGTATTGCGTCTCTTTCGCAAAGAATTAAGCCAATATGAGCCCTTCCTTTGAATGACCTTATGCATAAATATTTTTATTTGTGTAAGACTTGCGAGTACTCTTTGTACTCGGCGGATGTTCTTGGCTTTACAGTGAGGAGGATAATGAGACCGACGAGCTTGTCGGTGTCGATTTAGGCGACACCGATGAGTAGTGTGCTATCTTTAGCTCCCAGTCGGTTGCCGATGGGTTATGTGGCATACCACTGCAGGCATTTTGGTTTATTTACTTGCTTCCGCTATGAACTGGTTTAATTGGCCGGTCGGCCAGTTGTAAACTTGAAACTGTGATGTATAACTTTTGTACTATTTATGTATGAGCGTTGTATGGATGTGATCGACGTTGTAATAAGAGTATGAATATATTGGTCGCTGATCTTGGGAGCCAATATAGGTCATGCTCGCTGTTCATGGCTTCCTATTTAACTCGCTAAGTGTAGTGCTTGACTGATTGGAGAGCCGACAATCATGTAGTGCTCGCAGGGGAGCGGCGTGCATGATCGTCGGGGCTCTAGATTTTAGATAAGCCTCTCATTTGGACTGAGTTAAGTTGGAATTCATTCACTGGAGATCTAGAGTTATGTCCCTAAGACCTGGATTAGTCTCGGTCTTACGGAGATAACTCCGGGGTCCCCACAGAACATATCTCCGAATGTGTATATGAATGAATGGATTTAATGAAATGAAAGGATTGTACTCCTGCTTATACCGGTATAGCTAGTGATACACCCGTCGGTGTTCACTTAAGCCCGTATTTAACAAAATACGGAGATCCAAATCCCGTATGAAGAACATTTCATACGGGTGTCCAAATCTACCCACATTGGAATGGTGGGTCTCACATGCCCATACTGGAATTGATGGGTCTTTAAACTCCACTCCCGTGGACGGAACAGGAAAATTGATGCATGTAATGAACTTATCAATAATGACTAACATCATCTCCAAACATGTGAATTTCATATATAAAAGAAACATAAACATTGAAGCTTCTCACGTATCAAACAAAAACACAATACGAACATCAAGCATCCAGTATTCACAAATCATACGAATATAATGTACTTGCCTTTCGTGTTGCGATGCGTTAGGAGGCAAAGACGATGCCGCTAACCTCGAAGCCTCACCTCCTACACCATTAAATTACTCAATAAGAACCACGACATTAAGACACTACTCGCAACGCTCCTAACTCATACTCCAAAACCCCAACGTTTAATTATATACTTTATTCAAATCGAACTACATTCTAGCAGGAAGCCGTAATGGACAGCAGTAATAAAAGTGACATAAATTTTGCTCTGAAATTTGTAAAAATATAAACTCAAGCTTGTTTGAAAGGTAACGAAATTATCTACAACAACCTAGTTGGTGGAAATCTCGAATTCTGTATGTATATCTAACTCCAAAAGACTGATGAACACCTTCTGTCAGAACTACCCGACAAATCTGGGTAGCAGCACGATAATAGCCATAACTTTTAATTGGCTAAACCAAACTTAGAGTTATTTATTAATCTAGAAAGGTTATAAAAATTGCTACAATATCCTAGTTGGGTGAAACCCCTAAATCTTTCATTAACATAATCATATTTTAAAAGACAACTTGACAATTTATTCTCGTTAGGATTCTGGGCAGTAGGAATGAAAACTATCATAACTTTTGATCCGCACATCGGAATTTAGTGTTCTTGGCTGCTACTGAAAGCTAAGAACAATACCTATATAATTCTAGGAGATGGAAATCTCAAATTCGGCCTCTAAGAACCCGAAATTGGCCATTCAACAATCTAGACAGATCTTAAATTCTAACAGCAGCCATTCAATCCGATCCTACTAATCTAATTTCACATCTAAACATCAACAAACAACAGGGAAATGATTTTACTCTCGAAGATCAGTGAAGTGCTGAACCTTGCACGGATCTCCAAAGGATGACGGCAACCCGACCCTTTCTCCCAAGATTTGGTCGGCGACACCAATGAAGAAGGGAGGGAGGTGGCTGCCCAAGAAACAATGGAGGCGCAGGGAGTGGGAGAGGGAGGGGCGGCAGCCAGGAGGGAGGAGGCGCAGGGAGTGGGAGGGGGAGGGGCGGCAGCCAGGAGGGAGGAGGCGCAGGGACTGGGAGAGGGAGGGGCGACAGCCAGGAGGGAGGAGGCGCAGGGAGTGGGAGGGGCTAGGGTTAGAGCCCCCCCTTTTTGCCAAAAGGCCGCCCCCCTTGGGCCCATTCGGCTGCCCCCATGGGCCTTCGGCTGCCCCTTAGGGCTAGATGGCCGGCTCACCTCTTGGGCCTGCTGGCCAAAGGCCTAGGCCCAAGACCTATGTAACATCCTAGTCCTTGGAGCTTGTAACATCCCAATTTTGGATTTGTGCTTAAAATGTAAGAAAATGAGTAGAATTTAAAACTTTTTCTTACATCATGTATTTCCTGTATGTTCTAAACAATTCATCTACAAGAATTATGGAAATACAAAGTCACAAGTCTTTTGATCCAAAACCTTGTCTTCCAAAAACATTCATCTCAAATTTTGTGATCATCCTTTGGGAATTTTTTTTCCTAAGTTCATGGGAATGTTTGTGACCTCTCTGAAAATTTTTACAATTTTCAGAAAGTGTTTGAATATTTTTAGGAGGCAGTCAAACCTGTTTGACTTTTAGTCAAATCTTAAACGAGAGCCTTGTAGAATTTTTGGAGAATAATGCACTTCATAAATGTCACAGCCCCAACAATTAAAATGGATTAATATGTATTTCATTAGCATGCATTATCAAATTCAAATCATTTCACAATATATTGTACTTGGAAAATCTCATTTCATATAAACATACACTTCAAATTTCGGTTTTCTTTTAGCATCAGTAATAAAAAGTTGTGATCATCATCTAGAACTAATTTATTTAAATACTAAATTAATTATCATGAATTAATATAATTTTTCCAAAATTTTTGGGACTAGATTGAACCTAATGAAAATTCAAACCAACTTAAAAGACATACATTAGGTTTGAATTTAAATATCACAAAATATTTTATGAACAGTGGGGTTTTATAATTTTTATGGGAACTATATCTTCCCAGGAACCCCCACAATTTATTTCATGAATTTAGGATTTTTTATTTCTATTTTTAAGCACTGGTCAAAGTAGAAATCTGATTATTTAACTTCAGTCAACTCTAAATCTAAACCCTGACCGAGTACTGTTCCTTGGGTTCAAGCCCGACCCAGGCGAGCTGGCGTGGTCGAGTCCACTAAGTGCACCGCACGTGAGCCGCCCGATGGGAAATCAACGGCCCAGATCGCGTAATCCTTCAAGATCGTCCGAACACCTCTTCAATCTCAGCCGTCCAGCCGAGATCCAACGGTGCGCCTCAAATCTTTTAACTCGCCCTCGGAGCGCCGCTTAGTCTCGCTGACCGGTGGGGCCGTGCTGTCAAACCCGTCGTCTACCTCTGGCTGGCACTCAGGCATCTAACGCCACGCGGCCGAGCGACACCGACGTGCACCAGAACGGCTCCCTCACGTCGTCAATCCACCGCCACTTACACCAATCCCGAGCCGCTCCGCTCTCGCCGCCTCCACTCCGCCTTCTTCCCGCATAATACCCCTCGGTGCCTGTTCTTCCTCACTTCTCCTCTTTCGGCAGGAGGAGGAAGCTCTTCCGTGCGCATCTCTCGGGTAAGCTTCCTCCGGTGATCCCACACTTCTCTACAATCCATACCGTGTCCATTTTCGCTTATGCGAACTCCTACCTTTGCTTGTAGCCGGTTCACCTTCGTGCTCTAGCTCGTGTCCGGGCGCGCCCGGTGGACATCACCGTGTGTTCTTCACCTCCAGTGAGTTTCGACCTCTCTTTGCGCGCCACCTTGTATGCTCGAGTTTCATCGATCAAAACCCCAACTTTTTGCGTGCTTGCTTCACGGGGACATTTGGATTTCGAGTTAGCCCCAATTCAAACAAATCTTGCCCTTTTGCCTCTATCTCTCGCCGGGTGAGTTTCTTTTCGATTCCTTCCTATGATAGCATCTCATGTGCCTAGGTGACTTAGTCCGACCTCCTTTGTGTGTTTCCTTGCTCAGTTATCTTGTCGTCGTGGAGCCCTAGTTGTCGCTTTGTCACACGCCGCCGTAGCTCCAAATGCTTCCCGATCCTCTTTCTAACTAAAGTAGCTTTCCATTTAGTCCCTAGGACCTCTCGCACTCATTGGTTAGCAATGCGGAGCTTCTTTTAGTCTTTTGCACGTTTCGTATTTGTTAATCTTGCTCAACTCCACCTAGCCGTCGGTAGCAGCACGCCCGCCGTCGAGATTGTCACGGGAGGTGTGCAATGCTATTGCCTAGAATGGCGGCCATTAGCGCTCCGCGCGTGGCGTAACGTATGAGCCTGCCGGCAAGCCACCGCACTGCATTCCCGTTATCGCACTCGAACAAACACCGAGAGGGAGATCTGGACTTAAGAGGTAATCATTAGCATTAAGTGTTGTCCTAACGGAAGTCTTGAGCCCCGTGCCCTGCTCTTGTCCCGTAAAGGACCTCCCTCGGGGTCGTCTTTGCAAAAGTGTCACCCACAGGACCTCCCCTATTTTAATCTGGACCGTTCAGACCTCCTTAGGTTTATCCTGACCGCTAGGACCTCCCGAATCTCTTATCACCGCTCGGGACCTCCTAGAGTCTATCTCGGCCGTTAGGACCTCCTAAGGTACATCCGACCATCCAAGACCTCTCAAGGTTCATCTCAGCCATCTAGGACCTCCTAGGTCCTATTCCAACCGCAGGACCACCTAGAGTTCATCTCAGCCATCTAGGACCTCCTAGGTCCTATTCCAACCGCAGACCACCTAGAGTCCATCTCGGTAGCCCAGACCTCCTTGAGTTGATCTCGGTAGGCCCAGACCTCTTTACTCAAACCTACCGCAAGGACCTCCCGTGGTTGTTTGACAATAACAACCCTCAGGACCTCCTTGTGGCTCTCTTCCCAGACCACCTAAAGACCACTTCGTGACCATTTTACGAAGACCACCCTCCAGACCTCCTCGGTTCTTTTCTGTGTACGAAAATTGTCTAAAGTTGATAAATTCATAACTCCTCAATTTAACTCCAAATTGAGTGGAACCACTACATTAATTTTCATTTTCAATGTACTTTATTTTAAAATAGGTTTTAAACTGGTCTGGGTAACAGAGAATATACTTTTGGAAGATTCTATATTAACTGCATTAATTGGACAATAGGAAAAGGACTGATAACTTCAAAAATGCATAAGTAATTTTTGGAAACTCCAAAAACAGTGAAACCTACTTTGGTAATTTTCACTTTCAGTATACTTATTTCTAAAAATGGTTTCCCTCTTATCTTTATCACAGAAACTATATTTAGTAGAAATGAACATTAAACTCTATTATTGTTACACTATAAAAGGCTGATAACTTTAAAAATACATAACTAAATCATAAAAACTCCAAAAAGGACAAACTCAACTGTTTTTAACTTACAATAATATTGCCTATTTATCTATGTAATCCATGTACTCGCCACTGTTCTACAAAATTTCACTTCATAATTAAATTACATAATGACGGCTTATTGAAATCTGAAATTCAAACCATTATAACTTTCATATACTAAATCAAAATGAAATAAGTCTTTCACCAAAAATCATTTAAAATCATGATCTAACTACTGTAGAAAAATCATGCAGTTTTGAGCATTTTGGTTTTTGAGTTGTTTTCTCGGTATTTATTTGATGTTATAATTATATAGATCCCGAGCATATCGATATCGACACTTACGCTACTGAGAGTGAGCAGCTACTGTACCAGCAAGGCAAGCATCATTTGAACTTTCTTTTGCATCATATTTGATCCCAGTTTTGGTTAAGATAGTGCAATGATAATTGCTTGCATGCTATTTTGATTATGTCAATATTTTTGTGATGTGTAGTTTAGTTATGTCCTATGCTTGAGGTTAATCTTGAATTATGCCAACTCCTATATGCTTAAGATAGGATGTGTGAATTATGGGTTGTACAATTGCTTAGCCATGCAAGTCTAGATACGGTAGTTCGATCGTCGGGAATAACCCGGCGGTTTTGGGATAGACACAACTCTCATTTTATGATTTATACTTCAGATCTTGTAGCTGTTTTATGAGTTAATTTTGTCATTTTTAAATGAGCTTTTGGTCTGGACAAGTGTTGGTTAGTGATGGTGCTTTGTGCACGAGCATTGGGTAAGTGGAAGGACTTATGCGGACAATTGAGGACCGAACTTTGTAACGTCGTTAATTCAAGTACACTCGTCTTGCCACACGCGGGTTGGGAGCCGTATGGTTAAGTAGGGGAGGGTTTTATTGTGATAAGTCCTTGGTGGTGTAAGGGCATAGCGACCGTGAAATCCTATGTTCTTTAGGAGCCGATGTAATCCTTTATAGTGTGCAAGGGAGCGCCAATTCTTTTGTTTTGATTACATCGGTATTTCGATATAACTTGTGAGCCCCTAGCAAGTGCTATCGACGCTTGTACTAGGCTAGGAACCATCTCACAAGGGGACTTAGCTCAATAGGGCTTTCTTGCTGAAAATGACTATATCTTGATTTACTTACCGGCATACCATAGGTAGTATGCTATTTTGGAGGCATTTGGAGGCTTACGGGCTAATCAAGTCGTGGGTAAAGTAGTACACCTCGCAGGTATCAATCTATTCGAATAGCCGTGTCACGGTCATGGACAACCGCTGAGTTCGGGAGTTACTATTGTTAGAATTTTAATTAAAATTGTGGTTGAACTTGGTATTCGTCATGAGCGGGATGTTCATGTGTTTAGTACATCAAAGTGGGCTGCCACTTTGGTCTTTGTATGATTCAATTGTTTATTATGAAATGCTTTACTATATGTTTTACTTCGCTTCAAATCTGATTTTAAATGGGCACATGAAGAACTAGTATGTGTAGGATGTTAATTGTTGCGTCTCTTTCGCAAAACTAAACCAATATGAGCCATCCTTTGAATGACCCTTATGCATAACTATTTTTATTTGTGTAAGACTTGCAGTACACTTGTACTCACTCGGATGTTTGTTGGCCTTTTGGTGAGGAAGATTATGAGTATGACGATCTCGCTAGTGTTGACTTGGGTGACACTAACGAGTAGTGTGCTATCATTTAACCCTCATCGGTTGTCGATGGGTGATGGGCATACCACTACGGTCTTTTGCTTTATTTATTTACTTCGCTGCTACTTGGTACTTTACTTGAATTTGGCGGTCGGTAGTATGTAATAAGTTTGTAGACCTTAACTATTATGCGGTATGTCTTTTTAATCCCGTGTTGTATGCGTTGTATGGATGTAATCAACGTTGGATGAGGGTATGAGTATATTGGTCGTTGATCTTGGGAGCCAATATAAGTCATACTTGTTATTAATGAATCCCCATTTAACTCACTAAGTGTAGTGCTTCGAATCGAAAGAGAATCGACAATCATGTAGCCCTCGCAAAGGAGCAGCGCGCATGATCGTTGAGGCTCTAGTATTCGGCTAAGCCTCTCACTTGGATAGAGTTAAATTGGAATTCATTTCCCGGAGACCCGTGATTATGTCCCTAAGACCTTGTTTAATCTCGGTCTTATGGAGATAATTACCGGGGTCCCCATAGCGTTGGTATCAGAGCCATACTGACTGTAGGTTAGAGGTAGCACTGGCGTTAAGTTAGTAAGTCCCTCGGTCAAATTATTCTTTAAATTATCAAAGTATTTTCAGAAAGTTTAAGTTAAGAATATCTTTTATTCCTTATCCATCTTAGTATCTTTTCCCTCTTGATCCTGTTTTGGTTTATGAAACTAACTTACCTTGCCTTCTTGCCTTTAGATGAACCCTCAGTACCTTGTCCGGGAAACTCAAGCTGAAGGGTGGATGGATACCCGGCCGCTACGAGACATGATGTGGAGGCGAACTTCACATATCAGCCCACTTATTCCATCTATCGCCGTGATAGAGGACCAGGAATGGAGGAATTTATGGCAGTGATAGATATCGTTGCTAGACAAGTCACGGGGAGCATACCTTACCGCTTCCAAGCGCGTGGTACTTCGGAGGCCATGGCGTTACAAGAAGTGGCCTTGGTGGCCATGAGTCGTCTCCGCACGACCGACGGACTTAGCCCGTATGATCACTTTTCCGATGCGCGCGCGCGAGGACGTGAGCTCGTTTGCTAGATCCGCTTTGGGAGGACCCCAAGTCGGCGGTTGGCGCAGATTGGTTCACGTAATGGACCAAATGCATCGCTGCATAGTGCATGAGTTATGGAGACGATCGTCGCCTCATTATAGCTCAGAGCATTTGCGGCTTATGCATGACATGAGGCTCATTCGTCGGATGTGTCAGTATGGCGCTAATGAGGTTTCACCGTACATTTCTGCGCCACGACTATCGCCTTCTGAAGTAGGAGGCCATATCATCGGCATAAGATCCCCTTACGCCTCACCAACCCGGAGACCCAGAAGACACGGGGATCCTCGGATACCACACCTTTCGATGACTTTCCGGTGAACTTTGACCGGAATAATATCTAGGTGTTAGAGCGAGGAGCTCTATGTTTGAGCTTGTATCCTTAGGTTTACGTAATAGGGTAGTAGATGTCGAATCATATATTTTATTTGCAAACACTCCTATTTCTGTTGGAATCTTAAGCCTGCGGGTGCTTATGTACGGGGTTGTATCGAATTGGTTTTATGTTGATTAATGTTTGTGTTCCATTTGATGTTACAATTTTCTTACTCTTTGATATTGATTGTGCATGTATAGCCAAGTAATGGCTTTTATCTTATTTACTAACCATCCTTGTCCAATACAGGATGACAGGACCGACTACGCGATCAGGAGCCTCGCGCAGAGGCTCCCATCTAGGGCACCACGCCTAGCACCCTTGAGCGATTTCTACGATCGTGACGGTCGTCCCAGCCACCGTCTCGAGCTGGCGAGCCCTCTCACCGCCGTCCAAAGAGGCGGACCGACCGAGGAGGTGCTCCTCCGCAGCCATCCATGGTCGAGTTTATGATGATGATTGAGCGCAACCGGATGGACTGACACGGATGCTCGAGGCGATCGTCGTAACACCGCCCCAGCTCCCGTTCGGCAGAGGAGCTGCCCGCACTGGCGCCCGGAGGTCTCGCTGAGTTTCACCGGACCAATCCTCCGACATTTGCGGGCGGCAAGGACCCGATGGAAGCAGAGGACTGGCTGCACAACATAGAGAAGAAGCTGAACATTGCACAGTGTACCGGAGTTGAGAGAGTCTTGTTTGCCGCCTATCGGTTGGCGGTGCTGCGCAGCGTGGTGGGATAGTTATTCCGCCATGCAGCCCGCTGGTCACGTCCCGACTTGGGACGAATTCAGGGACATGTTCCGAGAGGCCCATATACCGGAGGGAGTGCTGCTTATCAAACGGCGGTTCCTTGCCTTGAGGCGAGGCGGAGGACGACCATCGAGTACTGCATGATTTCAACTACGGCGGTATGCTCGGACGACGTCTCGGCGACGCTCGTCGCGAACGAGTTTTTCCATGGGTTGTCCGAGGAGTTGCGGCTTGTTTTAGCTGCGCGATGATTTTGGAGTTTCCAGATCCGGTCAACAAGGCGATAGTGGTGGAGCATGAGAGCATGACGGTGGATGAGTCGAGAAGAGGAGGAAGGCTTACTGAGGCAGCGGCGAGTGGCGGCTTTCCTGTGCCACGCCAGACTACCTCGGGCACCTCGTGCGGCTTCAAGACCATCGAGGTCTCCTGGCACCTCCACGACCTTCTCCACCGGCAGCTCAAGAAGATAGCGGGGCGAGAGACCACTGATGGCGGGGCATACAAGCCCGGCGTCATTTGTTTCCACCGTGGCGTCGTGGCCACTATGCTGCAGATGCCTCGCCAAGCGGCGAGGATGCCCTGACGTACTCGCCCAAAGACCACGGCCCCACTCGGCGAGGCCACCGCCACCACCACGAGAGCAAGACCTACTCCACCCCAAAGATGCACGTGGTCACGTCAACCACGTCTCGCCGAGAGGAGGCAACCGCGCACTGACGTCGTGCTAGGTACACTACTTGTTAATTCATGTCCCGCATCGATTTTATTTGATCTCGAGCATCTCATTCATTTATTAAAAACGAGTATGCTGAAATTAACCAATTCAAGATACATACACTACACCCACCTTATCATATTCGGTCCTGTGGTCGGTTTTCACGCCGATCAAGTCCGCAGGACGAAAATTGAAATACAAAACGTTAACTTTTCAAAGAAACTTAATGATGATAAGTTCGGTGGGCATCGATGTTATCTTAGGGATGGATTGGTTATCTAAGAATCGGGAAGATTGATTGTGCCCAATGGTCTATTTCAGTTGACTAGAGGACGGCATCCAGGTCGTCTTTGCACCTTTAGTGGGTAGTTCTCACCTATATGCTTTAGAGGCGAGTACCTCTCTCGCGCTAGAGGAGGTACCAATAGTGAGTGAGTATCCCTGATGTGTTCCTCAAGAACTTCCTGCATGCCCCGATCGAGAGGTAGAGTTTGTCATTGAGCTTGCACCCGCACCGCGCCCATCTCAAAAAGGTCGATCGGATGCCGCCCAATGAGCTAGCGAACTGAAAGAACAACTTAAGGAGTTGCAAGACAAGGGTTTCATCAGGCCTAGCTCCTCGCCTTGGGGATGCCGGCTCTCTTTGTCAAGAAGAAAGACAAGAGTCTACGGATGTGTGTTGACTACCGTCCGCTGAATGAGGTCACCATCAAGAACAAGTATTCGCTTCGCGGATCAATGACCTATTTGATCACTTAGTGAGCTCGGTGTTCTCCAAAATTCACTTGAGGTTAGGCTACCATCAGTTAAAGTTAGAACCGAGGACATTCGAAGACCGCCTCTCTACTGTTACGGTTTATGAGTACACGGTCATGTCCTCTGGTTTGACAAATGCCCTGACTTATTTCACGAATCTCATGAATTCGGTGTTCATGGAATACTTGGATCGGTTTGTAGTGGTTTTCATTGATGATATCCTTATCTACTCTAAGTCCGATCTTGAGCACGAGCAACATTTGAGACTTGTGTTAGAAAAGCTTCGCCACCATCATTGTATGCCAAATTCAAACAAATGTGAGTTTTGGCTCAGAGGTTAGTTTCTTGGGTCATATCCTATCTAAAGGCGGTGTCATTGTTGATCCTAGTAAGGTACGAGATGTCCTTGAGTGGAAGCAACCCAAGAGCGCCACCGACATTCGCATTTCTTGGACTCATGGATACTACCGTAGATTCATCAAGAATTTCTCAAAATTGCAAAGCCTATGACCCAACTTCTAAAGAAAGAAAGAAATTTGAATGGACAGCAGAATGCGAGCAAAGCTTCCAAACCCTGAAAGGATGCCTGACAGAAGCTCCTGTGCTTGTTCTGCCAGACATTCACAAGAGCTTTGATATCTACTGTGATGCATCTCGCCACGGGCTTGGTTGTGTGCTTATGCAAGACAGCCGAGTGGTGGCCTACGCATCGAGGCAATTGAGGCCCCATGAGGCCAATTATCCCACACACGACCTAGAGCTCGCCGCTGTAGTTCATGCCTTGAAGATTTGGCGATATTACCTCATCGGTAATCATTGCGAGATCTACACCGAACATAAGAGCCTTAAATATATTTTCACCCAAGCCGACTGAACTTGAGACAAAGAAGATGGCTTGAGTTGATTAAAGATTATGATATGGGACTCCATTATCATCCAGGAAGGCTAATGTCGTGGCCGACGCATTGAGCGTAAAATCTCAATGCAACTGCTTGTCAGTAACCCCTTTTCTGCATGGTTTATGTGCCGCATTGCAAAGCCCACACACTGGAGATAGTTGAAGAAGGTTCGCTTGCAGCCCTCGGTGTGACTTGCACACTTGAGGACCAGATTAGGAAGCCCCAAACCGACGCGAAGTGGCTCAAATTTTAGAACTAATGAAACAAGGCAAGGCAAAATGTTTTAAGCAAGATGCACAAGGTACTCTATGGTTTGGAAACCGTATGGTGGTACCATTTGATCGCCACTTGAGAGAATTGATTCTCAAGGAGGCTCATAACTCAAAATTCTCTATCCACCCAGGAGTACAAAAATGTATCAAGATTTGAAAAAGAAACGTGGTGGAGCCGAATGAAGCGACACGTTGCACAAGATGTGGCCGAGTGTGATCTATGTCAAAGAGTTAAGGTGAGCATTTGAAGCCGGTGGTACTCTAGATCCCCGCCCATTCCCGTGGAAATGGGAAGAAGTTGGCATGGACTTCATCACCGCCTTCCTAGAACAAAAATTGGATTTGATTCTATATGGGTGATTGTGGATCGTTTAACCAAGGTTGCCCATTTTATTCTGTCAAGACCACTTACACCGGGCCAAACTAGCGTAACTTTATATTTTCGAATTGTTTGTCTCCATGGTGTACCGAAGGTGATTGTTTGATGACAGAGGTCCCCAATTCACCTCTCATTTCTCGAACCGCTGCATCAAGCAATGGGGACCAACCTATCCTTTAGCTCGCTTATCACCCGCAAACGGATGGACAAACCGAAAGGGTAAACCAAGTTTTGGAAGACCTTCTCCGGCTTGCGTGTTATCCTACGATGATAGTTGGGAAAAATGTTTACCGTTGCCGAGTTCTCATACAACAATGCTTTCAATCCAAAGATTCGATGTCACCATTCAAGCATTGTATGGGAGAGCTTGTAGGACACCCTTGAACTGGTCTGAAGCCGGGGAAAGGCCATTCTATGGCCCAACCTTGGTGGAAGATGTTGAAGAACAAGTTCGTGTCATTCGCGAACGACTTAGGACGACTCAATCACGTCAGAAGTCTTATGCCGATCGTCGTCGTCGCGAGTTGAGTTTCGAAGTGAACGATCATGTATATCTTAAAGTCTCTCCTATGAAAGGAGTTCGTCGCTTCCAAATCAAAGGTAAATTAGCACCTCGCTATATTGGACCTTTCCGTATTCTAGCTAAGTTGGGGTGGTGGCCTACCGCTTGGAGTTGCCACCGTCACTTTCGAGCGTGCATAACGTCTTCCATGTCTCCCAACTCAAGAAATGTCTTGAGTCCCAACGGAAACAACCGAGTTGGACAAACTCGACTTGCAACCCGATCTATCTTATCGAGAGAGCCCGATTCGTATCCTCAGAGAAACCGAGCGCAAGACGAGGAATCGTGACATCAAGTTCGTCAAGGTCCAATGGAGCAACCACACGGAAGATGAAGCAACTTGGGAACGTGAAGACCGGATGCGAGCGGCATATCCAGAACTCTTCTCTGCATGAAGTGGCTTCGTATCAAGAAAGGAAAGGTAAAACATATCAATGTAAATTATAACATGTCAACACTATCCTTGAAGAAAATCAAGACAACATAAATTATAACTTCTAATGAAAACTTTCTAATTCTTCTCCACCCAGATCTCGAGTCGAGATCTTTTGTAAGGGGGGGAGGTTTGTCACAGCCCCAACAATTAAAATGGATTAATATGTATTTCATTAGCATGCATTATCAAATTCAAATCATTTCACAATATATTGTACTTGGAAAATCTCGTTTCATATAAACATACACTTCAAATTTTTGTTTTCTTTTAGCATCAGTAATAAAAAGTTGTGATCGTCATCTGGAACCAATTTATTTAAATACTACATTAATTATCATGAATTAATATAATTTTTCCAAAATTTTTGGGACTAGATTGAACCTAATGAAAATTCAAACCAACATAAAAGACATACATTAGGTTTGAATTCAAATATCACAAAATATTTTATGAACAGTGGGGTTTCATAATTTTTATGGGAACTATATCTTCCCGGGAACCCCCACAATTTATTTCATGAATTTAGGATTTTTATTTCTATTTTTAAGCACTGGTCAAAGTAGAAATCTGATTATTTAACTTCACCAACTCTAAATCTAAACCCCGACCGAAAGTCTGTTCCTTGGGTTCAAGCCCGACCCAAAGAGCCGGGCGCGGTCGAGTCCACTAAGTGCACCGCGACGTGAGCCGCCTGATGGGAAATCAACGCCCGGATCGCGTAACCCTTCTAGATCGTCCAACACCTCTTCAATCTCACCGCCCACCGAGATCCAACGGTGCGCCTCAAATCTTTTAACTCGCCGCCGCGCGCCGCTTAGTCTCGCCGACCGGTGGGGCGTCTTTGCCGAACCGTCGCTCTACCTGCGGCCGCACTCGGGCATCTAACGCCACGCGGCCGAGCGACGCCGTGCACCGTAACGCTCCATCACGTCGTCAATCCACCGCCACTTACAGCCAATCCCCGAGCTGCTCCGTCTCTCGCCGCCTCCACTCCGTCTTCTTCCCGGGCATAATACCCCCTCGGTGCCCTGTTCTTCCTCACTTCTCCTCTTTTCGGCAGAGGAGGAGGAAGCTCTTCCGCGCATCTCGGGTAAGCTTCCTCCGGTGATCCACACTTCTCTACAATCCATACCAGTGTCCATTTTCGCTATGCGAACTCCTACCTTTGCTTGTAGCTTCTGGTTCACCTTCGTGCTCTAGCTCGTGTCCAGGGCGCGCTCCGGTGGACATCACCATGTGTTCTTCACCTCCGGTGAGTTTCGACCTCTCTTTTGCGCGCCACCTTGTATGCTGAGTTCATGATCAAAACCCCAACTTTTTGCGTGCTTGCTTCACAGGACATTTGATTTCGAGTTAGCCCCAATTTCACAAATCTTGCCCTTTTGCCTCTATCTCCGCCGGGTGAGTTTCTTTTCAATTCCTTCCTATGATAGCATCTCATGTGCCTAGGTGACTTAGTCCGACCTCCTTTGTGTGTTTCCTTGCTCATGTTATCTTGTCGTCGTGGAGCCCTAGTTGTCGCTGCACACACGCACTTGCGCGTAGCTCCAGTGCTTCCGGTCCTCTTTCTAACTCGGTAGCTTTCCATTTAGTCCCTAGGACCTCTCGCACTCGCCGTTAGCAATGCGGAGCTTCTTTTGTCTTTTGCACGCTTGCCGTATTTGTTAATCTTGCTCAACTCCGGCTAGCCGTCGGTAACGACGCTCCGCGCCGAGATTGTCACCGGAGGTGTGCAATGCTATTACCTCGAATGGCGGTTCTTAGCGGCTCCGCCGTGGCGCGTAACGCCGGCGAGCTGCCGGGCAAGCCACTGTACCAGATTCCCGTTATCGTACTCGGACAAATACTGTAGCAGGAGATCTGGACTTAAGAGGTAATCATTAGCATTAAGTGTTGTCCTAACGGAAGTCTTGAGCCCGTGCCTCGCTCTTGTCCCATAAAGGACCTCCTCGGGTCGTCTTTGCAAAGTGTCACCCACAGGACCTCCCTATTTTAATCTGGACCGCTCGCACCTCCTTAGGTTTATCCTCGACCGCTAGGACCTCCCGAATCTCTTATCACCGCTCGGGACCTCCTAGAGTCTATCTCGGCCGTTAGGACCTCCCTAAGGTACATCTGGACCATCCAAGACCTCTCAAGGTTCATCTCACCATCTAGGACCTCCTAGGTCCTATTCCAACCGCAGACCACCTAGAGTTCATCTCACCATCTAGGACCTCCTAGGTCCTATTCCAACCGCAGACCACCTAGAGTCCATCTCGGTAGCCCAGACCTCCTTGAGTTGATCTCGGTAGTCCGGGACCTCTTTACTCAAACCTACCAGAAGGACCTCCCCGTGGTTGTTTGACAATAACAACCCTCGGACCTCCTTGTGGCTCTCTTCCCAGACCACCCTAAAGACCACTTCGTGACCATTTTACGAAGACCACCCTCCAGACCTCCTCGGTTCTTTTCCGTACGTAAAATTGTCTAAAGTTGATAAATTCATAACTCCTCAATTTAACTCCAAATTGAGTGGAACCACTTCTGTTAATTTTCATTTTCAATGTACTTTATTTTAAAATAGGTTTTAAACTGGTCAGGTAACAGAGAATATACTTTTGGAAGATTCTATATTAAGCGCATTAATTGGACAATAGGAAAAGGATGATAACTTCAAAATGCATAAGTAATTTTTGGAAACTCCAAAAACAGTGAAACCTACTTTGGTAATTTTCACTTTCAGTATACTTATTTCTAAAAATGGTTTCCCTCTTATCTTTATCACAGAAACTATATTTAGTAGAAATGAACATTAAACTCTATTATTGTTACACTATAAAAGGCTGATAACTTTAAAAATACATAACTAAATCATAAAAACTCCAAAAAGGACAAACTCAACTGTTTTTAACTTACAATAATATTGCCTATTTATCTATGTAATCCATGTACTCGCCACTGTTCTACAAAATTTCACTTCATAATTAAATTACATAATGTGACTTATTGAAATCTGAAATTCAAACCATTATAACTTTCATATACTAAATCAAAATGAAATAAGTCTTTCACCAAAAATCATTTAAAATCATGATCTAACTACTGTAGAAAAATCATGCAGTTTTGAGCATTTTGGTTTTTGAGTTGTTTTCTCGGTATTTATTTGATGTTATAATTATATAGATCCCGAGCATATCGATATCGACACTTACGCTACTGAGAGTGAGCAGCTACTGTACCAGCAAGGCAAGCATCATTTGAACTTTCTTTTGCATCATATTTGATCCCAGTTTTGGTTAAGATAGTGCAATGATAATTGCTTGCATGCTATTTTGATTATGTCAATATTTTTGTGATGTGTAGTTTAGTTATGTCCTATGCTTGAGGTTAATCTTGAATTATGCCAACTCCTATATGCTTAAGATAGGATGTGTGAATTATGGGTTGTAGAATTGCTTAGCCATGCAAGTCTAGATACTAGAGTTCGATCGTCGGAATAACCCGACGGTTTGGGATAGACACAACTCTCATTTTATGATTTATACTTCAGATCTTGTAGCTGTTTTATGAGTTAATTTTTGTCATTTTTAAATGATCTTTTGGTCTAGACAAGTGTTGGTTAGTGATGGTGCTTTGTGCACGAGCATTGGGTAAGTGGAAGGACTTGTCGGACAATTGAGGACCGAACTTTGTAACGTCGTTAATTCAAGTACACTCGTCTTGCCACACGCGGGTTGGGAGCCGTATGGTTAAGTAGGGGAGGGTTTTATTGTGATAAGTCCTTGGTGGTGTAAGGGCATAGCGACCGTGAAATCCTATGTTCTTTAGGAGCCGATGTAATCCTTTATAGTGTGCAAGGAGCGCCAATTCTTTTGTTTTGATTACATCAGTATTTCCGATATAACTTGTGAGCCCCCAGCAAGTGCTATCGACGCTTGTACTAGGCAAGGAACCATCTCACAAGGGGGACTTAGCTCAATAGGGCTTTCTTGCTGAAAATGACTATATCTTGATTTACCCGGCCGACATACCATAGGAAGTATGCTATTTTCGGAGGCATTTGGAGGCTTACGGGCTAATCAAGTCGTGTGCGTAAAGTAGTACACCCCTGCAGGGTATCAATCTATTCGAATAGCCGTGTCCACGGTCATGGACAACCGCTTGAGTTCGGGAGTTACTATTGTTAGACTTTTAATTAAAATTGTGGTTGAACTTGGTATTCGTCATGAGCGGGATGTTCATGTGTTTAGTACATCAAAGTGGGCTGCCACTTTGGTCTTTGTATGATTCAATTGTTTATTACTGAAATGCTTTACTATATGTTTTTACTTCCGCTTCAAATCTGATTTTAAATGGGCACATGAAGAACTAGTATGTGTAGGATGTTAATTGTTGCGTCTCTTTCGCAAAACTAAACCAATATGAGCCATCCTTTGAATGACCCTTATGCATAACTATTTTTATTTGTGTAAGACTTATAGTACACTTGTACTCACCGGATGTTTCTTGGCCTTTCGGTGAGGAAGATTATGAGTATGACGATCTCGCTAGTGTTGACTTGGGTGACACTAACGAGTAGTGTGCTATCATTTAACCCCCAGTCGGTTGCCGATGGGTGATGGGCATACCACTACTGGTCTTTTGCTTTATTTATTTACTTCCGCTGCTACTTGGTACTTTACTTGAATTTGGCCGGTCGGCCGTATGTAATAAGCTGTAGACCTTAACTATTATGCAGTATGTCTTTTTAATCCCGTGTTGTATGCGTTGTATGGATGTAATCAACGTTGGATGAGGGTATGAGTATATTGGTCGTTGATCATGGGAGCCAATATAAGTCATACTCGTTATTGATGAATCCCCATTTAACTCACTAAGTGTAGTGCTTCGAATCGAAAGAGAATCGACAATCATGTAGCGCTCGCAAAGGAGCAGCGCGCATGATCATTGAGGCTCTAGTATTCGGCTAAGCCTCTCACTTGGATAGAGTTAAATTGGAATTCATTTCCCGGAGACCCGTGATTATGTCCCTAAGACCTTGTTTAATCTCGGTCTTATGGAGATAATTACAGGGGTCCCCACAATAAAAACTTCTAACAATTTTACACAAGGTTGATATCTGAGATAGCAAGCTCCAGTAAAAATTTCGGAAATTTTGGAGTTGTTTTGCTATCTCAAATAAATCCCCAAAGTCCCAGCTCAGTTTAAAACCCAAAATCTGTTTTCACTGTTCCTCGGGTGCGAGTCGGACTCGGGCTCGAGTCACTTGTCTCGGTCCAGTCAACTAATCATGCGGACCTTCTTTAAAAGCGCGATCCAATCTCAGCCGTTGATCCTAATCGCTCGGCCCATGTTCACGTGAACATTCGGACCTCGTGATTGCGCTAATCCTTTTGGACCGTTAGATCTTGATCCAACCGTCCAGGTTGTTTGAGAACGTTCAGACCTCCGAAGGTCATATTTAATCGTGGCCGTACATTTATGATCTTAGGGCTCACGATCTTTTCGGTTGATTTAAACTTCAGAAACCTTGGGCGAACCCCAGCCGTTGGATTAAAATCGGACCGTCCACGTCGCTAGTTCGTTCGGACCTCCGATTGTTTCGTTCGATCTGAGCCGTTGGATTAAAATCCAACGCTCACAATCTCCTCCGTTGTATTTAAACCTCAGAAGCGTGGCGCGATATCAACCGCCCGATCAAAATCCAAGGGCTCAAAATCGCCCGAGCCTTTTATCTGGTCATCTTCTACCTCGCGCCGTACGTGAACAGAGGAGCAACAGAGAGAGGCATGGTTTGGGTCAAATCGTGCTCCCCGGCAACGTCTCCCTGGTCGGCATTAAGTGCTTGCAGGTGCTTTCGGCCGAGAGGCACGCCCTACTCCTACATCTCCATCATTTTTCTTTTCGGTCCATAGCTGTGTCATGGACTTAGCTCACCCAAGAGGCTCCTTTTGCCAAACCCTAGTTTTCCAAGCTTTATAAAGGCCCCAAAATCCCCTCCTGGTGTTCCTTTATACCACCCTTAGCTCCTTCTTCATTTTTGGAGCATAATACACCAAAAACACCAAATCACCATTGTTGACCCGTGGAGCTCCATTGTGGATCATGAAGCTCCAGCGGTTCTTCTTCAAATATCCTTGTACCCTTTTCAACTCCTTAATGCCCTAATCATTTTCCCTCAGTGAATTTTGGCTTTCATTCACAGGAGTTGACAAATTTGGGATTTGTTCAAATTCAACCGAAACCATCCCCTTTCTTCCTCAACTCTGATGAGTGCTCCATTTCTCAATTGTTTGCTCATGAGGCTTATATGGGCTATATTGTAGCTATTTTGACCACCAGTGGTGTTCATTTTGGATCAGATCTCTAATTTCATATCTTCTTCCTCAGGTCCGGCAAGCTCCACCGTGGTCAGACCTTCTCAGGCCATCTTTGAAGCTCATCTCGGTCAAGGTAGCTTCTTGTTTGTCCCTAGAGGCCGTGGCACTCGCTTCCTTGAAATGCAGCGGAGCTTTTTGCTATTTTCGCTTTTGGCAGTAAAAGCCCCCATCTTCATTTCCCGGCTCACCGGCGTTTAGGGCCGTCGCCGCCGGCGAGGTCACCACCTTCGGGATCTCAAGACTATTGTGAATCCATTTTAGTCGTAAGGTTGCGCCGCTATGGCCGGAGTCGCCGGCGATAAGCCGTAGATCACGCTCGGGTTTTGTCGGGCGTACTCGCCTGTTTTCGGTCGTCATTAGGACACCATTAATGGTCTAGTAATTATCAATCATTAGGGATAGTTAGTATGTCTTAATCTGATTCTTTGTCTCACTAACTTGTGGGTCCGCTCATTAAACTCCTCTTGGCGCTTTTAAACCCACGTGCGTGAGTGCGTTGTGCTTTGTTGATCATGGATCGTTGATCTCGTGATCAACAGCCCAGATTTGAGGAACATTCGGACCTCCGGATGTCCCAAACACTCGGAGCCGTCCATCTCACGATCTGCGGCTGAGATCGTGGGTGCATTCGGACTTCCGAATGTGCTTGCGCTCTGGGCCCTCCATCTCCAGATCTGCGGTCGTGGTTGATTGACACATTCGGACCTCCGAATGTTTCCATCCACGTGGGCCGTTGGATCTAGATCCAACGGTGACTCTCGTTAGGATCGCGCGCGTGCGCTGTTCTCCGTGCGCGTGGCCTGTTTGATTTCGCATCAACGGCCCACGAGCGTCCACATCGTTTTTGTTCTGTTAAGTTTGACTTTAATTCGGTAAGTCTTTATTTATCAACTAAAAATTGAAGTTAAACTTTAAAAACGCATAACTAATTCTTGTTAACTCCTTTTTAGGTGTTTCCAACTGTAATAAATTCATATGTCACTAAAGTTTAATATAAAAATGCAGTTAGGCATATTTCTGTAACAGAAAATTGGGTAACTAAGATATCTTGATTTCTGCCAATTTTGAATATTCCAGAAATAGAATTAAAACTTGTAAAATACATATCTCTTCCTATATAATTCCAATTTGTGCATAATCCATTTTATTAAATTCCTCTGTTAGTGTACTTTAATATAAAATAGGTTTTGGGCATGGTTATATTTCTGAATAGTAACTTGTGCTAGGTTTACAACTTAGAAAAATCATAAGTAAATCATTATAACTCCAAATTTAGTAAACTCAATTTTGCTGTTCTTAGGATGTCATAATCTACCTGCTATAAAAATTTTAGGACTTAGATCATTCCAAAATTTTTTGTCATGAACAGTACTATTAATTAATTTAGTTGATTTAATAGGCTAAGAGAAGGTATTTTAGCTATAACTTTTGCATACTAAATCCAAATTGCATGATTCTTGTTCCTAAAATTGTCTAAAATCATTCTCTTGCTGTTGTATAAATTTCATTAGATTTGGATGTCTTTTGTTGTTGGAGTTATTTGGTGTTCTTCATTCTTATTGGTTTATCGCCTTTTCGCGTTAGGTTCCGAAGATAATATTGATATTGATTCTGAGCCACAGCCATCAGATCCTGTACTCCAGCAAGGCAAGCAGATGTAGCATCATTTGATCATGTTGTTCCTACTATTTTCAAATTCTAATATATTGTTTGCAAATTCTATGTATGTATTGCTATGTTGTTTTAACTATTGTCGATAGTTCACCAAGTAGATACATTATCAGTAGGCAAATGTTTATCCTCTACTACTGAGCTTAGGTTTATCTTGCTGTGATTTTGGGTTCGTTGGATGAACCCTTGTCACTTAGTAGTTTACGAGTTTGTTGCTTAGCCATGCTTAGCTATCGGTAGAAATGGACGGTTATCGATTTGTCGATAACCTTGGTCACACAAACTTATTATAATATCTATATTTCAGCTTTGTCCTATGTTCAAATTGCAAAACTAAAACTGAAAACAAAACAATTTGGACTTGGACACAATGGTAAGATGGTGTGATCTTTGGGTGTGGCTGGAATGATGCCCTAGTCATTTAAGGACCGAGTTATTTGCACCACCGTTCTGAGCATTCTTGCGTGCTAACCACACTAGAGGGTATGGGACCTCTCTTGACTTAGTACTTTGGCGTGTGTTAGCTACGAGTCGCAGGTGGGCGTGGGTGTGTTGTGGTAAAATGAGGTGATTTATTTGTGGGAGCATTGTAGTTGTCCAAAGAGCTTTACCTCGAGGAGTAGTTGTCTTGTTGGCTTTACAATGTAAGCGTATAGGTTTCCATCCATACGAGCGACTCGTAGTTGGTACACAATATTGGAAATGTCTCGTAGGACTTAGCTGTGTCGGCATACCAAAGGAAGTGTGCTAAATCATGTGGCTTAAAGGTGGTCTGAAGTGTGGGTACATTGGTACACCCCTGCAGGGTTTTGAACTATTCGAATAGCCTCGTCCTAGGTTATGGACACGCTCGGAAACGCCCCGTGAGAACTAGACTACAACATTTTAATTAAAACTTGACGGGTGGCATGAATCAGGGGATTTATGCTATTTGTGGTGGCTATTGGGTTAGTCACTTCTAGGTGATTACTTGATAATTATTGTTACTCGCTGTTATTTCAATGCTTAAAAACTGACTTGTTAAATTGCTTTCAATCTATTACATTATTGCAAATGAAACTTGCTTTATGCGTCCAAACAACCATATAACTAACATCCTTTGATACAGCTTTCATGTAGCTATGTATAGGCTTGTTACTCGTAAGTCTTGCGAGTACATTGTTGTACTCACCTGCATTGCTTATTGTGTGCAGAGGAAGAAGGTGAGCCTGAAGGGCCTCACTTTTGTGAGTTGTGCTATGGCAGTGTATGGGGCGATTAGCTTAGCGGCCCGGTCGGTTGCCCTGTGGTGTTATGTGGCTAACCGGTCGTCTTTTGGTTTAAGCCATATTATGGCACCTTTTGCTTCCGCTGATACTTAATACTTATGTCATTTGGCCGGTCGGCTGTTCTGCAATAACTTATTATTATGTATGTATTTTGCTAGACTTGTTATATGTTGTTGTATGGAATTGATGCATGCTTTTGTATGATGTATGTGTGCTACAATTTCTGGGAAGCACATGTCCATTGAGACACGGTGTATTTTGTTTGTGACGCTAGAACCAATGGAAGGCCAAGTATTACAAGCTAAATAAACCGGGGTGTCACAAAGTTGGTATCAGAGCCATACTGACCGTAGAAACCCCTAGCTTGGTCGTCCCTAGTATATTTTGAAAACTTACTTTCTAAAGATCAAATGTTTCATGAAAATCTTAAGTAAGTTCTCAGATTTTGCTTCTCATCTATCTTAGCTTGCTTACCTCACCTTATTCTAGATTGAACTTAAAATGCTGATTTTTTCTCTCACATTCTTTCAAAAAGATAGTTGTTTAATCGATTAAGTTGGTTTTGGGAAAACCATGAGAGCTTTAATTTGAAGTGGAGCTGTCAATTGGTGAAGGTTAGGAACCTCCAGTGAAGGGGAATTCGGCCAGGGGCTTGAAAAAGGTAAATCTGGACAGCAAGCAAGGAAAATCTGGACAGCAAGCTGGTATATAGTATATAGTGCTGAAAATAAGAGGCAAATCCAACTAAAATTTGTGGGGATAAAAGGATAAGAAGTGATATGAGTTAGCTAAGTGTCTAACCTTTTCTTTAGGTAATTTTCACCTTGTTTCCTAGCTGTTTCGAACCAAGGTTGTTGTGCTGAAAATTGCCTTCCTAAAAACTGATTACTCGTTCTTCCATACGAGTTAGTCATATTGGGAAGTTGAAATTTATTTCTGTGATCTTGCCGCGATCTTATGCTGGTTCTCAAGTTTGTTAGAGTTTATTTTGTAGAGTGTTTAATTGTCTTTCTTTGTCTCCTGCTCGAGTTGTTGTCGACCTATCTTTCTCGAATAGGATGGCAAGAATAACTCGCAGCAATACCACGGTGGTTATGATGAGGAGCTCCGCTTCCTCCGACCATGGTTGAGGTTCTTGCTCGCATTGAGCGGAACCGCATGGATCGAACTCGATTCTAGAGGTCATCGCGAGGAACACCTCCACTCCCTCCGGTGCTTCGTGGTCTAGAGGTGGTAGCCACCAGTCTCATGGTGGGCTTTCGGAGTTTCTCCGTACGCAGCCACCTACTTTCTCCCGATCTGAGGACCCTCTGGACGCGGATGATTGTCTGCGTCTGGTTGAGCGAAAGCTCAACATCGCTCAGTGCCAGGAGCAAGAGCGGACACTCTTTGCATCCCATCAACTTGAGGGTGCAGCACTCTCTTGGTGGGAGAACTTTCTCACCATGCAGCCCGCAGGCCATGTGGTCTCGTTGGAGGAGTTCAGTTCTGCCTTCCGTCGGGCCCACATCCCCGATGGCCTGATGAAGCTCAAGAAGAAGGAGTTTCTCGCGCTCAAGCAGGGGCGCAAGTCTGTGTCGGAGTACCTATACGAGTTTAATCACTTAGCTTGTTATGCTCGGTGAGGCGCCAGCGAGTGAGGCCAGCGGGAGAAGTTCATGGAGGGCTTGTGCGAGGAGCTGCGGGACAAGCTCTCTATTGTGGACTTTGTCGACTTCGGTGCCTTGGTGGACAAGACCATCGCCGCGAGCACAAGGCGAAGGCGCTGGGTGAGTCCCATAGCGCAAGTGGGAGGCCCACGATGCCTCGCACAGCCGCTCTCCGTCCCTTGTTGGGCTGCACTGGGGCCCGTTCTTTGGCTTCACCACCGCCGAGGCCGTCGGCACCAGCTCCTCGTCCCCCGCAGGCCGTGTTTCAGCCACGTGCACCTGCAACCCAGCAGCAGGGTGGCCTATTTCGAGATCATTTGCTCTTGTTTGTGACCTTCACTTTGTTTCTTTAGGGATTCCTTTGCTTATTTGCTCTCCGGGTTCGGAAATGAGAGCTGATCAGGAATGCCGGGACGTTCCCATTGATATTGAAGGAGTGGGATTCTTGGCTAACCTCATCCTACTCGACTCGGCGCGTCTGGATGTGATTCTTGGCATGGATTGGTTGTCCCAACACTTGGGGCAAATCGATTGTGCCAGGAAGAGGGTCTACCTCACTAGCCCCTCAGGAGAGCAGGTTGGGATTTCACCGCTCATGTGTGTGTTGCTGCCCGCATTTGGGATTTCATCGCTCGGATTTCACCGCAGCTGCAAGGGCCACATCTTTGTGCCCATGAAGCTAAGCTAGCCTTGGAGATTCAGGATGTGCCCACAGTATGTGATTTTGTGGATGTCTTTACTAAAGATTTGCCTGGGATGCTACCAGTTCGAGACCTGGAGTTTGTTATTGAGTTGCTGCCCGGTACCGCTCTAATTTGTAAGGCGCCGTACCGAATGCCTCCTAATGAGTTGGAGGAGCTGAAGAAGCAATTAGGTGAGCTTCAAGCAAAGAGTTTTATCCGTCCTAGCTCATCTCCTTGGGGTTGTCCAGTTATTTTTGTGAAGAAGAAGGATAAGACCCTGCGTGTGTGTGTTGATTACCGTCCGCTTAATGAAGTGACGGTGAAAAACAAGTATCCTTTGCCCCGCATTGATGATCTCTTTGACCAGTTGACCGGAGCTCGTGTGTTCTCCAAGATTGACTTGAGATTGGGGTATCATCAAGTCGGGTCGAAGTGAAGATATTCCGAAGACGACTTTCACCACTCATTATGGCCTTTACGAGTACACCGTCATGTCTTTTGGCTTGACCAATGCTCCCGCTTTATTCATGAATCTTATGAACTCGGTGTTCATGGAGTATTTGGATAAGTTCATTGTGGTTTTCATTGATGACATTCTTATCTACTCCAAGAGTGAAGAAGAGCATGCTGAGCATCTGCATATTGTATTGGGAAAGCTGCGTGAGCACCAGCTGTATGCCAAGTTCAGCAAGTGTGAATTCTGGTTGAAGGAAGTGGCATTCTTGGGCCATGTTCTTTCAACAGTAGGTGTAGCTGTGGATCCTAGCAAGGTCAGCGATGTTCTATCTTGGGGTCAGCCCAAGTCAGTTACTGATGTGCGGAGTTTTCTTGGTTTAGCGGGTTATTACCGTCGCTTTATCGAGAACTTCTCCAAGATCGTGAAGCCGATGACTGAGTTTCTCAAGAAGGACAAGAAATTTATATGGTCCTCTGCATGCGATGAGAGTTTTTAGGAACTCAAGAAGCGCTTGACTTCAGCTCCAGTGCTTGTTCTTCCCGATGTCCACAAGAGCTTTGATATCTATTGTGATGCCTCTCGTCAGGGACTCGGTTTTGTTCTTATGCAATAAGGCAAGGTAGTGGCCTATGCATCAAGGCAGTTGAGGCCTCACGAACTCAACTATCCCACCCATGATTTGGAGTTAGCTGCAGTGGTCCATGCACTCAAAATTTGGCGGCACTACCTGATTGGTAACCGTTGTGAGGTTTTTCTGACCACAAGAGCTTGAAATATTTGTTCACCCAGCCAGATCTGAACATCAGGCAAAGGAGATGGTTGGAATTGATCAAAGATTATGATATGGGCATTCAGTATCAGCCGGGCAAGGCCAATGTGGTTGCGGATGCACTTAGTCGAAAGGTGTATTGCAATGCTTTGATGCTCCAATAGCAACAGCCTGCCCTTCATGAAGAATTTCAACGGCTCAATTTGGGTTTGATTGAGCACGGTTCTCTTGCTTCCTTGTATGTGCAACCAACCTTGGTGGACCAAATCAAGGCTGCACAGCAGACATATGTTGGTGTGAGTCAAATCAAGGAAAATATCAAAGATGGGACAGCCAAGTGCTTCTCAGAGGATGAGCATGGTGTTGTGTGGTTTGGACAGCGCCTTGTGGTTCCAAAGGTTGTGGAATTGCGGAAATTGATTCTCTGCAAAGCCCATGACTCCCCCTTGTCCATTCACCCCGGGGCTACCAAGATATATCAGGATCTTCGTCAGAGATTCTGGTGGACCGGTATGAAACGCGAGATTGCCAAGTTCATTGTCAAGTGCGGCGTGTCTTTGCTTGTGTCAAGGTCAACATCGGCCCAAGAGTCTTCTTCACCTTTGCGGTGCTCGAGTGGAAGTGGGATTCCGTTGGCGTGGACTTCATCACCGGTCTGCCCCGTACTTCTTCGGGGAAGGATGCCTTGTGGGTTATCATTGATCGGTTGACTAAGGTGGCCCATTTTCTTCCAGTTCGAGCGAAGATTGATGTGGGTCAGTTGGCGGATCTCTACATATCTCGCATTGTGTGCTTGCATGGTGTGCCACGAACGATTGTGTCAGATCATGGTTCTCTTTTCACCTCTCGGTTTTGGCACAAGTTGCGGAGGCCATGCGGACTCATCTCTCTTCGATTCACTTATCATCCCCAAAGCGATGGTCGACGGAGGAGTCAACCAAGTGTTGAAAGATATTCTCGTGCTTGTGCTCTTTCCTATGGAAAGAAGTGGGAGAAGTGTCGCCATTTCTTGAGTTTTCTTACAACAACAGTTTCCAAGCTAGTCTTGGTATGACACCTTTTGAGGCATTGTATGGGAGGAGGTGTAGAACCCCATTGAACTGGTCAAAAACTGGGGAGCGACAGTTATTTGGCCCAGACTCAATCAATGAGGCCAAAAGCCAGGTTCAGTTGATTCATGAGCATTTACGCGTGGCCCAGTCCAAGCAAAAGAGCTATGCGGATCGTCGTTGCCATGAGTTGAGCTTTGAGCCCAATGACTTTGTGTATCTCAAAGTCTCACCTTTGAAGGGCCATCAGCGTTTTGGCATCAAGGGCAAGTTGGCTCCTCGATATGTTGGGCCTTATCGCATCATCGAGAAAATCGGAGCTGTTGCATACAGATTGGAGTTGCCAGCTACACTTGAGGGGGTGCATGATGTGTTCCATGTGTCCCACTTGAAGAAATGCCTCCGTGTTCCAATTGAGGAAACTCCGTTGGAAAATCTCGATGTGCAAGAGAATTTAACCTACCATGAGCATCCTGTTCGTATTCTCAAAGAATCTGAACGGAGAACTAGGAACCGTGCCATCAAGTAACTTAAGGTTCAGTGGTCGAATCATTCCGAAGATGAGGCAACTTGGGAGCGGGAAGATCGCCTTCGTGCAGACTACCCGTCTTTCTTCTCCGAGTAAACGGAATCTCGGGACGAGATTCTTGTAAGGAGGGAGATTTGTAACATCCTAATTTTGGACTTGTGTTTCAAATGTAAGAAAAGAGTAGAATTTAAAACTTTTCAGACATCATGTATTTCTCAGATGTTCTAAACAATTCTTGTACAAGAATTATAGAAATACAAAGTCACAAGTCTTTTGATCCAAAACCTTGTCTTCCAAAAACATTCATTCAAATTTTGTGATCATCCTTTGGGAATTTTTTTTCCTAAGTTCCTGGGAATGTTTGTGACCTCTCTGAAAAATTTTACAATTTTCAGAAAGTGTTTGAATATTTTTAGGAGGCAGTCAAACCTATTTGACTTTTAGTCAAATCTTAAACCAGAGCCTTGCAGAATTTTTGGAGAATAATGCACTGCATAAAAACCTCTAAAAAATTTACACAAGGTTGACATCTGAGTTAGCAAGCTCCAGTAAATATTTCAGAAATTTTGGCATTGTTTTGCTATCTCAAATAAATCCCCAAAGTCCCAGCTCAGTTTAAAACCCAAAATCTGTTTTCACTGTTCCTCGGGTGCGAGTCAGACTTGGGCTCGAGTCACTTGTCTCGGTCCAGTCAACTAACTGCACCGGGCCTTCTTTTAAAAGCGCACATCCAATCTCAGCCGTTGGATCCTAATCGCTCGGCCCATGTTCGCGTGAACATTCAGACCTCGTGATTGCGCTAATCCTTTTCGACCGTTAGATCTTGATCCAACCGTCCAGGTTGTCTGAGAACGTTCGGACCTTCGAAGGTCATATTTAATCGTGGCCATTCATTTATGATCTTAGGGCTCACGATCTTCTCGGTTGATTTCAACTTCAGAAACCTTGGGCGAACCCCAGCCGTTGGATTAAAATCGGACCATCCACGTCGCTAGTTCGTTCGGACCTCCGATTGTTTCGTTCGATCTGAGCTGTTAGATTAAAATCCAATGCTCACAATCTCCTCCATTGTATTTAAACCTCAGAAGCGTGGCGCGATATTAGCCGCCTGATCAAAATCCAAGGGCTCAAAATCGCCCAAGCCTTTTCTCTAGTCATCTTCAACCTCGCGCCGTACGTGAAAAGAGGAGCAACAGAGAGAGGCATGGTTTGGTTCAAATCGTGCTCCCCAGCAACGTCTCCCTGGTCGGCATTAAGTGCTTGCAGGTGCTTTCGGCCGAGAGGCACGCCCTACTCCTACATCTCCATCATTTTTCTTTTCGGTCCATAACTGTGTCATGGACTTAGCTCACCCGAGAGGCTCCTTTTGCCAAACCCTAGTTTTCCAAGCTTTATAAAGGCCCCAAAATCCCCTCCTGGTGTTCCTTTACACCACCCTTATCTCCTTCTTCATTTTTGGAGCTTAATACACCAAAAACACCAAATCACTATTGTTGACCCGTGGAGCTCCATTGTGGATCATGAAGCTCCAGTGGTTCTTCTTCAAATATCCTTGTACCCTTTACAACTCCTTAATGCCCTAATCATTTTCCCTCACTCAATTTTGGCTTTCATTCACAGGAGTTGACAAATTTGGGTTTGTTCAAATTCGGCCGAAACCATCCCCTTTCTTCCTCAGCTCCGGTGAGTGCTCCATTTCTCAATTGTTTGCTCATGAGGCTTATATGGGTTATATTGTAGCTATTTTGACCACCAGTGGTGTTCATTTTGGCTCAGGTCTCTAATTTCATATCTTCTTCCTCGGGTCCGGCAAGCTCCACCGTGGTCAGACCTTCTTAGGCCATCTTTGAAGCTCATCTCGGTCAAGGTAGCTTCTTGTTAGTCCCTAGAGGTCGTGGCACTCGCTTCCTTGAACTGCAGCGGAGCTTTTTGCTATTTTCGCTTTTGGCAGTAAAAGCTCCCATCTTCATTTCCCAGCTCGCCGGCGTTTAGGGCCGTCGCCACCGGCGAGGTCACCACCTTCGGGATCGCAAGACTATTGTGAATCCATTTTAGTCGTAAGGTTGCGCCGCCGTCGCCGGAGTCGCCGGCGACAAGCCGTAGATCCCGCTCGGGTTTTGTCGGGCGTACTCGCCTGTTTTCGGTCGTCATTAGGACACCATTAATGGTCTAGTAATTATCCATCATTATGGATAGTTAGTTTGTCTTAATCTGGTTCTTTGTCACACTGACTTGTGGGTCTGCTCATTAAACTCCTCACGGCGCTTTTAAACCCACGTGCGTGAGTGCGTTGTGCTTTGTTGATCATGGACCGTCGATCTCGTGATCAACGGCCCAGATCTGAGGAACATTCGCACCTCCGGATGTCCCAAACACTCGGAGCCGTCCATCTCACGATCTGCGGCTGAGATCGTGGGTGCATTCGGACTTCCGAATGTGCTTGCGCTCTGGGCCCTCCATCTCCGTGATCTGCTGGTCGTGGTTGATTGAGACATTCGGACCTCGAATGTTTCCATCCATGGCCGTTGGATCTAGATCCAACGGTGACTCTCGTTAGGATCGCGCGCGTGCGCTGTTCTCTGTGCGCGTGTCCCGTTTGATTTCGCATCAATGGCCCACGAGCGTCCACGTCGTTTTAGTTCTGTTAAGTATGACTTTAATTCGGTAAGTCTTTATTTATCAACGAAAAATTGAAGTTAAACTTTAAAAACTCATAACTAATTCTTGTTAACTCCTTTTTAGGTGTTTCCATCTGTAATAAATTCATATGTCACTAAAGTTTAATATAAAAATGCAGTTAGGCATATTTCTGTAATAGAAAATTGGGTAACTAAGATATCTTGATTTCTGCCAATTTTGAATATTCCAGAAATAGAATTAAAACTTGTAAAATACATATCTCTTCCTGTATAATTCCAATTTATGCAAAATCAATTTTATTAAATTCCTCTGTTAGTGTACTTTAATATAAAATAGGTTTTGAGCATGGTTATATTTCTGAAAAGTAACTTGTGCTAGGTTTACAACTTAGAAAAATCATAAGTAGATCATTATAACTCCAAATTTAGTAAACTCAACTTTGCTGTTCTTAGGATGTCATAATCTACCTGTTATAAAAATTTCAGGACTTAGATCATTCCAGAAATTTTTGTCATGAACAGTACCAGTAATTAAGTTAGTTGATTTAATAGGCTGAGAGAAGGTATTTTAGCTATAACTTTTGCATACTAAATCCAAATTGCATGATTCTTGTTCCTAAAATTGTCTAAAATCATTCTCTTGCTGCTGTATAAATTTTATTAGATTTGGATGTCTTTTGTTGTTGGACTTATTTGGTGTTCTTTGTTCTTATTGGTTTATCGTCTTTTCGCGTTAGGTTCCGAAGATAATATCGATATTGATTCTAAGCCACAGCCATCAGATCCTGTACTCCAACAAGGCAAGCAGATGTAGCATCATTTGATCATGTTGTTCCTACTATTTTCAAATTCTAATATATTGTTTGCAAATTCTTTGTAGGCATTGCTATGTTGTTTTAACTATTGTCGATAGTTCACCAAGTAGATGCATTATTAGTAGGCAAATGTTTATCCTCTACTACTGAGCCTTGGTTTATCTTGCTGTGATTTTGGGTTCGTTGGATGAATCCTTGTCACTGAGTAGTTTACGAGTTTGTTGTTTAGCGATGCTTAGTTATCAGTAGAAATAGGCGGTTATCGACTTGTCGATAACCTTGGTCACACAAACTTATTATAATCTCTATATTTCAGCTTTGTGCGATGTTCAAATTGCAAAACTAAAACTGAAAACAAAACAATTTGGACTTGGGCACAATGGTAAGATGGTGTGATCTTTGGGTGTGGCTGGAATTGTGCCCTAGTCATTTAAGGACCGAGTTACTTGCGCTACCGTTCTGAGCATTCTTGCGTGGTAACCACACTAGAGGGTACGGGACCTCTCTTGACTTAGTACTTTGGTGTGTGTTAGCTACGAGTCGCAGGTGGGCGTAGGTGTGTTGTGTTGTGGTAAAATGAGGTGATTTATTTGTGGGAGCATTGTAGTTGTCCAAAGAGCTTTACCTCGAGGGGTAGTTGTCTTTTTGGCTTTACAATGTAAGCGTATGGGTTTCCATCCATACGAGCGACTCGTAGTTGGTACACAATATTGGAAATGTCTCAGAGGACTTAGCCGTGTAGGCATACCAAAGGAAGTGTGCTAAATCATGTGGCTTAAAGGCGGTCCAAGTCTGGTACATTGTACACCCCGTAGGGTTTTGAACTATTCGAATAGCCTCGCCCTAGGTTATGGACACGCTGAAACATACTCGTGAGAACTAGACTACAACATTTTAATTAAAACTTGTGGGTGGCATGAATCGGGATTTATGCTATTTGTGGTGGCTATTGGGTTAGTCACTTCTAGGTGATTACTTGATAATTATTGTTACTCATTGTTATTTCAATGCTTAAAACCGACTTGTTAAATTTCTTTCAATCTATTACATTATTGCAAATGAAACTTGCTTTATGCGTCCAAACAACCATATAACTAACATCCTTTGATACAACTTTCATGTAGCTATGTATAGGCTTGTTACTCGTAAGTCTTATGAGTACATTGTTGTACTCACCGCATTGCTTATTGTGTGCGAGAGAAAGAAGGTGAGTCAAGGGCCTCACTTTCGTGAGTTGTGCCGTGGCGGTGTATGGGGCGATTAGCTAGGCGGCCCGATCGGTTGCCCTACGGTGTTATGTGGCTAACCTATTGTCTTTTGGTTTAAGCCATCTTATGGCACCTTTTGCTTCCGCTGATACTTAATACTTATGTCATTTGGTCGGTCGTGTAACATCCCAATTTTGGACTTGTGTTTCAAATGTAAGAAAATGAGTAGAATTTAAAACTTTTTCTTACATGATGTATTTCCTTTATGTTCTAAACAATTCTGTACAAGAATTATGGAAATACAAAGTCACAAGTCTTTTGATCCAAAACCTTGTCTTCCAAAACCATTCATCTCAAATCTTATGATCATCCTTTGGAAATATGTTTCCTAAGTTCCTGGGATGACATGTGATCCCTCTGAAAATTTCACAATTTTTAGAAATGGTTTGAATATTCTTAGAGAGCAGTCAAACCTGTTTGACTTTTAGTCAAACCTTAAACCAGAGCCTTGCTTAATTTTTGGAGAATAATGCACTGCATAAAAACGTCTGAACATTTTATACAAGGTTAATATATGAGTTAGCAAGCTCCAGTAAAAATTTCAGAATTTTTGGAGATGTTTTGCTATCTCAAATAAATCCTCAAGTCCCAGCTCAGTTTAAATCTCAAAACCTAATCTCACTGTTCGTTGGGTTCGAGTCAGACTCGGGCTCGAGCCACTTGTCTTGGTCTAGTCAACTAACTGCACCGTGCCTCCTTTTAAAAGCGCGCACCTAATCTCAGCCGTTGGATCCTAATCGTTCGGCCCATGATCGCGTGAACGTTCGGACCTCCGAAGGTCATTTTTAATCGTGGCTGTTCATTTCTGATCCAAGGGTTCGCGATCCTCTCGTTGATTTAAAATTCGAAGCCTTGGGCGAACCTCGCCGTTGGATTAAATCGACCGCCCTCGCCGCAGAGACATTCGGACCTCCGATTGTTTTGATCGGTCTGAGCCGTTGGATTAAAATCCAACGCTCACAATCTCCTCTGTTGTGTTTAAACCTCAGCAGCGTGGCGTAATATCAACCGTCCGATCAAAATCCAAGGGCTTAAAATCGCCGAGCCTTTCTCTGGTCATCTTCAACCTTGCGCCGTGCATGAACAGAGAAAGAGAGAGGGAGGCATGGCACTATAAAATCGTGTTCCCCTAGTCAACGTCTCTTTTTGCTGGCAAATCGTGGGCGCAGGTGTTTTCGGTCTCACCCATGCCCTACTCCTGCACCACATCACTTCTTTTTCGGGCTATGGCAGCGCTATGAACCTAACACCCGGGAATATCGTTTTTTCTTGGCCAAACCCTGATCCTTTAGCTATTTAAGGTCTCCAAGCCCTTCCTGGTGCTCTTTTACACCATCCAAAGCTCCTTCTCTGGTTGAGGAGCTCAGAACTCCAAAAACACCAAAATCGCCATTAATGGCCATGGAGCTCTGTTGATGGCTTTGGTGTTCTAGTGGTTCTTCTTCAAATGCTCTTGTACCCTTTTCAACTCCTTAATTCCCTAACCATTTCTCCTCACTCAATTTTAGGTTTCATTTTCAGGATTTGACAAATTTGGGGTTTGTTCAAATTCGGCCGAAACCATCCCATTTCTTCCTCAACTCCGGTGAGTGCTCCATTTCTCAATTGCTTGCTCATGAAGCTTCTATGGGCTATATTGTAGCTATTTTGACCACCAGTGGTGTTCATTTTGGCTCAGGTCTCTAATTTCATATCTTCTTCCTCGGGTCCAGCAAGCTCCACCGTGGTCAGACCTTCTCCGACCATCTTTGAAGCTCATCTCGGTCAAGGTAGCTTTTTGTTAGTCTCTAGAGGCTTTGGCACTCGCTTCTTTGGACCGCAATGAGTTTTTTGCTATTTTCTCTTTGGCAAGATAAAGCCCCATCTTCATTTTTCGGCCACGGCGTTTAGGGCCATCGCGCGACGAGGTCACCACCATTGGGTCCGCAAGCCTATTGCGAACCCATTTTAGTCTTAAGATTGCGCCGTCGTGGCCGGAGCCGCCGGCGACGAGCTCATCTTTGCCGCTCGGTTTTTGCCGAACGGAACTCCCTCTGTGCCGTGGTCGTTAAGACACATTGAATGTCTTAATCATTGGTAATCATTGGGAGTAATTAAGTTGTCTTAATCTGGTTCATTGTCTCACTGACATGTGGGCCCGCATTAAACACCCCCCCCCCCGCGCACTTAAGCCCCGTGCGTAACTTCTTGTTGATGGTGGACCGCTGATCTTGTGATCAACGGTCCGATTTAGGGAACGCTCGACCCTCGGCTTCCTAATCGCTCGATCGCCCATCTCGTGATGGACGGCCGAGATTCTCATGTCGTCGGACTCCCCAAAGGGAAGTGCACTCGAGCCGCTCATCTCAAGATCCGCGGTGTGGATGGTCGGGGCATTCGTATGGTCCGAATGTTTCCATCCACGGAGCCGTTGGATTTTGATTTAACGCGGCTCCTTTTGGAATCGTGCGGCGTGCGCTTTCTCGTCGCGCTGCGCCCGCTGGATTTCGCATCAATGGTCCACGAGCGCCCACGTCGTTTATTTATGTTAAGATTGGTTATATTTCAGTAAGCATTTACTTATCAACTAAAAATTGTTTTAAAACTTTAAAAACTCATAACTAATTCATTTTAAAACCTTTTTAGATGTTTCCAACTGCATTAAATTCATGTTTCACTATAGTTTAATTTAAAAATGCATCTAGACTTGTCTTTGTAGCAGAAATTGTTATAAGCCTTATTAATTCATTTCTGCCATTATTTAATGTTCTTGTAATTCTAGGAAAGCTTAGAAAATGCCTAACTAAATTGTTATAATTCCTTTTTAGTTGATTCTAGTTGGGATAAGTTCATGTTTGACTAAAGTTTAATTTAAAAATGCATTTAGATAAGTTTCAGTAACAGAGAGTTTTATAAACACTAATAACTTGATATCAGCCATTTTAGAATATTCCAGAAAATGAATTTAGACCTTGAAAAATGCATATCTTTTTCTGTATAATTCCAATTTGTGCAAAATTAATTTTGTTAAATTCCTCTGTTAGTGTACTTTAATATGAAATAGGTTTTGAGCATAGTTATATTTCTGTAAAGTAACTTGTGCTAGATTTACAACTTAGAAAAATCATAAGTAAATCTTTATAACCTCAAATTTAGTAAACTCAACTTTGCTGTTCTTATGATGCCATAACCTACCTATCATAAAAATTTCAGACCTTAGATCATTCTAGAAATTTTTGCCATGAACAGTACCAGTAATTAATTTAGTTGAATTAATAGGCTGAGAGAGTGTATTTTAGCTATAACTTTTGCATACTAAATCCAAATTGCATGATTCTTCTTCCTAAAATTGTCTAAAATCATTCTCTTTCTGTTGTATAAATTTCATTAAATTTGGATGTCTTTTGCTGTTGGAGTTATTTGGTGTTCTTCGTTCTTATTTATTTTATCGCCTTTTCACGTTAGGTTCCGAAGATAATATCGATATTGATTCTGAGCCACACCCATCAGATCCTGCACTCCAGCAAGGCAAGCTGATGTAGCATCATTTGATCATGTTGTTCCTACTATTTTCAAATTGTAATATATTGTTTGCAAATTCTATGTACGCATTGCTATGTTGTTTTAACTATTGTCGATAGTTCACCTAGTAGATGCATTATCAGTATGCAAATGTTTATCCTCTACTACTGAGCCTAGGTTTATCTTGCTGTGATTTTGGGTTCGTTGGATGAATCCTTGTCACTTAGTAGTTTACTTAGTTTGTCGCTAGCCATGCTTAGCTATCGGTAGAAATGGGAGGTTATCGACTTGTCGATAACCTTGATCACACAAACTTATTATGATCTCTATATTTCAGCTCTGTGCTATGTTCAAATTGCAAAACTAAAACTGAAAATAAAAACAATTTGGACTTGGGCACAATGGTAAGATGGTGTCATCTTTTGTGGTGTGGTTGGAATGGTGCCCGAGTCGACAAGGACCGAACATCTTGTTACACTAAACCAAGCATTCTTGCATGCTAATCACATTAGAGGGTATGGAACCTCTCTTGACTTAGTACTTTGGCGTGTGTTAGCTACGAGTCGCAGGTGGGCGTGATTGTGTGAGTTGTGGTAAAATGAGGTGGTTGTGTGTGGGAGCATTGTAGTTGTCCAAAAAGCTTTACCCCGAGGGGTAGTTGTCTTTTTGGCTTTACAATGTAAGCGTATGGATTTCTATCCATACGAGCCACTGTAGTTGATTCACAATATTGGAAATGTCTCGAGGACTTAACTGTACGGCATACCTTTGGAAGTGTGCTAATCTTGTGGCTTAAAAGCGGTCCAAGTGTGGGTACATTGGTACACCCGCAGGTTTAAAACTATTCGAATAGCCTCGTCCCTAGGTTATGGACACGCTTGGGAAGTCTTTCTAGAGTTAGACTACAACATTTAAATTAAAAACTTGATGGGTGGTATGAATCAGGGATTCATGCTATTTGTGGTGGCTATTGGGTTAGTCACTTCTAGGTGGTTACTTGATAATTATTGTTACTCGCTGCTATTTCAATACTTAAAAACTGAATTGTCAAATTGCTTTCAATCTATTTACATTATTGCAAATGAAACTTGCTTTACGCGTCCAAATAACCATATAACCAACCCTCCTTTGATACAGCTTTCATGTAGCTATGTATAGGCTTGTTACTCGTAAGTCTTGCGAGTACATTATTTGTACTCACCTGCCTTGCTTGTTGTGTGCAGAGGAAGAAGGTGAGCCCGATGGGCCTCACTTTTGTTAGTTGTGCTGTGGCAGTGTGTGGGGCGATTAGCTTGGCGGTCCGGTTGGTTGGCCTGTGGTGTTATGTGGCTAACCGGTTGTCTTTTGGTTTAAGCCTTCTTATGGCAACTTTTGCTTCCGCTGTTACTTAATACTTGTCATTTGGCCAGTTGGCTGTTCTGTAATAACTTATATTATGTTGGTCTTTTGGTAGACTTGTTATATTATGTTGTATGGAAATGATGCATGCTTTTGTATGATGTATGTGTGCTGTAATTTCTAGGAAGCACATGTCCATCGAGGCACGGGTTATTCTGTTTGTGATACTAGAGCCAGTGGAAGGTTAAGTATTACAAGCTTAATAAAGCAGGGTCTCACAGGTCGGCTGTTTTGTAATAACTTATTATTATGTATGTCTTTTGCTAGACTTGTTATATGTTGTTGTATGGAATTGATGCATACTTTTGTATGATGTACGTGTGCTACAATTTCTGGGAAGCACATGTCCATCGAGATACGGTGTATTTTGTTTGTGATGCTAGAGCCAATGGAAGGCTAAGTATTACAAGCTAAATAAACCTGGTCTCTGATGCTTTTCAAAATTTTTAAAATAAAAAGAATCATTTGGTTTTGATGAGAATTCGAAGCTTAACTTGAGATTTTATAAGAACTTTAAATGATTAAATCAAACTCCAACTAAATTGGTTCGATTTCTCTTGGAAGATTGTGGGAGTTTTCCTTCTTCTTTGTTCAATTGTGCTCTCCTCGGTCCAGTTCGTTCTTCCTTCTTTGGACGACCTCTTTGCTTAGATCCTCTCATGTTTGAACCTCCTCGTTGTCTAGACCTCCCCTTATTTTGATCCTGACCGTTAAGACCTCCTCTGCGAGATCTTAGCCGTCAAGACCTCCCTTATGATATCTTATTCGTTAGGACCTCCCTTGCCCCCTTTCGCCCTTGAGTTCCTTAGCCTTGGACCTCTTTCCTGGATCTCCGCCGTCAGATCCTTCCCTTTTAAATCCCACACATTGAAACCCTTCTGTGCTGGACCTCCCCCTAAGTCCAGATCTTGTTGCGCTTTTCCTTTTAACTTTAGGACCTCCCCTCGGTTTTTTGCAAAGACCACCCTCTTTCCCACGACCACCCCTTGTGGTCGGGACCTCTGGTCTTTGCAAAGACCACCTTCCGTCGCCTTTTTCCAAAGACCACCCTGGTGGGCAAGACCTCCTTGGCCCTTGCGGGACCTCCTCCGCAGGACCTCCTCCTCAAGACCTCCTCCCGTAGGACCTCCCCCTTGGACCACCCATTGGGTCAAGACTTTCTACCGTTGCTTTGACCCACCTCTTTGTTTGCACCGGCTCTATCCACTTTCCCTTTTCTGCACGTTTGAGAAAGTCTCTGAACATTAAATGTTGTCGCGACACATTTAATGTTGTCACCTCCGTGGCACCTCTCTTTCCATCTTGTCCCCTCCTTTACCTGCTCTTGTCCTCTTTTCCACCTATCTTTGAACACGTGTGTCCTTGAGTCCCTACAGCTCAGGCCTTATAGGCTTGAACAAAGCAAAGACTCCACCTCCCGCTTCTTCTTCCTCATTCCACTCTTTTGCTTTCGCCACAAGCTCTTTGGGACCTTCTTCCGTGCTCTGGACCTCCCGAGCAACTCTCGGACCTCCCCAAACCTTCAGAGCTCTTTGTTGGTTCTTATGGTGTTTTCTTTGAGGTTCTTTTAGCCTTTATTTGAGCTTGGTTTGAGTTGGCTTTTGCTCTCGTGTAGAATGCGAAGGCGCTAAGGAACCTGAGTTCTTTGAAGAGGAAGACCCCCAAGCCTTTGAGCAAGGAAAATTATACCCTTGAACATCTTGCACCCATTAATTCAATCTATGTACTTCTGTTTTAAGCTAAGTATTGCATGCATATTTTACCTATTATTTCAATACCAGTGTTTACACTCATAGTTACTCCTAATCTCTTTTGTAAGACCACTTTGTTATTGCACACGAACTTGTTGTCACCTTAGTAAAACCTGGTCCTTGATTTATGTGAGACCAAGACCTCTTAAAAGAAAGGAGCTTAGCAATGCTTAGACCAAAATCTTGTTTTGGGAAGATTTTCAACTAAAGAGCAAATCGATTTACCTCAAATGTTTAACCATGGCATTGGGTTGTCATGGAAACTTGTTCTTGTTTCAAATCTAAATGTTGGAAAATGGTTTGGACATGGGCGAACTGGTTGATTGGTTGGTGCACGTGGATCGTGTGATCCGATGCCCTGTGGTTGAGGTTGTCACCCATGTCAATTAAGGACCGGTCTTTGAGCGATAGTTTGCTATGCTGTAATGGTGTGTACAAATCGTGCAACCACAAGTCTTGTATGGGCAGGACTCAGCCAAATAATTTACGATATCTCACCATGGTTGTCCTCTTTGGATGTGTGGGTGGTCTTTCATGGCCTGTCTTTTATGACTATGTTATTCCCACTCGCAAGAGGGGCCTAAACCTCTCGGGTGGTTAGCCCAAAGGGGTGAAACCTTAGCAAGGGTAAACTTTGGTGAGAAGGAACATTGTAAAGGCATTGTGATAACCTCTTAGTCGCACACCTTCGTATGTGTGAGCGGATGATAAAAGTTAGCTATCTCTTGTAGGTAAAGTTGTACACCTCTGCAGAGTGAAATCTATTCGAATAGCCGTACACGATCATGGACATCTTGGCAAAGCTCTCTCTAAGTTAGTTTCGGTTTTGGTTTTCAAACGGACATGAAAACTGGTTCTAGATTTCTATCCAGGTGTGTTTTAATTTGGAGCCACAGGTGGAGCCCTTATGTTAGCCAGTGTTAGGAGGTTATCCTACACCCTTATCCTTGTTATCAATAAATCAAAAATCGTGTTGAAAGATGAGTTTTATGTATAATGTAACCAGCCTTACAACTTACTTAATTGTATTTAAACAAAATCGCTGCTTTATGCAACCGACCCTATAAGCACTCCTTTGTGATATCCTTATGCATGTCATTACACTTGGTGTGGTGTAGCTTGCAGCACGGTTGTTGTGCTCATTCTTGCTTGAAATAATCTTTTGAGCAGTGAAGAGTTCCTTGATGAGGATCAAGTGGTTCTAGACGACTAGGTCGCGCTCCACCCAATTGCCTATGGTGTATTGGATGGTCTATCTTTGTTTTCCTCTGTGTAAAATTACTCTCTTGTCGGCTTGTAAGCCAACTTTGTAATCAACTCTTTTGTTGGTAATTATGTTTTCGTGGATGTATGATTATCACTTGTGTGGTCGTGTGAACTAGTCGTTGATCCTTAGGACTAGTTGTAATACTGTGAGATGTAGGATTTTCCAAGTCTCACGACCTCTCCCTGGAGTGACCGTGGCACTTGGGAGGTCCTGGATCTCAAGACCTCCCGGGTCAACCTCGTGTCCTCTAGGTGGTCCCGCCGACCTCCGGGTTGTCCTAGGGTGTTTCCGAGGTCCTACTAGACCTCCCGGAGGTCCTCGGTGGACTTTAGGAGTGCTAGGAGGTTCTCTCTGCTGACCTTGGTCGGGTCACACAACTGGAAGAACAATTAAAAACCTATTCTTCTTTTGAATTCAAATTAACATGTTTCTAACTCTAAACAAAATCGGGTATTACATTCCACTTCTTAACAGATTCGACTTCGAATCTCAAAGCCGATCTACCCGAAAGGAAACCACGACTAGAAGTTGATAACGAGAACATGCACCAAGTGAACAAGTCCGGATAAAGCTCGCGCATGCAGACTCTAGCTCCCAAGTGGCCTCTCTCTCGCATCGATGAGACCAAATAACCTTGACGATTTCAAAGTCTTGTTCCTCAAAACCGCTCCGACTCTTCTAGAATTTTCACCGATCCGACTAAAAATAAGATCCCGCTCAATGCTCAACGGCTCCAATGGAATAGCATGCTCGGGTCTCTCAAGAACTTCCTCAACATTGATACATGAAACACATTATGAACTCCGTGCATGGACTCGGGAAGATCCAAGCAATAAGCCAACTTCCCAACTCGTACACGATTGGAAATGGCCCAACGTATTTCGGGCTAAGCTTCCTTTGGTACCAAAATGCACTACGCCTTTGGTAGGTGATACCTCAAAAGCCGGTCCCCACTTCGACTCCAAATCTCATTGCCTCACATCGGCATAGCTCTTCCTGTCGGCTCTAAGCAGCAATGATTTTTCCTAATCTCTTCTACTCTAGCCACGGTTTGCTGAACCCAATCGGGACTCAAAATCGCCGCTCTCCAATCGCATCCCAAAGACTGAGGATCTGCACTTCCGCCCATAAAGAACCTGAAACGGAGCGGCTTGAATGCTAGCGTGGTAACTGTTGTTATAGGCGAATTCTGCCAATGCTAGGTGATCTTCCCAACCTCCCTTCCAAGACATAACATAGCATCTGAGCATATCCTCCAGTGTCTAAATGGTGCGTTCAGACTGACCATCTGTTTGGGGATCGAATGCGGTGCTAAGACGAAGCTGTGTGCCCAAAGCACTTTGCAAACTCTCCCAAAACTTAGAGACAAATTTGGCATCTCGATGAGAAACAATAGTCTTGGATACCCCGTGCAACCGCACTATCTCTCGCACATAGAGAGGGGCCAAAGGTATTGGTGCAGCATACTATTCATGGCTTCCATGAAAACTGCAGGAGCATTTGTTAGTCCAAAAGACATAACTTTATACTCAAAATGGCCATACTCGTAGAGAAAGCCATCTTCTCGATATCTTGCTCCTGAACTCGAATTTGGTTATAACTTGACTAAAGGTCAATCTTGGAGAATATTTTAGCTCCGTTCAGTTGATCAAAGAGGTCCTCAATGCGGGGCAAAGGATATTTATTCTTCACAGTAGCCTGATTAAGAGCCCGGTAGTCCACACACATACGCCAACTGTCATCTTTCTTCTTAGTGAATAAAAAGCGCTCCCCACGTAAACACTACGCGAATCAAATCTTTGGACAACAGATCGTCCAATTGCTTCTTCAACTCCTCCGGAAGGGACGTACAAACAGTATGGAGACATTGAAATAGGTCGAGTTCTGGAATAAGATCAATCAAGAATTCCACTTTCTGCTCTGGAGGCATCCCAGGAAGCTCCGCAGGAAAGACATCGGGAAACTCATTCACCACAAGAATCTCCCCAATACGCCGTGAAGAATCAGTCTTCTCGCTGAGAGACCAAAGCAACCCAATGGTTGAGGCCCAACGACTAGAAAACAGACTAGCCAACACGAACAAAGAATCAGATGGTGCACTGCCCTGAAACACCAGTTCCTCACCGGACGGGGCTTGCAAAGTCACCGTCTTCCAGAAACAATAAATCTTGGCACAAAGACGGAGTGGTATCAACTTGGTGAGCACAAAGACGGGAACCCATTGTCCTGGATTGAAAAACGACTGAAGTGCCGCTTTCATTAGTCAAAGAAATGGATTTGTGGGCGCAGTTAATTTGCCCAAGGTGCTTGGATAACCAATCCATTCCCAAGATAACATCCAACCCTTTTGAATCTATCACAATCAAATCAGCCCAAAAGTCTACCCTTCAATATTTATATTGACATCACGCGCACTTGATCACCATAAAGGCTGATCGGTGAGTGGATGATATGGGGTGGATGAAGATGATGCACCATTAAATGATGTTGAGTAGCAAGCGCCTACTAACAAATGAATGAGATGCTCGTAATCAAATAAAACAATGCGCAATGCTGAAATTAACTAGGAGCATACCAAGAACAACTTCGGGAGTGACTGGCTTCTCGGCAGAATCTGGTTCACCCCTCGAACCGAACAGGTCGTCGCTTGACCACGTCGGGAAGGTGGTGCAGACGACAATCGGGAAGGTGAAATAGGTGGTATCCCTTGCGCCTTGGCATAACACTGATTGGCGAAATGCCCTGGGCGCCCACAATGGTAACATATAACTCCTGGCCTGACAGTTTTAACGGATGGTGGCCGGTTTCCACTAGGTCTTGGTTGATTAGTGGAAGAGGATGGACGAGGGGCAAACACCGCCGCCTTGGTGCAAGTGGAGCTGGTGCTCGCGGTGGTCAGGCACCCACATGCGAGACCTTGGTGAGTCGCCACCAGAATAAGCGAGAAGTCGGCTTGCCGCATGCGACTCCTCCAAAGCCTTGCTCTTACTCCGCCACAATTGCTTTGTTGACCAAATGAGAGAAATTCGGAAGTCATGCAAAGCTCTGACCTATCCGCAATTCTTCGATAGCCCATTCAAGAACCGCTTCGGCGACGAAGGTCGGTCGAAACATCATCGAGCATATCGGCAAGAAAGTTGAACTCGTGAATACTGATCCGCATTTTCGCCCTGCTTGAGAGCGAGGAATTCTCTGCTTGATCATCATCACTCCTCAGAATATGAGCTTCGAAAAGCTTCCACAAACTCATCCCAAGTAGGGACATGTCCAGAAGTCAATGGCAAGGAGGTTATCCCACCATATGCTAGGCGGCCCATCAAGGCGATAAGCGCGAAAGAACCTTTTCCTCTCGGAACACGAGCAATTAATAGCTTCTTCTCAATGGTCCAAGCGCCTCTGCTTCCATGGGGTCTTGGGAATCGAGAACACCGGCGGGTTAGTCATTGAAAGTCGCAAGACCGCCTCGCACATGGTGACCTCTGCTCACGGGCCGTGCAACGGGGAGAAGAAGTGTTGCGCGCAATCTGCTCCAAGATGCGCGTTTGGTCCATTCGATTGCGCTCGATTTGCATGAGCACATCGGCCATCGAAGGTGGTGGAGGAAGCTCCTCTTCCTGGAGACCACCTTGCGGACCTTGAGAACTGGAAGGTTCAGTCGGTCCTCCCTGAGAATGAGGCATAGAGTCGACATGCCCTTCCTTGTTGCGCTACGCGACGAGTAGTAGGTCCTGTCATCTGTTACCACACCATGGTTAACAACATAACAAGGATATACTCGGCAAACACAAACAAGGTTGCAATTAGAAAAGAAACAAACACTGTACATATAATGCATCATGTTATGTTATGCATTTAAATTAACACCAAAACCAGAAACTTCATATAAACAGCCAAAAGATTTCGGTCACAGCCACACATCAGAGTCGGCCATAAAGATCATATTACAACCCCAAAAGTCAAACTAACATACTTTGTACAAAATACTACTGCCCTATTACATACATTTTATTTAAGGGCAACTGCTAGACTAGAAGACACTTAACCACGAGGATTCATCGTCGAGGTACTAGCATAAAGATCCCGGTTAAAGTTCACCGGAAACTCATTCAAAAGATGAGCTCCAGGGGAACCAGTATCAACCAGATCCAAAGGAGTAATAAGACGCCTCGGAGAACCCAACGATGGTCGATGACCTCCAGGGGTGCGATCGCAGGTGCGAGGAAAACTGCATCATCCGGGCTTGGCGCTTGTCCATAAACAGCACGCACCCGCCACTTCGGAAGTCGGTAAAGAGGTGGTACAAAGAAAGCGGGAGAGGTCTCGTTGTCACCATAAAGCACGTTATAGGAACGCGGTTCATGTTGACTCAAGTAACAGTACTACTGGGCCTCATTAAAGCGATGCCGAGTTTCCATAGCTCCCTCACAAGGCAATGATGGATTTGGTCCATGATGCGGACCATCTCGCCAATCGCCGAACTCGGTCTTCGCCAAATCGTATCTCATCGAACATGCTCACTTGAGGTAGGACCCCGATTCGGGAAGTGGTCGAGGGTGGTTGAGATAATTCCACAAATCATGGCGAGAAGGCTCATCATCCTACTTGCGACTTCCTCGAACGCCATAGCCTCAGAGGTGGCAAGTGCTTGGACACAGTAGGGAACACTGCCAGCTACATGCCTAGCGATGACGTTGATGAAGGCACGGTACTCCTCCATCCCTGGTCCTCGGTCTCGTCGATAGATGGTGTACTCCGGCTGGTAGGTGAAATTGGCTCGCCACATCATGTCCCGAAGTAAGGCTGGAAATCCATCAACATCCTCGGCTCAGGTTTCCTTGACCAAATACCACCCACTCATCTATAGACAAAAGGACAAGGTAAGAAACAATTCACTTTTAAATAAACCAACAGAAAGTTGGGGCAAGAATTGACATTAAGGAAGATAAGAAATAAAAGATGTCATTCTTAAGCTTTCGAAAATATATTACTGCTTGAAAATAATTTTATCAGAAAACTCTCTAATTGTTTCGGCCAGGCTACTTCTAACCTACAGGCAACGTATGCTCTAATACCAACGCTGTGGGGCGCCCCGGGTTATTGGAAATGCACTTAATTAAATTCATACTGTAGCACAATTCTTAATGAAGGAACAGTACTGTTCCTTTATTAAAGATCATGCTAAAGATATAAATTTAACAAGTGACAATTCCAATAAACAGGATCCCCGGATATATATATATATCTCACAATGGTTCCCAGGATCAACGACCATTGCATATATATATCCTTCATCAACATTGCATCAAATACATACAAGTCATACATTGACATAATTAAACATAAGTTTACAACATTCGGTTTTAGTACTACATTATAGAGTGACTTGTCACTACAACATGTTTCAACAGCGGAAGCAAAATAAAAACTTAAAGTCCACCAATGGCCTCATCCACCCGCAGGCAATTGCGTGGAGGAAAGAAGTAGCTCTACTCGTTAGCGTCACCCTGATCGGCGCTAACGGGTACTTCATAAAGGTAACCATCCTCACCTGCAACAATAGGTGATAGCACCTGAGTACGGAAGGTACTCAAAGAAGTCTTACACAAACTAATAAAAGAAAGTGGTTATTAGAGCCTATACAAAGGAGTAGAATTTATATATGCATAAGGTTACAACAGGAAGGTATAAAGGTTCAAATTTGCATAAAGCAACACATCTTAACCTACACCTACTAAATTTTGACAAAGCAATTTAGTAAATCAAAGTTTAGCTAGAACAGTAAGTAAATGACATAATTGTAAACAGTACAGTGCATGAATCCCTCATGCACAGCCAAAAACCGAAACCAGATTTTGAAAATCAAAACTTCTATACAGGTGACATCAATTCAAGTTATCGTCCATGACCGTGGACACGACTATTCGAGCAGCTTTATACCTCGCAGGGTGTACATCTTTACCCACATGACTTAGCTAGCCCGTTGCCTTGGATGCCTCCGAATGATGACATACTTCCTTTGGTATGCCGACCGGAAACTAAGATTTGGTATTTTTCAACAACCTAACACTATTGAGTTGGACCCCATGTGAACCGATCTCGCTTAAACAACGATCGATAGCATCCGCTAACTGAGGCACACATGTTGCGCCAAGAATGCCGATCCAAACAATTAAATGCGAACCGACTCACTACCCATATTAGGATGCAATCGGCACCATTAAGGTATGCGTATATGCTACGGAGCACATATACGCCTCACCCTTCTAAGAACATCGACATCTTGACATACAAGCTCACATGGCATACAACACAGTCATAAGACCTAAGCATTTATGCCATACAAGGTCAATACACATATTCTTACTTTCTTGTTTCCAACCCAATAGTCTTAACATTTTACTTAACCAAGCAAATACCATACACTGCATGTGGAAGTGCGTGGGGACTTGAATTGAATAGTCGAGTTCGGTCCTTAATTAACCTTGGACAAGTCCACCACAAATCCCAATCTCGTGTGCAAAAGCACCATCACTAGCTTCCTCTTGTCCAGATCAATTTAAATTTAAAACACAAGTCCGATCTAAAGAAACGGACAAAGAGTTTCAAATAATGAAGGTCTTTTGTGATTCCCATGTTTGACAAGATATGCTTGTCAAACTCTAAAATCTCTAGACTCGCATATCTAAGCCAAGCGAAAATAAACTATAATATACAATAATATACTAAGTTTGAGTGTATGGTGACAATTGAGGTAATCCATCATGTTAGGTCATAACTAACTACTAACAGGTCACAATTTGTATTTTCAGAAAAATAGCATGCACAGTTGTCACTGGATTTAGAAAATCTATTGTATAAAATTTGGGATCAACATGGTGCAGAGAGGAAGCTTGCCTTGATAATAATACACTTCTGTTGCAGGTTCAGGTTGCTCAGAAATAAATTCAAGAGCTTCAGATGAACCAGATTCTATAAGAAGCAATAAAGTCCAATAAATGCCAAAATCGACAATAAGTACAAAATAGAAGAAATATGCATGATCAACCTGGAAATACATGATTAGCAGTATGCTTAAGCCATAACTACCCATAATAGTGATAATAACCCATAATATAGCCTACTGTTTTCAAATGGCAGAAACTAGGGTTTAGTTCAAAGTTTCGGTTTTCACATTTTGAAAAGAAATAAACAGTGATGCATTGCGATTTGGGAAAGGAAAATAGATCAAGCAAAGATTCTAAAATGAAGCTTAACCTGATCTATTAGGGTAGGTAATACCCTAAATTAACCTTAATCTAACCCTAATCGATTAGGTTACATCAATTAAAAAGAAACCTATTTTTGTCGGTTGAGTCGACAAAAGAGAACAGAGACATATTTCAGCTCTGAGGCAAAATAGATGATGATAAGAATTGAAAGATCAACTTGTTATGCTACTAGGGTTTAGTTGAGACCTAACTAGGATAACAAGTCGACATGAGAAACCCTAGGCCTTGAAAATGACATAATGGACTGAAAAGCTAGAATAATCACTTTTCAGTTTAGAGCAAGTTGAAGCTACTGATGTTCAAAAGAATGATTCACCGGAGCTTCTAAGGTCATTAAGATGCTCAAGATGTTAAAAACTAGGGTTTTAGCTTACCAGAGTAGGAAAGACACCAAAGATTGAGAAAGTTGATTCTGCTCAACAGAGAGATAGCCTTCGGTTTTAACATACAAAGGATGTCAAAACCTTAGTGCAAGGTAAAACCAGTTCTTGGGATGGATAAGCAAAGAACAGAGCAAGAAACTCCACTGACAACAATGGAGGATGAGCTTGGTGGTCAACAATGGCGGTAGCAAAAAGCTAGGGTTTATATATGGATGTTGAGCTACGGGGCAAGATGGAAATGTCTAGAGTTGATGAGGTGTCCATTTAGGCTAATTATCCCAAAAATTAGTTGCATAAACTTTGGGATAAATCCTCTCCTCTGTTACTGAGAGAGATCTGTGTGAGAGAGGAAGAAGATAAGAACACTCTTACATGTGGGTCATTGTGCCACACAGTGGCGCTCCTAAAGCCTCAGCAGAATATCACCGTCCAGATTGGAAATGGGCGGTTGTGATAAATAGAGAGGTTAAAGGTTTTAATCGGTAACCTTTAATATGGACCGTGCGATTTCAATCGGTCGATCGAGATTTAAACAGAGCGAAGGAATCTCGGGATCTACTTTCAAATCGGGCGTTGGATTGGAATCAACGGTCAATTAAATACACGTCACTCGATTAGATGAGATGACGTGGCACCGTTAGATTGGATTTCTACGGTCGAGATGGGACAAAGAACCGGATGGTCGATTGCATATACAAGTCCGACCCTACGATTAAAATCTAACGGTCCACCAAATTTGGGCTTTAAAGGCCCACGGTCAAAAAGGGCGTAGTGGGATTTAAATCCAAAGCCCGAATAGTCGCGCGCCTTTTATTTTAAAATGAAACAGCGGCGGTTAGATCAAGAATGGACGGCGGAGATCGTGAGGGGATCCGAGTCGTCGAAATCATACACCGCTCTGGACCACCCGATGAAGATCTAACGGCCTAGGAGGCGCGCAGCCATAATAACACGCGGTAAAAGGAAAGCGTAGGATTTGAATCGACGGCTCGAGATAAAAGCGCTTTAAGTTTAAAAGCAAAGGGAGGCGTGTTGGATCGGATATGAACGGTGGAGATCGAGAAGGGCTCCGAGTTGTCCGTTACATACATCGATCTCGATCGTTAGATTAAGATCCAACGGTGGAGATTAGGGCGCACAC